>CM040425.1:7747104-7956294 GCA_022702705.1 Papilionanthe hookeriana x Papilionanthe teres | reverse complement strand
ACCGGTCAGTTTGACTATAAGTTTGCTGAAATTGAAGCTCTGTATGAGTTTTTATCAAGATTTGAATGTTTCTTGCTCAAAATATCGTCTAGGGATCCGTGTCATGTCTCGAGATTTCGTGTTGGATGATGAAATTTTATTGGTGGTGTATTAATTGCCCCCTTATTTTCGGCGAGACATTTTTTATTGTTCGAAAACATTAAAATTGGGAGCATTTATGTCTTGCATGCGTAGCAATATATATTATTTTATTAGTATCAATATAAGAATATATTTTTCTCCTCACATGTTAAGAATTTAAATACAGCTCACTTAATAAGTTCTTTTACTTCATGAGAGGGTGACAGGTTCGAATTCAGCCAGATTTGAATCCAACCTTAAATTAAAATTTTTATTGGTCATATAGTCTGGAGGGCCAAAGTTTAGACACCTAAGAAAACAGGCGGGTCGCCTGTGAGCCCGAAGCTGAAGAGTCACGGGAAAAGAGATAGACACGAAATTCAAAGTTAGGGAGTCGAAGAGTTGGGGAGCCCGAATTATGAATTGTTCATGGAATTCAAGGAGATGGAAAAATGATTTTATTTATTTATTTTTGGAATATAAAAAGTTTTTATTTTATTTTATTTTTTATTTATTATTATTATTTTCTTTATGAGCATTTAATAACAAATATTTAATTTTTTAGCCTACTTAATAACAAATATTTAATTTTTCACTTCTTTTTGAAATATATTTAGTAACAAATATTTAATTTTTCACTTCTTCTTGAAATAACAAATATTTAATTTTTTCATTTCTTTTTGAAGTCTATAATAATGACCATTTAATGCAATGTATTTCCTTTAGAATGGCTTATGTATTAGCTGGAATGTATTTCTCTTAACATTTCTGTTCTTTTATTCTCTTTAATGCAACTTAAATATAACACGTGGTTGAAGTTGAGAATTTTTTTTCCTCAAACAGCAAATATTGGGTGGCTTTAATCTTGAAGCACTTTAGGTTGTTATCTCCTTTGTTCTATTTTTAGCCTTAAAGAGCAAGATGTATGAGTCTACCTAGCTTCCTCTACCCTTGACTGCTATCTCCATTATTTTAACTTCTTCGATGATTGGTTAGTTGAGTCTCTAAGGGGTTCCTTCCACAAGATGAATGCACTTAGATAGGAAGTCGACCACTTGATTATATGCTCCGGAGACGTGTTCAAATTTAAAGTATTCATATTTTGATATCTCTATATTAATTTGTCTGACTATCAACTCATTTCTAACTTCAAAATGCCTCTTTTCCTGATTGATCATTAATTGTGAGTCGGATTTTACTAGAAGGTGCCACACTCCCACCTTGTAAGCGAACTGTAGCCCGTTTATTAAGGCCTTATACTTGACTTGATTTTTTGTGACCTTGAATCTCACTGATGTTGAGATTTACAAATCATCCTCGGTCATATTTGTTAAAGCAAGATGGAGCCCTACCACGGAGTGACTAGTGCCTCCTAAATATGCAAGACCCAAGTATGGTTATTGACCCAACTCACAATTACGTTAATATTATCTTCCTTAAAATTGCCAAAAAAAATTGTCCCAAATTATGTTTAGCGGTTAGTGTAAATAATAAAATGACTTAGAAAATATATTCTAATTTTTCATACTAGTGGTACTATGCAAGTATATATATTGTTTCAAGAAATAAATAATTTTCTTAAAAACCTCAGTATTGATCCCACAGAGAAAATGCAATGTTTAATTTTAACTTACAAAAACTCTATTTAAATTGAAGATAAATATAATAGGAGAACAATTTTGATATGTTTAAGCATTTTATTTTTTAAAACTTAGCCAAATTCAATGTATCTTCTAAAAAGGTGGTTACTGGCGCTATTGCGCCAATTTGGGTAATGCATTAAAAATATGTTAGAATTTTGCTTTATAATTTGTACGCATTTTTGGTGATATTGCACTTTAAAGGAATGTATTCTTCATGTTTTACTGCAGGTATGAAGATTTTAGGTGATTGGAGCAAAAGAAAGCGAAAATGAATAAATTTGGAGCAAAAAGAGGCAAAATGGAGAAAACAATCTTCTGGCGCCGTCGGCGCCAGAATGGGCACCGTCGGTGCCCAATTCCAGAGAGTTCAGAACTAAATAGTGGCCCAACATCGCTGGCGCCCAATTCCAGAGAGTTCAGAACTAAATAGTGGCCCAGCACCGTCGGTGTCCAATCCAGCACCGCCAGTGCCTAAAGTAGGTCAAAATCAAAATTCAATGTATTTGGACACTTTCTGAAGGGTTGCTTGAGAAAATTCTTAGGGAATTCATTTCTATACTATTATAAATAGTTATGGAAGCCCAAAAATGGGGGAGTAGTGTGTGTTGAAGAAAGAGGAGAGGGAGAGAAGTGAAGATAGTGTGTTAGGGTTTGTAGAGAGTGTTGTTAAGTGTTGTTTTGTAAGGATTCTTCTCTAAGGATTGTAGGAGAAGGAGGAAAGTGAAAGTTTTCTTCTTCCTTACTATTCTAAAGAGAGAATTGAGTGTTGTAGAGAAGAGAGAAAATGATTGAAAGGAACTTCAAGAAATTTACTTGGGGAAGAAATTGAGATAAGTTGTATTTAGTTTCGTTGTTTGTATGAACTTGCTTTTATATATAAAATCTATGTTTTGTTGTATCTTCCTCATGAATTCTGAGTAGATTTCTTTGTCTTTTTTCTTGCATTGTGATGTGGTGAAGTGTTGTGTTGACCTCATTTTTGGTGAGGTCTTTTCTTCTCTCCTAATTTCTTAGGATCTAGCCATAAGGTTTCTCCTTGACTATCCTAGAGGACTAGAATTGGGACCCACCCTTTAGCGATTCAGCCTACTTCTTGACTCCTCTTGGGACCCCACTTGGATGGTCGCAAACCTCTAAATCACCTTAGAAGGTTAAGACCACTATATGGGGAACCAATAGTGAGCTCCTATAAGGTTGTTCAAGCCTTAGGACTACCATGGGTGGTCTGATCCTGGTGAGGTCTGGCTTACACACACTACACTCTCACACACACCATCCTTACCCATTCTTCCCCCTGGTTCATTTGAGCACTCATGTGGCTAAGTCCAAACCCCTAGCTCTTTGGCTAAGAGGGTTGGAAACAACCCATGAGATGTTCAGGGTGGACATTTCTTCGTCCATAGCTCACTTTAAGCTTTATCATGATCAAAATTCAACTTTTGTCAAATGCCTAGTTGTGGCATTGGGTCCTTCAAACCTACCTAAAATTTTCTAATTGCCCCAAATTTTCCAAAAATTCCCCAAAAAAATTACCCAAAATTCCAAAAATCCTAAAAATCATTTTTGAAACAACCCCCACCTTTTAAATTCACCAAAATACCCCACTACCCTCCAAATAACCTCTTGATACCCTAAAATACCCTTTTGGCACAAAATTCCAAAAATTCAAAAAATTCCCAGAAAATTCCAAATATTCCCAATTTCATTTTGTTCAACTACACTATAGCCCAATTTTTCCAAAATAACTCACTTTTATCAAAATCCCCAAATTGACCCATTTTTAACCTAAATGGACCCAATGTCACACTAAACCAACCCATTTGACCTCAATTTTGCCCAATTTCAATTCTAAACTTTAATTCAACATCATTAATATCAATCTAAACCAAATCCAAGCCCAATTTGATTCACATTTGAGTTCAATTCCATTTGAAATCCAAAATCCCCAATTTTGCCTAATTAATCTAAAACCCCCAATTAACCTAATACCAACTTTTTCCCCAAATTTCAGTCCTAAACTTTCCATAACATTCCCATGAAACCTATGCAACTTTCAATTGCCCCAATTTAAGCCTAAGCTTAACCTAAATCTATTTGAAAACCAAAAATACCCCCATTTTAGCCTAAAGTGAACCCATGCCCTAAACCTATTAAATTGATTAGCCAAACTCTAAAATTTCTTCCCAATTGATGTTGGAAACTCTTCAATACATTCCCCTAGACCATTTGAAACTTTCAATTGAGTCTAAACCCCACCTTAACCCAACTTGGGCCCAAAGTTGATTCAACCCTCCCCAAATTAACCAAAATACCAAAATCCACCAAATTGACCTTCTAATTGAACCCAAAACCTCCCCCATGTCTTCATGAAAATTCTTCATGGCAATCACCTCTTCAAAATTGCTCAAGACATTTGGACCCAAATCAAGACCTAACTCAAGTTAGCCCAACCCAAACCCAAATGAGCCAATTTGAACCCATGACCAAACCAAACTAAATTGAACTAAATGTGGCTAAACCAACATACCCACAGCCACCAAGTGAGCCCTAGGAACCACCTTAGATTCACCTAGCCCAAGCTAAGTGAGCCATGGACCAAGGGTTCCCCAGTTTAAGGGATATCTTCCCTTAAATGGACAAATCCACCTTTTGCCTCACCCCAAATCCCCCCTTGCCTGGTTTATCACCATTAAACCCTACTCCTTGGTTGACCTGACCCATGACCAGCTCCCTTGTCGCCGGAGGGAGTCAAAATTGAGAGCCACCACCAAGTGAAACAAACCCAAACTCACCCAATTGGCCACCTCAGCTAAATCAAACTTTGGAGCCTCTCTCGCCCTCCACCCGAGCAACGTGAATTCACCCACCAATCGAGCCCTAGCCATCGTCCAATGACCCCGGCCATTTAAACACCTCTTCTCGGACATGAGAGGGGTGCCGAAGGGTGTCGAAATTTTTCTCAATGAAGTCCCCCAAACTATTCCCGCAGCTTCTCCCACCTGAGAAGAAGAACCCCATTGTTCTCCTCGCCTCGAATCCCTCGGCCGAGCCCAATTTCTCAGCTCGAAAATCAGGCGCGAAATAGGACACTCTCTCGAAACTTCACCAAATCCAAATTAACTCTTCCCACACCTTCACTGCGAGGTAGAGAAGGAGTTCCCAGATGAAAGCCCCCTCTCTAGACCACCTGATTGTTCCAGCCTCTCCAAGCTTTGTGATCGGGCTTGGTGGAAGTCAAGCCTAGACATTTCACCACGGCTCTAGAGCTTCATCCCTAGCCTCCTTGGACTCCAACGAACGTGCCGAGCCTCTCTGATAGAAGCTTTACTTCTCAGAGCCAAGGTATTACCCTCTTCTTCCTCCCGAGCTTCCAGCGATTATTCATTTTATTTAAGTCAATTTCAATGCATGTTTACCATATGGATGTGTTCATCTTCTCAAGACGAATCTATAGAGCATAAAAACTCGAAAATTCATTGAGAATCGAGGGAGATATTAGGGTTAGAAGGTCGACGGTCACGGGTGCACACCAGTCGGAGACGATGATTAGCCACCGTCGGATTGCGCGTGTATCGAACGAACGACTCAGAAGACATCGAACGAGGAGATAGAGAGTGAACTGTGGACCGCGTGGCAGCTAACTCAAGTGGCGGCATCGATTGTGAGTGCGACACGTAGAGCTTTGGAGCCGCCAAGGTTGACGTGGCGCTGACTGGTTTAAGTAGGAAAATCCGATTTTTCTTATTTATTTAAATACCTGAAACTTCAAAAATTGATATCTTTGCATAGAAAAATCATAAAAATAAAAGAGAAATACCCGCTTAATCAATGAACAGAGGAGAATAATGTGAAAAATGAATTGATCTATTTTGTTGAGTATTATATTTTTAATTAATTTAATACTGTTTTGAGCATTTTAATTCTCCATGCATGTATACATTTCATCATGGCATAATACCTTGGGAATTCTCTGAATTTTTCAAGGTCAGAGGCCATCCCTATGGTAAGTTATGTATTTTTCAAGTTTAATTCACTGTTTTTGACATCTTAATTCCAAAATTTAGTATGTTGTTCAGAAAATTCCAGCAAAATTTGGTGAAGTCCCTTAGGACCAGAGGACCCTAGGATAATTATGGTTTGAGTCAATTCATTAAAAATAATCCTAATTGGCCTAATCACTCAAGATTGAACTTTAATTAATTAGAGTTAATCACACATTAAAATAACTTGAAATCAATTCTCCACTCGATCTCTAGGATCGTGGAACCTCACATAAAAATTTGAAGTCAATTGGAAATGTTTAACCCCACTAAATGGATCAATTAAGCCACATAACCAAAATTAAACTTTAAAAATTCATAACTCCAAAAATACATTTAAAAAATTCACCAAATTGATTTTGGGACTTCTCTGATATGGGAGGAGTCTAAAAAAAATAAAATTGGAATTTTCTAAAAATTTTCATTTTTAAGCATATTTTGATATTTTTAATAATTAAAAAATAATAAAAATCATAAAAATGTCATATTTGGTCCCCTAATCACTTAGGAACCAATCAAATATTTTTCCTAAGTCTCTAGGTTAAGATATTTAATTTCAAAGCCTTAAAACAATTTTTAAATTAAAAAAATGTATTTTATAGCCTGTCCCACTAAATTAATTCTAATAAATCAAAGAAAAATCATAAAAATATAAAATTTGTTTCTCTGACTTTCTTGAGGTCAGAGGGATTTTTAAAAAATATAAAATCCATTTTTCAACTTTTATTTTATCTTATAATTAATTAACACTCCAAAATTTAAAATAATTATAATAAATAAAATATAATTCAAAAAATCACCAAAATTGGTCTAAGTGGTCCTCTGGTTATTAGAAATATCCCATAAGTTTCTTAAGGATAGAAACTTTACCTTGGTCATGTTGATAAATTTTCTTTGAAAATCCCTATTTTCCATTAAAAATAATTATATAAATAAATTAAATTCAGAAAAATCACATTTTCTCCTCTAATGTCTTAACTGAGATGTGAGTGAAGTGGCATAAAAATTTTAAATTCATTTAAACTTAATTTAATGAGTTATAAAAGAAATAAAATAAATAAGCTTAAAAGAGCATAAAGGTAATAAATTTTTTTTAACCCCCTAATTAAAACTTTAGGTTTAATCAACATGGGGGTAAAATATCTGATTTTAATCTTCTCTTAGATGATTAAAACTTTGGGAAATTGAAGGGTAGGATCCCATTAATCACTTTAATAAAAAAAATGAAACCTTATTTAATTAAATAATTGAAATTCTGGAAGATTAATTAAAATTGGATTATTAAAATAGGGATGTAACTTAAGAGGATATTAATTCCTTAATTTCAAAATCCCTAAATAAATCACTTAATAATATTTAACTCTTAAACTTAAGAGGATAAGTGGAATTAATAATTAAATGATTAAAGTAAATAATTCTTAATTTGATTAAAACCTACATCATTAAATAATCTAACAATTGATTAAAACCTTAAATGTTAAATAATTAAAAAGTAAATTAAAATATTTGAAACTAATTAAAAATCATTTCAAAACAAACTTAAATCAAATTTGCAAATTTTAAATAATTTTAAGATAACTTACCTTAAAACATAATGTAAAAATTAAATTAATTAATATAATTAATCCAAATTAAATCAAGCAAAATTTAATAAATAATTTAACACCTCTTTTCGACCTAAGTTAATCTAAAAAATTAAATTAACATAAGATTTTGATATCATTTATAAAAGGTTTAACTTAAATGAATCAAACACCATTCTAAACTTAAAATCATCGATTAAAATTTCATAATTAAATCACATTAAAATAAATCATCAACTATAACTTCAAATCATTAAAAATCTTTAACAAATTAACTTGCCCTCGAAAGCTTTAAATTATTATAACTAGTAAATGAAGCGTTAAGTGAAATGTCACCTCACTCATAGGATAATCAAACATCCTAGTTCACTGTGCAAAGGAACAAAACTTAAGTAAACCCTTGGATGATCAATTCACCAGTACAATGAAATTCATTTGGACTCAAAATAATCTCAGAAATATTGAAAAGATGTTTAGAATTTGTTCTGAGCACTTCCTCGATACGGTGAGTTATTTTAAAGAACAATTGAACTTAATTGTTCTTTGATGAAGAAAATCATCCTTAACTAAAAATCAAGAACCTAGATGTCATAGGAAATGACTAGCTATAGGATTAGGATTCTGGTAGACAACAAAAACCATTCCTTTAGTTTTTTACTTAGGTACTTGTTGAAATATTTAAATGCCTTAACATGTGTTTTAAAGTGTAGCTTGGAATGACGAGAAGACTCTCTAGGTATGCTTTTATGTTATTGCAATTTACTTTATTGCACTGCGCTTTACTTTTATTGCATGTTAAACAAGACTATTGCATGAAAACCAAAACCTTTAGGATAGCCACAAAATTGAAACCAAAACTAAATTAAAAGTCACTACAAGATAAAATCCACCGCCAAAACATTTCAAAATATAAAACAACTCAAAATTTAATCACAAACAGAACAACAAAACCACAACTTTAACTAAATTAAAGCGTCTCGTTGAATGATCAGGAATACCTCAGATGATGTAACCCACGTGTTGCTAACGAGATTTCCCATGGTCTAAATGAAAGTGTGGAACTCATTCAGTTGAGTTTAGCAAATTCATCTGGACTAAGTGAATTCGATGAAAATAACGGTGCCGGGATGACGGAACCGTGGGATCTTAATCAGTTCTGTTTAAATAATTTTAAGATTTGTTTTAATTAAAACACTAAAAGAAATTTAGACTTTAAGATTTCTAAACCATAACACTTCTCTCATCTCTTGATTTTCATCTTCTAAAACCAAACCTCTGCAGCAACAAGGAGCTTGAAACATAGTGGGCAGCACGACCGTCTTCGTTAGCAAAACTTGTGTCTACTTCAGCAAAACATTCCTTAGAATTAAATAACCAAGGCATAGGACTTTGAGGTAGTTTGCCTAGTGCAACATAAATCCTCAACCTTTTTGTTAGGCATTTGCATAATCATGCTATGCAAATTAAGCCCTAACCGGTCTTAGAAGTCCGAGGTAGTCGTTTGGTACGACATAAATCCTCACATCTTCGAGGCTATTTGTATGATTGTGTCATACAAATATAAGTCCTAATTAACTAAAATTGCGTGGATTACAACATTAAACATACTCTTAAATTGAAGCTAAACAATAGGATAGTTTGGGAAGTTGCAAAGATTCTTCTTGGATCCTCAACTTCTCCTACTTCTCTTCCTTCGGACTTCTAAAAATAACTGTTCCAAATTTGATCCACTCCCAATTGAAATTTCAAAAATCCAATTGTTTGAAAACCTTAAACCTTAAAATTCTTGAGAGCAAAACCACTGATCATTATCGAGAGTTTTCTTAAATAATTCCCGTCATTTAAGATGTAATTAACTATAGGGGCTTGCCCTTATAGGAACTTTAAGAACCTGTGTAATATAAATCCCGCTTAATTCCTTTATATTAAGTAGGGGAACTTGTCGGCTTATAAAATTGGTTCGCAGATCAAACGGATGTCACAAATCTTCTAGTTTATTTAACTGAGCCCCATCATCAAGCAGTGTGCCTATTCTGCGAGATAGATATACGGTTTATGGTTTGGTGCTCGTTTATATAAACTATTTGGGATGTGAGATCAGTTTGATTTCATATCTTAAAATTTTCAAACTTAAAAATTATTTTCAAAATCAAATGCTATCTTTTAAACTATATATATATATATATATATATATATATATATAAATTAAATTTAAAATATGAAAATTCACCGACAATTTCGGTAGGAGACCCCTTTTTAAAATCCAACACACAACCTAAAAAAAAATATGCCGACATGTTGACGTAGATTTGATGTGCCATAAAAATGTTAAGAAATTATGATGGTTTTTCACTTTGAACTTCATTTATTTTTTAATTTGGCCAATTGAATTATTAAGACTTGTTGTGAAACATCAATCCAAAAGGACTAAGTGTTCTACAACATAGTGGAGAATCCATTCAATGTCCATGAATGAGTTGTGTTGTTCATGGGAATTGAGTGTAGATAAATCGGAAAATGTGGTTTGATGGGCGTCGAATTGGAGATTTTAGAATGACAGGATGAAATCCCTAATTTGGTCCTAAAGTTTGGTAACTAAAGTGAGGGTTAGCCTTCAGGTGAAGGGAAGTGGGAGCTCTGAAGTGAGAGTCAGCATCCTCTTAGACTAACCTTGGATTTAGTGACTAAGCATATGATTTGCCAATGTTCTTTTCATACTTGGAAGAGGGGGTACTCTGGCGAGGTTAAAAAATATAATTACTCCTATTTGGCATAATACAAATTTATTATCAATCTATATCAATCACTCATCACAGAATCATTATAAGAGGAAAGATAGTTTTCCATATAAGAACCTTTCAATACAAAACTTAGTGTGTGTTAGTTAATCTTATTTACGAATTTAAAAAGTAATTGTAGTTAAATTAGCAGTAGTTATTATTACACTAGTAACTTAAATAGTACTTGAACTTGCATAATGAATGTAGTATTGGATTCCAAATATTGTCATATTTTGATAAAGTTCCTACCTTCCTCATGGGATCGATAACCAGGACTCCACTAGAGCCCTTTATTACTTGCATGATACGTATACTTGCGTATATGAGTGACTGCCTCATTATTAAATTGATCTTATTGTGAAACTGAACTAAAATTATCCTTTGAATATCTACATTAGAGGCAGCGCACCTGACACCGATTAGTCGGGCCCATTCAAGTTTTTGGCGCCGTTGCCGGGGATGGTATAAAATGGTAATTGTTAAAATTATAGTATTTGAAAACCTTTACTTTTTAGTTTACAATTGTGTGTGCTTGCTTACTTTTCAGTGTGTTTTGTGTGATTTTATATGCGTAGGACTGAATCCGTAGGTTTAGTTCCTTACAATTTAGAATTAGAGCGTCCTATTAAAAAATTTTGAAAACAACAAAAAAAATCTGAAAATCTTTACAAAATGGTGAACAATCAAAATATATCAAAACCTTTAAGAGATCATGCTAACCCAACAGCAGTTGAAATTTACTTAACCATCCAAAATCCTAATGTTGCTGCTAATTCATTTGAGTTTAAACCTGCTATTATCTAAATGGTACAAAACAATCAATTTGGAGGAATACCTAACAAAGATCCTAATTTACATCTTGCTAGTTTTCTAGAACTGTGTGCTACTTTTAAATATGATGGAGTGTCGATGATGCTGTCAGACTTACACTTTTTCCTTTTTCATTAAGGGATAAAGCTAATGCATGGTTAAAATCGTTAGCACCTGGATCTATCAAAATTTGGGGAGAACTTTCACAAAAATTTCTGTCAAAGTATTTCCCTCCATAAAAATTTGCTAAGCTAAGAAATGATATTACATCTTTGGTTAGTTTGAAGGGGAATCAATATAAAAAGCTTGGGAATGATTTAAAGATATTATTAGGAAGTGTCCACATCATGCTTTACCAGATTGGTTAATAATTCAAACATTTTATAATGGATTAGTGGGATCTCTGAGATCAATTATAGATGCTGCTGCCGGTGGATTATTAATGTCAAAACCTTTCGATGAAGCATATTCACTAATAAAAGAGATGGCTACTAACAATTTTCAATGGCCCCTGAATGTGTAAATCCTAAGAGAGTAACTATTATTCATGATACTGGTGCTATAACTATGATAGTCTATCAAATTATTGCCCTTTCGAAGAAAATAGATCAATATCGAATGAATTATTCTCAAACACCCCCAATGCTAGAGGAAAATTCATTAGGTCAGATAGTAGATCTCAAACACCTTATGAGACCTTAAATTCTATAAATAATAGACCCAACAATCCTTATTTGAATTATTATAATCCTGGTTGGAAGAATCATCTGAATTTTAACTGGAATAATCACGATGCTGTTAACCCGCAATGGGGAAACAATTCTATGAACCCACTAGGAAATTTGAACAACCAAGGAAACACAATCTTTAGACCTTCTTATCCTTCAAGTTTTAATAGTAACCTACAATTTAAGGAAAGAAGTTGTCTACTAAAGAATTAATTTTAAATATAGGTAATCAATTACAAACTCAGGGTATTGCGATTATGAACATTGAAAATCAATTAGGACATATTTTCTCTGCGCTTAATAATAGACCTTCAAGAACTCTTCCCAGTAATGTTGAGATCAATCCAAAAGATCAAAACAAAAAGAAAATTAAGGCTATTCAATTAAGGAGTGGAAAAGAATTAGAAACGAGAGTGCAAAAAGAAGTTGAAACTGAGAAAGAGAAGGTGAAAATTGAAAAAGGGACTAATAAAATATATCCAGATTTAGAATATCCGTTTGAACCAATGAAAATTACTGTAGAAAAACCACCACCACCTTTTCCTCAAAGATTGAAAAAATAAAATAGGGATAACCGATTTATGAAATTTTTAGAAATCCTTAAGAAATTAACGATAAATATTCCCTTTGTTGAAGCATTAGAACAGATACCTGATTATGCTAAGTTTATGAAGGATATTCTTAAAAGGAAAAGATAGTTCATAGATCACGAGACTGTTACACTTAACAGAGAGTGTAGTGCAATTATTCAGAAAAATCTTCCCGAAAAACTTAAAGACCCTGGTAGTTTCACTATCCTGTGTGCTATAGGTGAAAATTTTTTTGGAAGAGCTTTATGTGATCTAAGAGCTAGGATTAACCTTATGCCTTTAATCAACTTTCAAAAGATTAAGAATAGGATAAATTTCACCTACTGCTGTGACTCTTTAGTTAGCTGATCATTCCATTGCTTATCCTAAAGGATTTGTGGAAGATGTACTAGTGAAGGAGTGACTGTTGATGTAAATGAACGGAATGAAATTATGCCAACAAGAAAATTTAATGGCTAGCAAATTTGCTTCTATTATAAAAAATTAAATGCCGCCACTAGGAAAGATCACTTTCCTCTTCCTTTTCTAGATCAAATGTTGGATTGACTTGCCAGACACAAGTACTATTGTTTTTTGGATGGATATATTAGTTATCATCAAATACATATTGCTCTTGAGGATCAAGAAAAGACAAATTTTACTAGCCCTTATGGAACTTTTGCTTTTAGAAGAATGCCCTTTGAATTATGTAATGCACCTGCAACACTTGATGTATATTTTTAGTAATCTGATTGATAATGGAATAAAAGTATTTTTGGATGATGTTTCTGTATTTGGAACTTCATTTGACATATGTTTGAATAACTTAGAAAAGGTTCTGAAGCTTTGCGAGAAAACAAATTTAGTTCTAAATTGGGAAAAATGTCAATTTATGATTGTAGGAGGAATTGTACTTGGGCATATATTTTCTGAATTTGGTATGGAGGTTGACCATGCTGAAATTCAGGTTATTGAGAAATTACCACCTCCTACAACAGTGAGAGAGGTAAGGAGTTTCTTAGAACATGCTGGATTTTACAGACGTTATATTAAAGATTTTTCGAAAATTACTAAACCTTTGTGCCAACTTTTAGAAAAAGATTAGAAATTTGATTTTAATGAAGAATGTTTGGATGCTTTTGAACTATTAAGAGAAAAACTAATCACTGGCCCTATAATTGTTTCACCTAATTGTGAGAAATCATTTGAACTTATGTGTGATGCTAGTGATTTTGCGATTAAAGTTGCTTTAGGGCAAAATTATGATAAAATGTTCAAAGTTATTTACTATGCTAGTAAAATGCTTAATGAAGCTTAGATTAATTATACCACTACAGAAAGAGAATTATTAGCTAATGTGTATGGTTTTGAAAAGTTCAGACCTTATCTGATTGAAACTAAATGCATTGTGCAAACAGATCATTCAACTATCAAATATTTAATGCAAAAGAAAGATATCAAACCAAGATTAATCAGATGGATACTTCTAATGCAAGAATTTGACTTTGTGATAGTTGATATAAAAGGAACTAATAATCAAATTGTTGACCATTTATCTAGACTGGAGTATTATAAACTATCTAAATTTGAGAAGGAAATTACATAAACTTTCCCTGATGAGCAACTTTACAATATTAAGGAAAGGAATTTGCCTTGGTATGTTGATATTGTGAATTATTTAGTAAGTGATATTTTGCCACTTGATTTAATAAGGCAACAACAAAAGAAATTTAGATATTATGCTAAATTTTACTTTTGGGATGAGCTCTACCTATATAAACAGTGTAAGGATCTTATTATTAGAAAATGTGTGCCATATGAAGAATTTGAACCAATTATTCAGAGTTGTCATGATTCAGAATTTGGAGGACATTTTGGTACTGATAAAACTGCTTATAACATTTTACAATCTGAATTTTATTGGCCTACTCTTTTAGGGATGTATACAAATATATAAAATCATGTGATCGATGTCAGAGAATAGGTAATATTTCTATAAGAAATGAAATGTATATAAATTTTACATTAGAAGTTGAGATCTTTGATGTTTGGGGATTGGATTTTATGGGACCATTTACTCCTTCATTTTAAAATTTATATATATTGGTTGTTGTTGATTATGTCTCAAAATGGATCAAAGCAATTTATTTACCTTGATGTGATGCTCAGATTGTTTCAAAGTTTTTAATGAAAAATATTTTTACAAGATATGGAATGCCAAGAGTGATGATAACTGATGGTGGATCTCATTTTAGGAATAATCAGATTCAGAGATTGGTTGGAAAATATAATATTATTCATAGAATCTCTACTGCTTATCATCCTCAGACTAGTGGTTTAACAGAAGTGTCTAATCGTAAAATTAAAAGAATTTTGGAGAAAGCCGTGGATCTTCACAAATTGGATCGGTCCGTGAGATTAGATCATCGCATTATGAGCTTATAGGACTGCTTATAAGACCCTTATTGGAATGTCTCCTTATAGACTAGTATTTGGAAAGACTTGCCACTTACCTGTAGAATTGGAGCATAAAGCATATTGGGTGATAAAAGAGTTGAATTTTAACTTAAAGAATGCAGGTGAGAAGAGATTTTTGTAATTGAATGAACTGGAAGAAATTAGAAATGAATCTTATCATAATGACGGGGATAAAATGAAATTTTGGCATGATCGGAAGATATTAAGAAATAAATTTGAACATGAATAGAAAGTTTTGCTATATAATACAAGATTGAAATTGTTTCCTGGACTAAAGTCTAGGTGGATAGGACCTCTTACTATTATAAAATTTTCTTCTTTTGGAGCTGTTGATATTGAGGATTCTAAAACTGAAAATATATTTAAAGTTAATGGGCATAGATTAAAACCATATTTTGAAGGGTACCGACTAGATTTTAAAGTTATTTTAATGTTAAGTCATCCTGAATAACTGAATGTATGTCGGGCTGAAGACGTTAAACCAAGCGCTTTTTAGGAGACAGCCTACATTTATCTTTATTATGTTTGCTTGCTTGTTTTTAGTAGTTGTTCTTGTAGTTAGTAATATTTGAGTCCAACTCATTCGTAAATATCATGAAAGATTGAAAATTATTGGATCATATCGAAGAATTAGAATATTTTGGCCAACATGAAGTTCGGTGCATTTTTTAACACTGGCGCCGACGGTGCCAGAATGGGCGCTGCCGGTACCAAATTCCAGAGAACATGCACCATATTTTGGGGTTTGGGCACCACCAGCGTCCTATCTGGCGCTGTTGGCGCTGAAGTTCTGGTGACGGTTTATAGAGTTTCTAAATACGATTTTTGGCAGTTTTAGACGAGATTTCATCCTAGTAACTTCCCAAAATGTGTTTTTAACCCCCCTAAACTCCAGAAAGATGAAAGGATTCATTCCAAATTCACATCTAATGGATTCCAACTCCATAGAAACCGAAATTTAGAGTTTTCAACTGACGAAAATTTATCAGTTTTGAGGCACAACGATTATTCAACAAAGTGATGATAAAGAGGAGGATTATAGGACAAGGAGACTTTGTAAATCGAGGTATGGATACTCCAAGTACTAGAGTAGAAGAGATTATTGTGCAGAGGCATTGCGAACTGTTATGCTACACAATTGCCACTATAGTCGTTCTTGTTGTGAAAGAGTTTAATGCAAAACTTTATGGAATCAACCAAGGATTCGTCTATGTGTGGGAAGGTTTGTACCATTCACTCCTTCAAAGATTAATGATTTGTTTATGATTCAGAACATGCCTATCTGCCATTATCTGAATTTTGATGCGACGAGAGACAATATGAATGAAATTTATCGCTATTTGACTGATGAAAGTGAAGATTGGGAGATAAGTGACATCATATTTGTATGTTTTTCTACTGCATATTTAAATCAGGTGTCAAAACAATGACATTACTTTATTTCTGCAAAGTTACTTTCTACTATGAAAATTAGTAAAGTGATAAAGGAAAGTGCTATTTTGAATTATTGTATTCAAACTGGAAGGCCGATCGATATTGGTTCTAGAATTGTGAAATCTGTATTGGGATTGATTGTTCATGGATCTAAATATGGGCTTGGACCTCCTTCCACCATATCCTTCCACCATATTTCTTCTTTGCAACCTGTCACATGTTGCATATGAAAGTTGGGAAAAAGTACTTCTTCCTTGGAGGCCTATAAACCCAACTAATCTTTATAACTGTCAAGAAATAGGAGATGTGAATGATATGAGCCTCATTGTAGATCAACCATCTCAGAGTTCACGACCCATTCAGACTTACTTTTCTAAAAGTTCCCAAGTGATTTTAAAGAAGATCAAGAAGCTGGAGAAAGAGGTACAAAATATTATGAATGCTATTAATAATATCTCTGATTTATTTGATCACTTGGATCGGATAAAGAAAGAACAATTTGATCACACTAGTCGAATAGAAGATAGTTTGATAAATGTAATGAAAAGGAATACTGCGATTACTGAGGATTCGACTGATTAATTCCTGTATCTTCCTTTCTACAATCTGTTTGTGCATCATCAATCTATTAGAGATATCAGAGGAGAAAATACTACTGAGATTAACGATGAGTAGTGACTCTGCTTTACATTTAGTATATGGTATTTTTATTATGTTTTGGTGTGCTTAGTGTTGGCTTGATTGACTTTGTTGTATGTGTTTAGACTTATTATACTTGGATTTTGTGTTTGTGCTTAATTTTTTAGTGTTAGAGTAGCGTAGTGTGTTTGCAACGCTGAAGTTATATGGCTTGATGAACTTATTTAGTGAATGCTTAAGTGTCGATGTTTGTAATATGGATTTTATATATTGAAGTGATGTTTTATGTTTTTTTTATAGATTTGTTGTTAGTTAGTTGCTTAATTGATGAAATAGATGCTTAAAGAGGCTAAATATGTGATGGTGTAACGTTGAAATGATCGAAATTACCAAAAAAAAAAATTACGGACCCAGAAATTGAACCGACACCAGAATGGGCGCCGCTGATATACCTAAAATATATAGTGTTTTTAAATATATTTTTATACCTATTTTTGATGATATTGCACTTTAATGAAAGGGTTTTTTGAGTTTTTCTTGCAAGTATGATTAAAATGAGTAACTATGCTGAAAGGAGTAATAAATGATCAAATTTGGAGCAGAAATTGAAAGGTGTGCAAAAATTGGCCTCTGGTGCCTATGCGACGGATGGGCGCTCATAGGCGCCACAGTTAAAGTGACGAATTTTATTTAATTTTGGTGCAAATTTGAAGAGGTTTTTGAAGCATCCTTTGATTTAAATTTCACAAACTTCCCATCAGCGCCAAAACTCATTTAAAATTTGAATAGATGGATGCATTCTTGATGGATACATTGAATCTGGACATATTTTGAAGAGATATTCTTGATGGATACATTGAATTTGGACATATTTTGAAGAGATGCCAAGGCACCTTTTGGAAAATTTTAAAAAGAAGACTTGAAGATCAGAAAAATGATTGTTGTTTGAGGGTGTGATTAGTGTTAAGAGTCAAGTTCATGTTAAAGAAAGCACACATTTTCACTTCACCATTTTTATTATCAACTGTATCTAGTTTTTATTAAGAGTAGAATAGAGATTCAGAGTCTAC
Organism: Papilionanthe hookeriana x Papilionanthe teres; assembly: GCA_022702705.1. Lineage (NCBI taxonomy): Eukaryota > Viridiplantae > Streptophyta > Magnoliopsida > Asparagales > Orchidaceae > Papilionanthe > Papilionanthe hookeriana x Papilionanthe teres. Next base: position 7,938,400 of record CM040425.1, on the reverse strand, counting down.
AGAGTTGGGCACCAACCTCTATTGTGTCTTGTAAAGGGAAAGCAAAGTTTCAAAGGAACTTCAAGAATATTGTGGATAGGATTTTCAGATAAGTGTGTCTTGTTGTGTTTTCACTATGATTTCTACTTTCAAATCAAGTTATGATTGTGTTTTCTCCATGGATTATGAGTAGTTTTCTTTAGCTTTTTCCTTTTAAATGATGAAGAAATTAAATTATGGAAGGAAGTTGTGTGAAGTACATGATTTCAATGTTGGAAGAAGTTGTGATGATTCACTACCTTGCACTTAATTTACTTCTTGATTTGGCCAATTAAGATGTTAAAATTTGTTGGGAGATTATATAAGATCCATTGCTGTATTGTCTCAATCAACAATTGAAATGAATCACATGTAATTGTATTGATGAGAATTGTAGTCCATATGGTTGGCTGCAAATAAATAGGAAGATATCCTTATAATGGAGAGTTAAATTATAGGACTTTAGAGTGATAGGCTAAAACCCCCTAATTTGCTTTGATGTGAAAAATTTTGTTATGAGATGTTATCCCTCAGGTGGAGGGAATCGAGGGAACTTTAGAGTGAGAGCTAGTATCTTCCCTGCCTAACCCATTTACGAGATTTCAAAGCATCAAATTAACCAATGTTCTTATAGAACCAAGTAAGGGTAAATAATATAATTGTTTCTATTTGGCACAACACATTTTAGATACTTCCACAACCAAATTGCATAAATATTACTGATTCGTTGAAAGAGGAAAAATATATTTTATTCTCATTTGCTTTCAGACTATTTTTTAGTTGTTTTAACTTTAGTTGTTTACTTTACGTTTTATTCAGAAAATACCAAAAACAAATTTGAAAACTTTATATCTTAAAACATACTTTACAAAATCATTTTAAAAAGTAAAAAATTATTTTTCTTATTTCATTAAAATTTTAGACATTTCCCTGTGGGTTTGATATCTCGGGGCTTAATAAAAAAGTCTTATATTACTTGATAAATGATACTTATACTTGCATAGTATCCCATATTATAAATAATTAAAGTATAATTTCATATCTAAATCGTAAACATAAATTTTCGGCGGACTCAAGTTTTTGGCGCCGTTGCAAAGAAATAGATAATATCATTGAAAAGAAATAGAAATTGAAAAACATAAGAATAAATATTCAGGGATCAAGTTTTTTGTGGCATTGCCGGGGAAATTAATTAAAAGATCATTTAAAGAAAATTTAAGAAAAATTAAGTTTTTACTTTTCATTATTTTTGTTAGTGTGTTTTATTTTATTTTATTAATTGTGTATTTGTAGTTCAGGTTCCGAGGGATTTGTGCCTCACGATTTGAATTAGTGAGAACTATCAGAAAAATTAAAAAAATTAAAAATTCAGAAAAAGATAAAAATATTCAAGAAATGGCAAATTAAGATCATCAAAATATTGAAATTCATCAAGAATTTAGACCTTTAAGAGATTATGCTAACCCTACAGTGGATGAACTTCATGGTAGTATTCAACACCCTACTGTAATTGCTAATTCATTTGAACTTAAACCTGTTATTATCCAGATGGTATCTAATAATCGGTTTGGGGAGCACCAACCGAAGATCCTAATTTACATCTTGCCAATTTTCTAGAATTGTGCGCTACTTTTAAATATGATGGTGTTTCAGATGATGTTATTAGACTTAAACTTTTTCCTTTTTCACTGAGGGATAAAGCTAGGATTTGGTTAAATTCGTTAGCAACTGGATCTATCGGAACTTGGGGTGATTTAGCACAAAAATTCCTTGCTAAATATTTTCCACCATCGAAGACTGCGAAACTTAGAAATGATATCACATCTTTTTTGTTAGTTTGAAGGGGAATCTATATATGAAGCATGGGAATGTTTTAAAGATCTCTTAAGAAAGTGTCCACATCATTCGATACCAGATTGGTTAAAAATTCAAACCTTTTATAATGGATTAGTTGGATCTCTTAGATCTATTATCGATGCCACTACTGGTGGTTCATTGTTGTCTAAGCAGTTTGCTGATGTTTATGCTTTAGTTGAAGAAATGACTACTAATAATTTTCAATGGCCTTTTGAAAAGTTAAATCCTAAAAAGGTAGCCAACATTCATGAAAATGATGCTTTTGCGATGCTAGCAAATTAAGTTGCTGCAATTTCAAGGAAGATAAACCAATTTGGAATAAATTTTTCTCAGCCAACTTCCATGATTGAAGAAAATTCATTTGGACAAATGGTTGATTCTCAAACTCCACTAGAAACCTTGAATGCCATAAGTAAGCCTAATAACCTATATTCCAATTATTATACCCCAGGTTGGAAAAAGCATCCAAACTTTAACTGGAATACCAATAATCAGGGTGGTAGTAATCAACAATGGGGGAAAAACCAAGTAAGCCTATTGGGAAACTGGAACAACCAAGGGAATAATAATTCTAGACTAACCTATCCTCTAGGTTTTAACAATATTTCACAATTTAAGGAGAAGTTGTTTATTGAAGAAGTGGTGTTACAAATGAGAAATTAATTACAAAGTCAAGGAGCTACAATCAGAAATATTGAGAATCAATTGGGACAGATTGCCAATTCATTAAGTAATAGATTCCAAGGAACACTTCCTAGTAATACTGAAATAAATCCAATAGACAAAACTAAAGAGCAAGTACAAGCTATTCAGTTGAGAAGTGGAAGTGAGTTGGAAGGAAGAGTTCAAAAACAGACTGCAGTAGAGAAAGAAGAAATTGAAAAACCAAAAGAGGATGCTCCGAAAGGTTTGGAAAGACCTATTCTCCACCTAATGTTGATTTAAAAATGACACCACCTCCACTTCCTCAGATACTTTGATAACAAAAGTTGGGTAAGCAATTTTCAAAATTCTTGGAGATATTTAAGAAGTTTACAATCAACATTCCATTTGCTGAAGCCTTATAACAAATGCCAAGCTATGTGAAATTTATGAAGGATATTCTCAACAAAAAGAGGAAGTTTAAAGATAATGAGACTGTTGCCCTTAGTGAACAGTGCAGTGCAATAATTCAGAAAAAGCTTCCTGAAAAACTTAAATATCCTAGAAGTTTCACAATTCCATGTGCAATTAGTGATAGATTTTTTGAAAAATATTTATGTGATTTGGGTGAAAGCTTTAAGCTTATTCTGTTATCAATATTCAAAAGACTGGGATTAGGAGAAATAACCCATACTACTGTAACTCTGCAATTAGTTGAACACATATCCTAAAGGAGTTATAGAGGATGTTTTGGTGAAAGTGGATCAATTTATTTTTCTTGTTGATTTCATTGTGCTAGATATGAAGAAAGATAAATAGATACCCATAATTTTAGGGAGACCTTTCCTAACCACAGGCAGAGCGATGATAGATGTGCAAAAACGGGAATTAACGATGCGAGTTAATGATCAAACTGTTACATTCAATATTTCAAAGTCAATGAAATATCCTGCAAGAGGTAAAGATGTTGAATGTTATAGGATGAATGTTATCAAATATTTTAGTGGATGTCATTTCAAGTCAACTTATGAAGAAAAATCTGAAAGTGAAGAATTGAGACACAAGCAAGAAGAGGATTACAAGATTCTAAAGATTTTCAAGGGGAAGATTTAAATTATGTTGATGAATCTTTTGGTCCATCAATTGAAAAACCTCCTAAACTTGAATTAAAGATGCTTCCTAATCATTTAAAGTATGCCTTTTTAGGTGATTCCTCAACTTTACCAGTTATAATTTCCTCTCAATTAACTGAAACAGAAGAAGAGAGTTTGCTTAAAATTTTGAAGAAATTTAAGAAAACCTTTGGATGGACAATAGCTGATATTAAAGGAATCATCCCTTCAATTTGTATGCATAGAATCCTTATGAAGGATAACTACAAACCTCGGGCTGATCCTCAAAGGAGATTGAATCCTATCATGAAAGAAGTTGTTAAGAAGGAAATCTTAAAGTGGTTGGATGCTGGAATTATCTACCCTATTTTAGATAGTGCATGGGTTAGTCCTATTCACTATGTTCCTAAGAAAGGAGGAGTTATCATGACTGTTAATGAAAAGAATGAAATAATACCAGTAAGACAAGTTACAAGATGGTGAATATGCATTGATTATAGAAAATTAAACCTTGCCACTAGGAAAGATCATTTTCCACTTCCCTTTCTAGATCAGATGTTGGATTGGGTATAAATACTTTTGTTTTCTAGATAGATATACTGGATACCACTAAATTTAAATTGCTCCTAAGGATCAAGAGAAAATAACGTTTACCAGTCCTTATGATACATTTGCTTTTAGAAGAATGCCTATTGGTTTATGTTATGTCCCTACTACATTTCAGAGATGTATGATGATAATTTTTTGTGATTAAATAGAAAAAAGGAGTTGAAGTTCTTATGGATGACTTTTTAGTGTTTGGAATTTCATTTGAATCATGTTTATAAGATCTATCTAAAGTTCTAAAATGCTGTGAAAAAGCTAATTTGGTTCTTAACTGGGAGAAATGACAATTTATGGTAGCAGGAGGAATTGTTTTGGGGCATTGTATACCAGAAAATGGTATGAAAGTAGATTCTGCAAAAATTCAAGTGATCTCTAATTTACCTTGCTCAACTAATGTAAGGGGAATTAGAAGTTTTCTGGGACATGTTGGATTTTACAGGCGTTATATTAAAGACATTTCAAAAATTTCGAAGCCTTTATACTGTTTACTGGAAAAAGATGTAATTTTTAATTTTGATGATGATTGCCTAAAAAATTTTGAAATTTTAAAAGAAAAATTAATCACTGCACCTATTATAGTTTCACCTAATTGGGAAAAACCTTTTGAATTAATGTGATGCTAGTGATTATGTTATTGGAGTTGTCTTAAGTCAGAAATATGATAAGATTTTCAAAGTATTTACTATGCTAGTAAAACTCTTAATGAAGCTCAAATTAATTATACCACTACTGAGAAAGAGTTATTAGCTATAGTATTTGCCTTTGATAAATTCAGATCATATTTAATTGGAACTAAATGTGTGGTGCATACTGATCATTATGCTATTAAGTATTTAATGAAGAAGAATGATGCAAAACCAAGATTGATTAGATGGATTCTTCTTTTGCAAGAATTTGATTTTGAGATAGTAGATAGGAAGGGTGTTAATACTCAAATTGCTGATAATCTGTCTAGGTTTGAAACTAAAAAATCTCTCCGTGATGCTGAAGAAATTAATGAAAATTTTCCTGATGAAAAATTGTTTGCTGTTAATGAGTGGCATGTTTCGTGGTATGTGATCCAAGAAAAAAATACCTATTTTTATGCCTTGATTTTTATTAAATTTTAAGGATATTATGTTTTAATGAAATGTATTTTTGAGTTTTTGGATGTAGGTGATACAAAAATGTTCAAGAAGGAGAAAAATATGAAAAAGGAGAAAAAAGGAGCAAAAAGGAGAAAAAATAGAGCCAAAATGCAAAATTGTCGAAATTACTGGCCTGGCGCCTAGGCGCCAGAGTCCGGCGCCTAAGCGCCAGCTCGTGACAGAAAACTGTTAAGTTTTTGACGACTTTTGGGTTGTTCCTGGTTTATAGGACATGTGATACAATGTATTTGGACGCTTCAAAAAGGTTTTAATCGTAAAGAGGTGCGATCCGAAATGAAGAGGTGAGAAGAACTGGACGCGGTCTCCGACGCCAGATTCTGGCGCCTAGGCGCCAGACACACCTTCTAGAAGATTCATTGAATGTGGGCACATTTTGAAGAGGTGCCTTAAGGCAACCCTTGAAGCCTCTAAATAGGAGGGTATTCCTTTAGAAAAAAGGTGTCATCTATCCCACCTATCTAGAGTCCAATCTCGAGAGAGAATTAGAGAGATCATATTAGGGCCACCTTTTTTTACTTTTCTTCATAAATTAGTGAGTTTATTTTAGAGTTTGTATTTAGAGTTTGAAAGAGTTGGTGCATCTGTAGTTCATTACGCTGTGGAGTCAGTAGGAATCAGAAGTTCAGCAGGAGAAACATCTAAGATAAGGATTTTTATTTTGATTCAAAGTTTATTTATTATGTTTTGTTATTTAATTTCAATGTGTTATGAGTAGTTACTTTTCTTTCTCCTTTCAATTATGAAAAGATAAATAAGATAACAAAAAATTCATCGGAGAATTAAAAATCATATATTTTCAAAACATTGTGATGATATTAATATCGGTTCTTAATCTACTATTTAAATTGGCCATTTAAATTAATAAAACCTGTTGAAGAGTTTTGAGACCTAGAAGGAGATGAATTCTTAACTTATAGATATCACATGATTCCTTGGGTAGTCGAAGGCCTTGTGCGGGTTATTCAAGGTGAAGTGCAAATAAATATAAATATGTTATATATTGGGCGTAAAATTAATAAGTTTTTAGAGTGACAGACTAAAATCTTATGATTTGGTTTATAGAAAAGGAAAGGGTCACTAGTAGGGCCAACCATAGCCACCCTTAGACATCTAGTAGTGTGAGCCTAGATTAACCCATTCTACTAACAATACATCCGGACCTGATATATAGGCTAGCCAATGTTTTTTGCACCTAGATCAAAGGGTAAAGAATATGAATGCTTCTATTTGGCACATTACCATAAATTTATATTCTCCACGAATATTATCATTATCTTAGAAAATCTTGGATTAATTGAAAGAGAGAAAGTTGCTTTCTTATTGTTATTTACATCAATTATTTTATTTCTACTTTATTATTGCATCTAGTAAATTAAAGATATTTTATTTTTGTTATAAAAGAAATACTTTAAAATAAAAATATTTAAAGATCTATAACTCTCTCCTTGTGGGAACGATACTGGGGTCTTTGTTTCAAAGCCCTATATTACTTGAAACGATACGTATACTTCCGTAGAATCCCTAGTGTGTAAAACATTTTCCATAAAATTATATTTATATACACTAGCAACTATTATTATTTATAACATATATTTTTGAAAGCATTAATTAGTACGTTGATCTTCAGAGGACTTCGGGTCAAGTTTTTGGCACCGTTGTCAGGGAAGAAGATTTTAGTACGCATATATTTATATCGAGTCAGTATGCTGACATTGCAAACTTTCTTGTCAATGATATCCTACCCTATGATTTGACATACCAGGAGAGGAAAAAATTTCTATCTGAAGATAAGACTTATTTTTGGGATGACCAATTTTTATAAAAATAAGGAAAGGATTTGATTATTCGAAAATGTGTGCCTTTAGAAGAAACTTATGAAATTATTAAAAAATTTAATAATTCTGATTATGTGGGACATTTTGGAGTAGATAAAACTACATATAAAATCTTATAATCTGGATTTTATTGGCCTACAATTTTTAAGGATGTTAATGTTTATATTAAAAGTTGTGATCAATGTCAACAAGTAGGCAAAATTTCTAGAAGAAATGAGATGCCCCTCAATTATATGTTGGAAGTTGAAATATTTGACATTTGAGGATTAGATTTCATGGGACCATTTATACCATCTTTCAGAAATACATACATTTTGATAGAAGTAGACTGTGTATCTAAATAGATAGAAGCTATTGCTTTACCTTGATATGATGCTCAAAGTGTTGCAAAGTTTTTTTAATAAGAATATATTTTGCAAATTTGGAATACCAAGCGTAATCATAACTGATGGGGGAAATCATTTTAGAAATGCAATTATGGAAAAGTTAGTAAAGAAATATCATATTAACCATCGCATTGCTACTGCTTATCATCCGCAGACAAATGGTTTCGTAGAATTATCCAATCGTGAAATTAAAAGAATATTGGAAAAGTCTGTTAATCCAAATAGAAAGGATTGGTCAATCAAATTGGATTATGCTTTGTAGTACTATAGGACTTCCTACAAAACTCTTATAGGACTGTCCCCATATAGGCTAATTTTTAGAAAAGCTTGTCATTTACTAGTTGAACTTGAGCATAAAGCTTATTGGAATATTAAAGAGTTCAATTTTAATTTGAAAGATGATGGAAAAAACAGATTATTGCAATTAAATGAGCTTGAAGAGATAAGGAATGAATTTTATGAAAATGCTAAGATTTATAAAGAAAAGATAAAGTTATGGCATGATCGGAAGATTCTTACTAAAAATCTTGAGCCAAGGCAAAAAGTTTTGTTGTATAATGCCAGATTGAGAATTTTTGCTGGAAAGCTTAAGTTCAAGTGGACAGACCCATTTATTGTGATGAAAGTTTATTTATATGGAGTTGCAGATATTCAAGATCCTAAGACTAGAAAAATATTTAAAGTGGACGGTCATAGACTTAAACCTTACTTTTCAGTTGATCAATCTAAACCTGATGAGAATCTAATGTTGGGTCACTCAGAATAAGCTCTGGGTATGTCAGGCTGATATCGTTAAACCAAGCGCTTTGTGGGAGGCAACCCATATTTATCGGTGTGCTTTTTTTATGTTTGCTTTGTGTGTTTTTATTTGGTTTGATTTGATAAATGTGGTAGCATTTTAGAGTTTTTTATGTTATAGTGGTGTTTATTTAACCTTATTTAATGACTTAGAGGAGTTTGAATGAAGATTTTGACGTTTGGCAGAACTGTGCAAAAATGTGCACTAGCGGCTATGCGCCGCTGGTTGGCGCATAGGCACCACAGTTATAAAAATGTGCAAAAATTAGGTTCTAGAAGCCAAAATGGTGGGTGAGTAGTTTTTGGAGTTATTAAGGAATTTTAACATGTCTAGGGTCAGTTCTGTGCTTTCCTAAGTCTATAATAAGGCCCTGAATTTATGAGATACTTGCCCAAGTTGTTATTTTCATTCCCGAGTCTTAAAAAAAGTATTTTGAGTGCAAAAATGTCTTCTTGGGAGAGTGAAGTTAAGAAGAAAGAGGAAGCCAATAAGAAGAAGTTTATTTGTGATAGTGCGCAAGAGTTATAAAATGGATTTTTAGCTGTAAGTATCTAATGAATAGCAGAAAGGATTACGAAGATCGAGGCTGATTTGGAGTCTATTGATGAAAAGGTAAATGAAATTAACGCTCATTTAGCGCACGTTGGATAGCAACTCAAAATGTAATTCAATCATACAAGTCATGTGGAAAAAGCGAATAGAGTGATGTATCTGAAGAACAAATGGATAGAAGAAGAAGATGTAAAAGCTTTTAATCATCGCCCGTTTTATCATATTTACATTCCAGATGGTTCAAATGGAACTTATGGTGGTTCTGGATATAATCCACCTAAAGGAGATTGGAATTATATTATTTGTGGTCTTGTGGTTTGATTTTGTATGTTTAGTGTTTTAAGTGTGTTTTTTGTTAATGTTTGTGTTTTTTGCACTTTACTTATGTTTGTTACATCTCAATGAAGTAAATTTGTGTTTAATTACATGTGTTTGAACTTATGTATTGGATAATTTCATCCAAAATGTTTGGATAGAAATTTGTAGTTTGTATTAAGTGTGTTTTGATATTTAAGAAATATAAGTTGTGTTTGTGTGAAATTTGTATAGAATTATTGGAAGTTAAATTGTACTTTTGGAGTATTAGAAGAGTTTATGGGGAAATAATTATTTGAAGTGATTAAAGGTGATTAACTCGGATTTTTGATGGAATTAACTTAATTGTCAAAATTTGGGCACTGGCGCCTAAGCGCCAAACCGACGGTGCATAAGTGCCAGATTTCACGGTTAAGCGTCGTATGCCTCGTGCATAGGTGCCGATACACAAAAATTGATTTTCTGTAGTTAAAAACCTGAAATTTGCCATTTTTAACACCCCCATCACCTTCAATCTCTTAGTTTCGCGAAATAGAAGCCTAGGGCATCACTATTTGAATCATTTTAGAGCCGATTTCATCGAAATTTGTTGGATTTGAATTCCTTAAGGTATGATCACTACTCGTAAGTAAAATTTTTTTTATTTTCACCATGTATTTTGAGTACATTATTGAAAAATTTGAAAATCACTAGTCATGGTGAAAATTTGCAAAAAGCATGAGAAATTGTTTGGATTTAGTGGAGTTTACCTTTGGAAGTTGAGTTAACAAGTTTAATTTAAATTTGGAATTTATAGTGAATTTTTTTTGTGAATTTTTAGAGATGACTCCAAAGTTAAAACACTCAAAAGAAAAAGAAAAATTTGATCCCAACAAATTTGTCAGTTCTAAAGTAGAGAATCCTTACGTTGATGCAATCGCATCACATAAATTGATTCTAGAATGAGTTTTTAGTAAGCCAGGAGGAGCGATTGAGGAAATGATTGCTAGATGGAATTGGGAAAGATAATGTTGCTTCTTTGCTGTTACAATTGTTTCTGTGTTGAGAGAGTTCTATGCTAATTTACTAGCAGCAGAAGACAATTTGGTGATGGTTAGGGGCAACATGTGGATTTTTCATCTACGGTAATTAATACTTTTTACCGATTATCTCCTGCGATATTTTGTTTTTATGTGAATTATCATCCTTCTGAGGGAGAGTTAGATGAGATTATGGCTTTTCATACTAATGAAAGAGTTTTATGGAAGATTACAAATGAAAGGAGAGTGAATATTCAAGCCTTTTAATTGAATGTCATTTCAAAGGCATGGCGTTACTTTATCTCATCTAAGCTTCTGCCTTCAAGTCATGTCAATGAAGTTACAAGAGAGAGAGCTGTTCTGAACCATTGTATTCAGTAAGGAAAACCTTTAGATATTGGAGCTATTATTTTTTATTATATTTGAATTGTGCTAGAGCTACTACTACTACAGGTATGGGATTTTCATCTCTGATTTATTCACTTTGTGAGCAGTTTGATGTTAAGTCTGAAACATGGGAAGAAGTTCTTCAGCCACTTTGACCTATTACCAGTGTAAATGTGAACACTTACACTATACATTCAGTATTTGACTAAAAATGAGGATTTGTTAGAGCTTCCAGTGTTTATGCTTCTGATGCTTCTAATTCTCGTGCTTCTAATGCACATACATCATCCTCCAGAGATTCACAAACTGGATTATTACAAAAGATTTTGAAGAAGGTGAGCCTTACCAGAGAGCATGTTAGAGATATGGATGGTATGATTGAAAATATTGAAATGTATATTGTAAAACATGATGAATATGAGGAGAATTATCAGCAATACATGGACAGAGTGATTAGAGGAGATCACAGTGCTGAGATGCCCCTCATCCTTTTTATATACCTTATGTGCCATCCATAGACGAGAAAGAAGATGATTATGATGAGGTTGATGATTAGGATTCTTATGTTGATTTTGTGATGTTGTTATGTGTTTTTTTATGTGTTTTGATGCTTTTATTTAATGTTTTCATATGTGATGTGATGTGATGTATTTTGCTATGGACTCTGATGTTGTGTAGAATATAGTTGGACTTTTTCTATTATGCACACTCAGATGTTTGTGTTGGATTGATGTTTTATGATGTAATATGTGATGTGTTTGTAGTAGTAAAAGTTTTTATGTGTTTCTAGTGTTTAAGTTTTTAGTAGTGTCTAATTTAATTCCTATCAATATTAGAAAAATTAAGAATACTATTAGAAACCACTATTTATATAGCATGTTTAAACTTTTCAAAATTTGCTACCATTTATTTTCTAGTTTGTTGTCATTTGTGGTGGTGTGTATTTGCTTTGAAAACTCCACTATTGTAAAAGTCCTTTGAAAATTTGAATTTCTATTTTAGGAAAAACTGACAAAACTGAGTTTGATTTCTTTTTACTCCTTGTTTTTAAATTGTTATACTTGCATATTTAGAATATTTAGATTCCTGCAAGCATGTTATTCTAGTTTTTTTTTTAATTCTTACCCATGTATCAATTTTATGCTTAAATGTTTTATTCTAATTAAAAATTAAAGTTTGGGGGGAATTAAAAAAACAAACTTTTAAAAAATAATTTTTTTTATTCTCAAGAATACTTAAATAAAATTTAATTTTTGATTAAAAATAATTATGTATATGAAGTTATATTAGGGAAGCAAAATTTTAAATATCGAAATGAGTAAGAGAATTTAGTTAAAATTTATACTAATGATGAAAATTTAAAGTTAAAATTTTCTTAGTAAAGAAATGTTAAATATAGTTAAACTATCTTTAGTAAGAAGTGTTGTATTTTTGGATAAATAGAAGATTAGACTTTTTATTTTTCTTAAATTTCTTTTATTGAAGAAATAATTTTCAACACTGTTATTATAATTTTTAAGTGAAAGATATATATCAGACCTTTATTTTAAATGAAAGGGTGGAATTCAAAATCATTAAAGGCCTATTTAGATACAGTAATCCTTACCTTATGAAGAAAAAAAAAAGAAAAAAGGAAGAAAAAGAGAAAGAAAAAAAAAGAAAAAAAGAAGAAAAAGAGAAAGAAAAAAAGGAAAAAAAAAAAGAACGAGAAAAATAGTATGTAAAAAGGAAGGATAAGCTTGAGGATTTAACGGCCTAATAAAAAATTGGTTCAATACGTAAAGTTTAAAATATAAGTTTTGAGAAAATCTAAAGCTTAAGGTTATAATATAGTAAGTAAAATTATTTCCAAATGAGAATTTTTAAGTGAGGAAAATGAAATGTTTTAATCCTATATTTTGAATAATCTACAATTATTTCAAAATTAGATAGGAACTAATATTTTTCATTATCCTTTACTTAAGAACCTTCTAAACTTTAAGTTGATCTCAATTACTAAATTTTTTCTATATTGGACTATTTCATTTCTAGAACAAAATTTTAAAACATTCTTAAAGAAACTCATTTACATAATTTGCATTTTAAGATTTTCTATGTGATTAAGTGTCACTTGAGGACAGGTAACATTTTAAGTTTGGGGGATTTTGATATACCTAAAATATATAGTGTTTTTAAATACATTTTTATACCAATTTTTAATGATATTGCACTTTAATGGAAGGTATTTTTGTGTTTTTTTTGCAAGTATGATTAAAATTAGTGACTATGATGAAAGGAGCAATAAAGTATAAATTTGGAGCAAAAATTTAAAGGTGTGCAAAAATTGGCCTCTGTTGCTTATGCACCGGATGGCTGGCGCATAGGCGCCACAGTTAAAGTGACGAATTTTATTTGATTTTGGTGCAAATTTGAAAGAGTTTTTGAAGCATCTTTTAGTTTAAACTTTACTAACTTTCCATTAGCGTCAAAACTCATTTAAAATTTGAAATCATCGATGCATTCTTGATGGATACATTGAATCTGGACATATTTTGAAGAGACACCAAGACACTTTTTGGAAAATTTTAAAAAGAAGACTTGAAGATCAGAAAAATGGTTTTTGTTAGAGGATGTGATTAGTGTTAAGAGTCAAGTTTATGTTAGAGGGAGAACACCTTTCCACTTTACCACTTTTATTATCAATTGTATGTAACTTTTATTAAGAGCATAATAGATTCAGAGTCTACATAGTTTGGCGCCAACCTCTATTGTGTCTTGTAAAGGGAAAGCAAAGTTTTAAAGGAACTTCAAGAGTCTTGTGGAGAGGATTTTCAGATAAGTGTTTAATTTTATTTTAAATTTGGTTTTAAAGTAAGACTTATTGTCTTTTCACTATGATTTTTAATTTCAAATCAAGTTGTGATTGTGTTTACTCCATGGATTCTGTGTAGTTTTCTTTATTTTTTTCCATTTAAATGACGAAGTAATTAAATTATGGAAGGAAGTTGTGTGGAAGAAGTTGTGATGATTCACTACCTTGCACTTAATTTACTTCTTTATTTGGCCAATAAAGATGTTAAAATTTGTTGGGAGATTTTGTAAGATCCATTGCTGTATTGTCTCAATCAACAATTGGAAAGAATCACATGCAATTTTATGGATGAGAATTGTAGTCCATATTGTTGGGTGCAAATAAATAGGAAGATATGCTTATAATGAGGAGTAAAATTAGAGGACTTTAGAGTGACAAGCTAAAGCCCCCTAATTTGGTTTGATGTGAAAAATTTTGTTACGTGATGTTAGCTCCCAGGTGGAGGGAATCGAGGGAACTCTAGAGTGAGAGCTAGTATCTTCCCCGCCTAACCCATCTACAAGATTTCAAAGCATAAAATTAACCAATGTTCTTTATAGAACCAAGTAAGAGTAAAGAATATAGTTGCTTCTCTTTGGCACAACACATTTTTGATACTTCCACGACAAAATTCATTTCCTGAATAAGGAAAAATATATTTTATTCTCATTTGCTTTCATAGTATTTTGTAGTTGTGTTAACTTTACTTTTTTACTTTACTTTTTATTCAGAAAATACCAAAAATAAATTTAAAAAACTTTATATCTTAAAACATACTTTACAAAATCATTTTAAAAAGTAAAAAGTTATTTTCTTATTTCTTTAAAAGTTTAGACATTTCCATGTGTGTTCGATATCTAGGGGCTTAATAAAAAAATTCTATATTACTTGATAAACAATACGTATACTTGCGTGGTATCCCGTATTATAGATAATTAAAGTATAATTTCATATCTAAATCGTAAGCATAAAATTCATCAGAGTCTAAGTTTTTGGCGTCATTGCAGAGAAAGAGATAATATCATTGGAAAGAAATATAAATTGAAAACATAAGGATAAATATTTGGGGATCAACCGTCGACGCCCAAATATAGAGAGTTTGGAAATTTAATTTAAGTAGAGTACTGCCGACACCCTATCCAGCGCCGCTGGCACCCAAATACAAAAAAGGCCTGAAACCCTCTTTATTTCGTGATTTTTGCCCTGGGACCTGCCATTTACGTCATTTCCATCGTATTCTACCTCCAGCCAACACATTTTTGAGATCTAGGGCTTGCTAGATAATGGATTTAAAGCAATTTTAAGGATTAAAAAGTGTGGATCTTGTCTTCTCTAGGTAAAAGCTTCACCTTAAACTAAAATTTTTTTATTTTGACCATGGAAATTTCTCACATTACTTAGATTCGAGATTTGGAATTTTGTATAAAGTTTTGAGATTTTCCATAGTGATTAAAGCTCTTACTTGCTCAGATTTTCTTAAGGAGTCTCCTGCATTGTGATTTTGAAATTTATTGGATTTTCTTGCAAATTTTTAGAAAATTTTACATGGCTCCTAAAACAAGTAAAGGCAAGAGGAAGTTGGATTTTGATGAAGAAAGATTTGTTAATGTGAAAGAACAATATCATTTCAATTCATTCCTATATAACAAAAAGTGTATTCAAGACCGGGCTTTGAAAATCCATTCGGATCTGTAGAGCAGTTGATTTTTGATTGAAATTCAGAAACCTTTTGTTATATTACTGTTAATGCTATTATGGGTACTGTTTGAGAATTTCATGCAAGTCTGCCTTGGATTGAAATTGAATATGTGCTTGTTCAAGGAAAAATGGTAGAATTCACCCCTCAGCGTATTAATGCTATTTATCAGTTAAGGGGGATAAGGTTTTGTGAATATGAAAACTTTGATATGAGGTAGGCTAATATGAAAGAAGTGACTGCTTTTTTTATTGATGGAAGAGGGGAATGAAAAATAAAGCAAAAACATATGATTAATTTCCCTGCTTCCAAGTTAAATGTAGCTTCTAAAGCATGGCACTATTTCATCTCTACAAGATTAATATTGTAGAGCAATTTTAAATTATTGTATTTAGACTATGAAACAGATTAATATTGGATCGATTATCTTCAAGAATATCCAGACTATTGCTAGAGAAGAAACCAATGGTGGATTAGGACATCCTACCCTGATCCATGGATTATGTGCACAGTCTGGAGTTGAGTTTGATAGTTCTCAGGAGTTATTCCATCCACTGAGGCTTATTACCAACACCATTATTCGTACTTATGAGTCTCATGTGGTTGGGAGAGGAGAAAGTTGGAGTAATGATATTCCTACTACCAGCCAGGATATTCCATCTACTTTTGAGCCACCTACATTATCTGATGTTATGGAGCAATTGGGGATTCAGAGTGCCAGTATAGATATACTCCATAGCAGGATGGATGACTTTGAGGCTAGAAGTGATGTGAATGAAGATTACATGCATATGAGAGTTGAATATGATATTACTTACAATGATGCTCAGGTCAGATTCATGAGGGGAGACTCTGGAGTGATATTTCCTACCTGCCCTAGTTATATTTCTTACTGACTCGATCATGCAGAAGAAGCCAGTGATGCTGATTGGTAGTTTTGTGATTTTTATTTTTATTTGTGTGTTGTAGTACTTTATTGTGTTTGTTATTTTTTTTTCTGTGATTAGTGTAGTTTAGTGATGTATTTGTGTTAAAAAATAATGAAAAAAATGAAAATATAATGAACTCTGTGTTAGTTTGATTAGTGATTTGGATTGAGATTGTGATGTTATGTTGGATGTTTAATGTTTAAGTGTTTAATATTTCTTCATCTTTGCAAATTTTTAATTATATATATATATCACTGTTTCTAATTGTTTCATGCATGCTACCCTAATTTTTTATTAATACCAGCATAGCTTCAGAAGATTTCAAAATCCCAGCACAAAAAAGTTAGTTTTCTTTTACTCTCTACCTTTGCAAATTTATATGAAATACTTAAGTTTGGGGGTAAAATATTAACTCTTATTTGTTCTCAATTAATATAATTTCAAAAAAAAAATTATTAGCATGACTTTTAGTAGTTGAACTAACTTTAGATAACTGAATTTTTTATTTCATTTAAATATTATGGCAGATTTGAATGAAATATTTTTAGTAATAAAGGTTAATTTTATAAGGTTAATATATTTGGTATGAGAGGATTGAACTATAGTTGACTAATTAAAGTAAAGAAAACTATATTTTTGAAATGTTAAGAGACTTAAATAACTGTGTGAAGAAAGGATTGTAACTTTATGATGACTTAAAAAGCTAATATATATTTATAAAGTAAGGAGGTGTTTCAAGTTTCAACTTTAGAAACATGAGAGTGAAGTTCAAAATTATTAAAGGTTATCCAAATATAGGAATCCTCACAAGAAAAGAGAAAAAGAGAAAAATAAAAGAAAAATAAAAAAAGAAAAAAGGAAAGAAAAAGAAAGAAAATATATGTGAGGAGAAACTTGAGGAGATGTCTAATAAAAAATTGGCTTCACTTGAATCAACATAAAAGAAGAAATTTGTTACATTGTTGAATTTAAATTTAAAGAATTAGCCTACTTTCTAATAGAGTTTGCATTAACTTATTTTTTATATAGTCTTTCAAGGCTCCCTTAATCTGACAAATTATGGTTCATCTTGAAATGATTAGAAAACTAGAACTCTTAGACTTGACTACTGAATGTTCTTATACCTGTAGTTTTAACTTGAATTACTGAACTTCTTTCTAAGAATCTTACTATCATATTAATTTGAATAAAAAATCATAGTAATCTATAAGTGAAAAGTTCACTACTTTGAGTTAAATTTTTATGTATTAAAATGATTACTTGAGGATAAGTAATAGTTAATTTTGGGAGATTTTGATGCACAAAAAATATGTTAGATTTTTGCTATATAATTTTTACTCTTTTTTGGTGATATTACACTTTAAAGGAATGTATTATTCATGTTTTGCTGCAGGTATGAAGATTTTAGGTGATTGGAGCAAAAGAAAGCGAAAAGGAACGAATTTAGAGCAAAAAGAGGCAAAATGAAGAAAACAGTCTTTTGGCACCGCCGGCGCCCAATTCCAGAGGGTTCAGAACTAAATAGCGGCCCAGCTTCGTCGGCGCCCTATCCAGCCCCGCCAGAGCCCAATGTTGGTGGAAATCAAAATTTAATGTATTCGGACGCTTTTTAAAAAATTTCTTGAGGAAATCTTGGGGAATTCATTTCTAGACTATTATTGACAGTTATAGATGCCCAAAAAATGGGGAGTAGTGCGTGTTGTAGAAAGAGGAGAGGGAGAGAAGTGAAGAGAGTGTGTTAGGGTTTGTAGAGAGTGCGTGTTAAGTGTTGTTTTGTGAGGGATTCTTCTCTAAGGAGTGTAAGAGAAAGAGGAAAGTGAGAGTTTATTTCTTCCTTACTATTCTATAGAGAGAATTGAGTGTTGTAGAGAAGCGTGAAAAAGATTCAAAGAAACTTCAAGGGATTTGCTTGGGGAAGAAATTGAGAAAAGTTGTATTTACTTTTGTGGTTTGTATGACTTTGCTTATATATATATATAATCTATGTTTTATTATATCTTCCTCATGAATTCTGAGTAGATTTCTTTGTCTTTCTTCTTGCAATGTGATGTGGTGAAGTGTTGATGTAGATTTGATGTGTCATAAAAATGTTAAGAAATTGTGATGGTTTTTCACTTTGAACTTCATTTATTTTTTGATATGGCCAATTGAATTGTTAAAACTTATTGTGAAACATTCAATCTAAAAGGACTAAGTGCTCTACATTAATAGTGGAAAATCCATTCAATGTCCATGAATGAGTTGCGTAGTTCATGGGAGTTGAGTGCAAATAAATAGGGAAATGTGGTTTGATGGGCATCGAATTGGAGATTTTAGAGTGGCAGGTTGAAATCCCCAATTTGGTCCTTAATTTTGGTAACTAAAGCGAGGGTTAACCTTCTGGTGAAGGGAAGTGGGAGCTCTGATGTGAGAGCTAGTATCCTCCCGCCTAACCTTGGTTTTAGTGACTAAGCCTAGGATTTGTCAATGTTGTTTTCATACTTGGAAGAGGGGGTACTTTGACGAGGGTAAACAATATAATTGCTCCTATTTGGCACAATACAAATTTATTATCAATCTATATCAATCACTCATCACAGAATCATTGCAAGAGGAAGATACTTTTCCATTTAAGAATTGTTCAATACAAAACTTAGTGTGTGTTAGTTAATCTTGTTTGGAAATTTAGAAAGTAATTGTAGTTAACTTAGCCATAGTTAAATTTGCACTATTAACTTAAATAGTACTTGAACTTCCATAATGAATTGAGTATTAGATTCTAAATATTTGTTATATTTTGATATAGTTCCTACCTTACTCGTGGGATCGATAACTAGGACTCCACTAGAGCCCTATATTACTGCACGATATGTATACTTGCGTATAAGAGTGACTGCCTAATTATTAAATTGATCTTATTGAGAACTAAATTGAAATTATCCTTTGAATATCTCTGTTAGAGGCAGCGCACCTGACACCGATCAGCGGGCCCGTTCACTAGGGTTCTATAACACCCATTTCCCTCGATAGGAGGTGCTATGACGCTAAGGGTGACACTATAGCGCCTTACAAAATACTTCAAATTTTCTCTAGTTTGCCCTCATTTTCTCTAAATGTTCATGTCAGACGTTTTTTTTTTCTTTTTTTTTAAAATCTTCCTCTTTAAAAAATATGTTTTTGGTGTTTAGTTTCGAAAAGAGTTTTTAGAATATATTTTTATGAAAATAGAGATTTGATTTAATTTAATATATATTAGGATTTTGAAAATAATATTTTAATGAAGAATACGAAATCAAACTGATCTCATATAAATGTTAGTTTAGATAATCAAGCGCTTCATCACAAGACATGTATCTATCCCGAAGAATAGATATATGACTTGGGATGAGGCTTGATCAAACAAACTAAAGAATTCATGACATCCGTTTGGCCTGCGAACCGTTTTTGACCGACAATTTCCCCTATCTAATATGAAGGAATTAGATAGGGTTTATATTAATTTGGGGTCTTTAAGTTTCCTATAAGGGTAAGCCCCTATAGTTTATTACATCTTAGATAACCGAAGTTACCTAAGAAAACTCTTGATATAGATTAGGAAACATTTATATTCATGACTTCAAAGGGTAAGGTTTTTAAAGAAAATGTGATAGTCGAAAATTCAATAGCTGAATGGCTCAAGTTTTGGAACATTTCATTTTATTAGAATCCAAGGGAGAGAAGGCTAGGGGAAGAACGTAGATTTAAGAAAAATCTTGATGTTTTCCCAAACTATCCTATAGTTTGGCTTTGAATCTTGAAACTTGATGCGGACTTTTAATATTACAAGAACTTATGAACCCAAATTTATATATATATATATATATATATATATATATATAATGATTTTGTAAAGTCCAAACATTCAACGCAAGTATATGTATCGTATCAAGTAATACATGGCTCTAATGGAGTCTCGTTTATCGATCCCACAGGGAAGGGGAGAATCTCACTATTGATAATGTAATACTGAATTCCAATACTCAAATTGCGATTAAATTTTAATGTTAACTTCTACTACCAAGATGCAGAAAACATTAACAATTAAGCAAACTACAATTACTTCTATATCTTTAAAACAAAATTAACTATCACACACACTAAGCTATATATTTGAAAGGTTTTAATATATAAGAAAAGTATCTTTCCTCTTGCAATGAGAATATGATGTGTGGATGATATTGAATGATTATCTATGGTATTGTGCCAAATAGGAGCATAATTGATTCTTTACCCTTAAAAGAGTACCCCCCTTCTAAGCAAGAAAAGATCATTAACATATCCTAAGTTTAGTTACTAAATCTAAGGCTAAGCTGGGAGGATACCGACTACCACTACGGAGCTCCCACTCACCCTTTACCTAAAGGCTAACCTTCGAGTTTAGTTACTAATCTTAGGACCAAATTGCGGATCTCAAGCTGTCACCCTGAAACCTCTAATTTGTCGTCCATCAAAACACATTTCCCTATTTACTTGCATTCAATTCCCATGAACTACGCAATTCATCCATGGAAATTGAATGGGTTCTTCATTGTTGTTGTAAGACATTAAATCCTTTCAGAGTTAATATTCCACAACATATTTTAACAATCCAATTGGCCAGATCAAAATGTTAATTAAGTTCAAAATGAAAAATCATCACAATTACTCTAATACTTTAAAAACTCTTCAAATCCACATCAACACAGCATCACATCTCTATGCAAGAAGAAAGACAGGAGACTACTCAAAATTCATAGAGAAGACACAATAAAACATGGATTTTATATATAAAAGAAAAGTCATACAAATCACAAAAGAAAATACAACTCATCTCTTTCTCTTCCCAATGCAATTCCCTTGAAGTTCCTTTGAATCCTTTTCAATATTCTTTGCAGCACTCAATTCCCTCTTTAGAATGGAAAGGAAGAAGTAATCTCTCACTTTACTCCTTCTCCTTCACTCCTTAGAGAAGAATCCCTCTCAAATTGTCACTTCTACACTCTTCTCTCCTAAGCCCTAACACTCAAAACACACTAGACTCTCTAGAATGCACAGGACACAAACTAATTTTCATCCAAAAATAATTACCTATAAGTTAGGAACAAAATCCCACGAGTTTCCATAGGCATCCCTTCAAAAAGTCGCCAAAACTCTTCAAATTTGAAGTCCACTAACATTGGGCGTCGGCGGCCCTCTATCGTCGATTTAATTGCTGAGCTCTCTGGAAAATGGTGTCGGCAGCGCCAAAATCTATTTTCCTCCTCTTTTCTCCTTTTTTCTTCAAATTCGTTCCTTTTCGCTTCTTTTTGCTCCAATCACCCAAAATCATCATACCTGCAACAAATCATGAAAAATACCTTTATTTAAAGTGCAATATCACCAAAAATGAGGAAAATTATATAGCAAAAACAGCATATATTTTTGGTGCATCAAAATCCCCCAAACTTAACTATTATTTGTCCTCAAGTAATCCTTTTACTACATAAAAATATAACTCTAGACAATACACTATTCATCTGTAAGATGTTGACCTCATTTTTGATGAGGTCTTCTCTTCTTCTCTTTAGTACTTAGGATCTAGCCTTAGGCTTTTCCTTTGACTATCCTAGAGGATTAGAATTGGGACCCACCACTTAGAAATTCAAACCACTTCTTAACTCCCTGCAAACTCCACAAAATTGATTGTAGACCCCTAATCACCTGAGGGTTGAAATCAAATGTGGAAGTTTAAAGGATGAGTTCCTATAGGACTCTTTGGCCTTAGGACTCGCCCAGGTGGCCTGGTCCAGTGAAGGGCTGACTTACACACACACTACACTTATACACTACACTTTCACACACCTCCTAAAACCACACCCATACCCAACTCGACCTCCTGACTCATGAAAGTGATTCACATCGATGGTCCTTAACCCCTAAGCCCTCGGCTAAAAGGGTTAGGAACAACATAGCTGAATGCCTCAAATGAGTCCTCTCATGGCTCATATAGGCTTAACATGGCTTCATGGCTCAACCAAAATGATTTCATTCCACTTACAATTACCCAATCTTCAATTTTCCAAATTTTTAATTTTTGACCCCAGGGACCCTACACCCGCCTAGCCTACCCAAAACCCTTGAAATTACCCAAATCCTCCAAAATTTCCAAATCATCCAAAATTCCCCAAAACCATTCCTAAACATTTCCTCACCAATCAAATTGATCATCCATAGCCAAAAATACCAAAAATTTCAAAAATACCCCCCCAATACCCTCCAAATACCTAAAATGCCCCTCTTAGCCAAAAAATCCAAAAATTCAGAAAATTCCCAAAAAATTCCAGAAAATCTCAAATATTCCCAATTTCATTTTGTCTAACTAAACCATGGGCCAATTTTTTCCATTTACCCCACTTTTATCAAAATCCCCAATTTGACCCATTTTTAACCCAAAGTGAACCCAATGTCAAACCAAACCTACCCAATTGACCCAAATTCTGGTCCAATTCAATTTTAAACTTCAATTCAACATCCCTAACACTAATCTAGACCAAATCCAAGCCCAATTTGATTGACATTTGAATCCAATTTCACTTTTGACCTTAAAGCCCAATTTGAACCCATGACCCAAACTTAGCTCAAACTCACCCAATTCAACTCCAATTAACCCCAAATCTTTTCTAAACCTTCCTTAACATCCCCATAAATAAAACACTAACATAATTTGCCCAAAATTTTGACCCAAACCCCACTCAAATTCAACGCAAAGCTAAAAGACCCAATCTTGACCTAAACCCAAACCTAACCCAAATAAGCCCAAACCCCAAAATCAAAACCCAACCAAAGTCAAAACCTCTTTGAAACACTCCCATAAACATTTTCCAACATTAATTTTACAACAATTTCAACCCTAGCCCAACATTGGCCCAAGTTAGCCCAATTTGACCTACATTAACCCCTTTACCAAAGAAGCCCAAATCCAACCCAATTCAAACCCAAATCACTCCAAACTTGTTTCAAATCAATCATGACACATCCTTAGACAAAACTCAACATTTATTTGGCATGTCCCATTGTAAATTTTTCTATTCAAAAGCCCATTATCTAACATAAAAGCCCACTCCCTTAAACCTTCCTAAAAGCCCACCTTTACCAAATTTTAAAAGCCCAAAGTCCATTTCTAAGCCCACATGAAACCTTTTATTCATCATTCCTTTGATAATCCTATTTGACCAAAGTCTTAAACCATCATGAAATCAACCCATTTGTCGCATCATGACAAATCCCATCAATGGAATCCAAAGTTTTTAAAATTCCAAATAACCTTTTCCATGCAAGTGAGCCAACCTTTTCCCCAAGCCATGAGCAAGCCAAATGAAGTCATGGAGCCATGCATAAGCCATATGCAAGCCATGGGGAGCCCTTTCCACCTCACCATACCACTTATGTCAAGGAGAGGGGAGCCTTTCTTAAGCCTTCACTAAACCTTTTTAACCCCATTCATTATACACTTTAACCAAAATTGGCCACCTCACCTTGGATGGGGACTTCACCACATATGTGAGGCTGACACAAATGATCTCACATCAGCCCAAATCAAGCCTTGGTGAGTGAACCAAGCCAAAACCATGAATGGACCCAAATTGGACCAAAAATGCTCCTTACACCCATGCCATTTAAATCGTTGACTTTACACATGGCTGTTGACCTCATTTTTGATGAGGTCTTCTCTTCTCTCTTTAGTACTTAGGATCTAGCCTTAGGCTTTTCCTTTGACTGTCTTAGAGGACTAGAATTGGGACCCGCCTTTTAGAAATTCAAACCACTTCTAAACTCCCCGCAAACTCCACAAACTTGACCATAGACCCCTAATCACCTAGAGGGTTGAAATCAAATGTGGAAGTTTAAAGGATGAGTTCCTATAGGACTCTTTGTCCTTAGATCGCCTACAGGTGGCTCGGTCGCAGTGAAGGGGCTGACTTACACTACACTTACACACTACATTTCCACACACTTCCTAAAACCACACCCATACCCAACTTAACCTCCTGACTCATGTAGGTGATTCACATGGATGGTCCTTAACCCCTAAGCCCTCGGCTAAGAGGTTAGGAACAACATAGTGAATGCCTCAAATGAGTCCTCTCATGGCTCATATGGGCTTGAAATGGCTTCATGGTTCAACCAAAATGATTTCTTTCCACCTAGGTTTACCCAATCTTCAATTTCCCAAATTTTCAATTTTTTGACCCCCGGGACCCTACACCTACTAAACCTACCCAAAACTCTTGAAATTACCCAAATTTTTGCAAAATTTCCAAATTACCCAAAATTTTCCAAAATCAATCCCAAACATCTCCACATCACTCAAATTGATCATCCATACCCAAAAATACCAAAGATTCCAAAAATACCCCCCAATACCCTCCAAATACCCAAAATACCCTTCTTGGCCTAAAAATCCAAAAATTCAAAAAATTCCCAGAAAATTCCAGAAAATCCTAAATATTCCCAATTTCATTTTGTCCAACTACACCATGGGCCAATTTTGTCAATTTACCCTACTTTTGTCAAAACCCCCAAATTGACCCATTTTAACCCAAAGTGAACCCAATGTTAAACCAAACCTATCCAATTGACCCAAATTCTGGTCCAATTCAATTCTAAACTTCAATTCAACATTCCCAATACCAATTTAGACCAAATCCAAGTCCAATTTGATTGACATTTGGATCCAATTTCACTTTGGGCTTTAAAGCCCAAATTTGGACCCATGACCCAAACTTAGCCCAAACTAACCCAATTCAACTCCAATTAACCCCAAATCTTTTCTAAATCTTCCTTAACATCCCCATAAACAAAACACTAACATGATTTGCCCAATATTTTGACCCAAACCCCACTCAAATTCAACCCAAAATCAAAAAGCCCAATTTTGACCTAAACCCAAACCTAACCCAAATAGGCCCAAACCTCAAAATCAAAACCCAACCAAAGCCAAAACCTCTTTGAAACACTCCCATAAACATTTCTCAACATTTATTTTACATCAATTTCAACCCTAGCCCAACATTGGCCCAAGTTAGCCCAATTTGACCTACATTGGCCCATTTACCAAATAAACCCAAATTCAACCCAATTCAAACCCAAACCACCTTAAATCTATTTCAAATTATTCATGAAACATCCCTAAACCAAAACCAACAACTATTTGGCCCAAACTTCTACAAAAATTCCCATCCATGAACACATCCTTAAACTTAAAAGCCCACTTCCCTTAAACCTTCTTAAAAACCCATCTTCATTAAATTTTAAAAGCCCAAATCATCCTAAAGCCCACATGACACTTCCCCTCATCATCCATTTGATCAAAATCACCCCTAAGTTTCAAAATCATCA
Source organism: Papilionanthe hookeriana x Papilionanthe teres (assembly GCA_022702705.1). NCBI lineage: Eukaryota > Viridiplantae > Streptophyta > Magnoliopsida > Asparagales > Orchidaceae > Papilionanthe > Papilionanthe hookeriana x Papilionanthe teres. The sequence continues at coordinate 7,912,894 of CM040425.1, read as the reverse complement.
ATTAAACCATTCCAAATCAAGCCACATGTCAAATTACCCCCTAAATGTCAAAAATTTCTAAAACCCTTTTCATGAAACAAATAAACCTTTTTCCAAGCCAAAGGAAGCCAAGGATGAGCCATTCACAAGCCATATGAAGCCATGAAAGTTTGGCATGTGACCATGCCATTAATGGCAAAAGGAGGAGGTCCTTTAACCATCTCCTAAAAGTCATTAGCCTTAAGCATGTCTCCCCTTAACCAAGATTTAATCCAAATATTCTTGGATAAGGACATCACCACCTCTTGACCGGCTAGCCTAACCGATCTTCTCGGCCCAAGACCGGCCATGGGGAGGTGAACCCAACCCAAACCAATGGGTTGACCAATTTCAAGCCAAAATGGCCTCTCCCCCATTCCATTTTAATCCAAACACTTTACACATGTCCAAGCCCGATTGACTTCACCATTGCCAAGCCCTGACCTCCCTGGTCAAGATGGTGACCCATGCCTGCCGGCCAGCCGCCTGGATCGCCGGAAAACACCACACCCGAGAGCATCATGTGAGCCCAAGCTTTGAATTCTCACCTGCTGAGTTGCCCCATGCCCAATGGCCACCATGGTCGTTCTTCTCCTCACCGAAGCAGTTGATCCCATGCCTCAACTCCCCCTGGGAGGCCCTCCACCCTCTCCTATTTAAACTCCACCCCTCTCGGCCATGGGAGGAGCAAAGCACAAACCTTGCCAAAACTCTGCCAAAATTGTTCCAGACCCTTCTCCACTCTTAGAACACTTGATCCCCAGTGAGATCCCCCTGCCATTTCTCCTCTCGTAAGCTCGATTTCGAGTTGAAATTCCACCCAAAACCGGGACACTTCTCCACGGTGAGCCAATTCTCAAATTGATTGGCTCTACACCTTCACCGGACCAAGGGAAGGTGTCCACCAGCAAAAGCCCCATCTCCGAGGCCACCCGGTTGCTCCGGCCTCCGAAGCTTTGTGATCGGGCTTGGTCGAAATCATATCCGGACAATTCCCGGACCAAGAGACTTCATCCGGAGCTTCGCGGGACCCAATCGAAGGTGCAACAACTCTCGGATTGAAGCCACACTTCTCCGAGCTAAGGTATGAGTTAACTCTCCATCCCGAGCTTCGGAGATTCTCCATTTCAAATGCCTTAGTTTCAATGCATGTTAGCCAGTATAGATGTGTTCGTCTCTTCAAGACGAATCCATAGAGTATAAGAACGTAAAAATCCATTGAGAATCGAGTGAGATCTTAGGGATTTAGTGTGGACGGCTCTCGGGTGAGAACACTTGGGGACGATGAACGGATGCCGTCCATTCGATACACGCGCGGACGAACGGCTCAGATGGCGTCGGACCAGGAAACGGTGCGAGAACCGCGGGGCCCGGGACGGATGACTCAGATGGCGGCGCCCAATCACAGCGCGACACGTACCCCTTCGGAGCTGCCGATGTTTCGCTGGCGCCGCGTGGATAAATAGATAAATAGGGTATTTAATGTATTTATTAAATATCAGAAACTTTAAAAATCCATATCTTTGTGTAGAAAAATCACAAAAATAAAATAAAAATACCTCTTGCTCGGTGAACGAGAGGAGAATAATGTGGAAAAGAAATCATTTAATTTCATCAAGTATTTTATTTTTTATAATTTATTTACTCTCTGCATACATTTAATTCTCCATGCATGTATACAATTCACCATGGCATGAGACCATAGGGCTTTTGAAGCCTCCGAACTTGGGAACATTCCCTGAATTTTCCAAGGTCGGAGGCCATCTCTGTGAAAAGTTATTTATTTTTCAAATGCATGTTGCTGTTTTGAGTATTTTAATTCCAAAAAATAGCATGTTGTGAAATAAATTCTAGGAAAATTTGGTGATGTTCCTTATGACCAGAGAACCCTAGGAAAAATAGGTTTTGGCTTAGTTCATTCAAAACAACCCTAATTGGCTTAAACACTCAAAATAGGTCTTTAATTAATTAGAATTAACCAGGTATCAAATTGACTTGAAATCAATTCTCCACTGACCTTTAGGATCAGAGGAATCCATCATAAAAATTTGAGGTCAATTGGACTTGGTTAGCCCCACTAATTGGATTAATTAAGCCACTTAGCCATTTTAAACTTTAAAAATTCATAACTTTTAAAATACTTTTCAAAAATTCACTAAATTGGTTTTGGAGCCTCTCTGATATTAGGGAAACCTAGGAAAATTAAAATTTCAATTTTTTAAAAAAGTTGATTTTTAATAATATTTTAATATTTTAATAATTAAAAAATAATAAAAATCACAAAAATAATAAAATTCACCAAAATGTCACATTTTGAATTTTAATCACTTAGGAACAAACCCCATATTTTTCCTAAGTCTATTTAGTGAGATATTAAATTTTAAAGCCCTAGGGTAATTTTAAAATTAAAAAATGTATTTTCTAGCATTTTCACTAAAATAATTACAATAAATCATAGAAAAATCAGAAAATTGCGAAATTTGCTTCTCTGGTTCCCTTGATATCAGAGAGATTTTTGAAAAACATAAAATCCATTTTTCAACATTTATTTTATTTTTAAATTAATTAACACTCCAAAACTCAAAATAATTATAATAAAAATAATATAATTCAAAAAATCACCAAAATTGGTCCAAGTGCTTCTCTGGTCATTAGGAATGTCCCCTAATTTTCTTAAGGACAGAAACTTTCCCTTGGTCATGTTATTAAATTTTCCTTGAAAATCTCTATTTTCCACCAAAAATAATTATATAAATAAATTAAATACAGAAAATCACATTTTCTCCTCTCATGTCTTTATTGACATATGAGTGAAGTCACATAAAAATTTCAAGTTCATTTGAGTTCAATTTAGTGAGTTATGAAATTATTAAGCTAAAGGGGTAAAATGATAATTAAACTTTTAACCCTTAATTAAAACTTTAGGTTTAATAAAAAATCAACAAGTAAAATATTTGATCTTAATCTGATTTGGATGATTGAAATTTAAATAATTAAAGGGTAGAAACCCATTAAATAATTTTAAAATGATTAAACTTTAATTAAATAATAGATTAAATTTGGAGGAATAATAAATTGGAATTATTAAAATAAGGGATATTTATTAGGAAGAAATTTATTCTTTAATTTAAAAAGTCCCTAAATTAATTATCTCATTAATATTCAACTCTTAATTAAAATGATAACTCAAATTTGAAACATTAAAAGACTTAATTGAATTATTAAACTCTTTTAAAATTTCAATTAAAATTAAAAATTAAATTAAGTTAAATTAAATTAAATTAACAATTAAATTAAATTAAAAATTAAATTAAATTAAATTAAATTAAATTAAATTAAATTAAATTAAATAAATTAAATTAATTAAATAAAATTGAATTAAATCAAATTAAATTAAATTAAATAAATTAAATTAAATAATTGAATTAAATTAAATTAAATAATCAAATTAAAATTAAATCAAATCAAATTAATTAAACATCAAATCAAATTAAATCAAACTCAATCAAATTAAATTAAATTAAAACTCAATTAAAATTAAATTAAATTGAATTAAATATAACATCACCTAAAACAGAAAGAAAATAAATTTAAAAGCAACTTGAACACTATTCCAAATTTAAACTCTTTAACTTAAACCAAATCATTTGAATACTAACTTACCCTCGAAAGCTTTAGTTATTATAACTCCTAAATAAAACATTAAATGAAGTGTCACTTCACTCATAGGATATTCAAATGTCCTAGTTCACTGAGCAAGTTAACAAAACTTGAAAACCTCGGACGATCGATTCATTTATATAATTAAATTCATTTGGACTTAAAACAATCCTAGAAATATTGAAAAGATGTTTAAGATCCTTCTTAAGCACTTCCTCGATATGATAGGACATTTATAAGAACAATTGAATTTGATTATTCTTTGATGAAGAAAATCGTCCTTAAACCAAAACACAAAGAACCTAGACGTCATAGGAAATGACTAGGCTATAGGATTAGGAATTTGGTAGAAAACCATAACCTTTCCCTTAGCCTTACCTAGGAACTTGCTTAAGTATGCTAATTGTGTTTTAAGTGCAGCTTGGGATGACGGGAAGACCCTCCAGGTACGCATTTGTATTATTGCAATTTACTTTCCTGCAATTTATTTTCCAACAATTTACATTATTGCAATTTACTTTATTACAAGCTGCGTTTATTTTTCTTGCATGATAAAACAAGCTGTTGCATGAAAACCCACACCTTTAGGATAGCCCCTAAAACTGAAACCAAAACTAATTTAAAAGTTATTGCAAGATAAAATTCACCGCCACAACATTTCAAAATATAAAACAACTCAAAATTTAATCACAAACGAACACAAAACTACAATTACAACTAAATTAAAACGTCTCGTTGGATGATCGGGAATACCTCGGATGATGTAACCTACGTGTTGCTAACGGGATTTCCCACGGTCTAAATGAAAGTGTGGAACTCATTCGAGTTGAGTTTAGCAAATTCATCTAGACTAAGTGAATCCGATAAAAATAATGATGCCGGAAGGATGGAACCGTGGGATCTTAACCGGTGTCGTTATAATCAATTTTAAGATTTGTTTTAATCAAAATAAAAAAAAAACACTTGGAAATTAAGATTTTCTCTAAACCAAAACACTTCTCTCATCTCCTGATTTATGACTTCTAAAACTAAACCTCTGCAACAATAAGGAACTTGGAGCATGGTGGGCAGCACGGCCATCGTCGTCACGAAAACTTGAACCTACTTCAACAAAACTTTTTTAGAATTAAATAACCAAGCCATAGGACTTCGAGGTAGCTTGCACTAGTGCAACATAAACCCTCAACTCTTCGTTAGGCATTTGCATTGCAAATTAAGCCCTAACCGGTCTTAGGATTCCGAGGTAGTCGTCCGATACGACAATAAACCCTCACATCTTCTAGGCTATTTGTTTGATTTTATCATACAAATATAAGTCCTAATTAATTAAAATTGGCAAGATTGAAATATCAAATAAACATTAGGACTTTCCTAAATTCAAGCCAAACAATAGGATAGTCGGGAAATTATCGAAGTTCACTTCGAATCAGTAATTTCTCCTACCTCTCTTCCTTTGGATTCATAAAACAAAATGTTCCAAAATTTGATCCATTCCCTATTGAAATTCCAAAATTCAATCTTTGAAAACCTTAAACTTTGAAATTCTTGAGAGCAGAATTATTGGTTATTATCGAGAGTTTTCTTAGGTGATTCCCGTCACTTAAGATGTAATTAAATATAGGGGCTTGCCCTTATAGGGAATTTAAAGAACCCAGGTAATATAAACCCTGTTTAATACTTTCATATTAAGCAGGGGAATTTGTCGGCTTATAAAATTGGTTCGCAGACCAAACGGATGTCACAAAACTTCTAGTTTATTTGATCGAGCCCCACCATCGAGCGAGTGTGTCTATCCTTAGGGATAGATACACGATTTGTGGTGCGGTGCTCGTTTATATAAACTATTTGGGATGTGAGATCGGTTTAATCTCATATCTTAAAACTTTCAAATTTAAAAATTATTTTCAAAGCCAAATACTACTTTCTAAATTATATATATATTTAAATCAAATTTAAAATTTAAATTCGCCGACAACTTCGTTAGGCGACCTCCCTTTAAAATACAACACAACCTAAAAATAGTGCTGACAAATTTACAGGCGACTCCATCGGGGACTATTCCTCTCTCCATTATAATCAAATAATTCTGCTTTCAAAAATCGGTAGTGTATCCATGTCCCTAATGGATCAAACTACCCTTCTTTCCGTTGGAATACTATGTTCATTTCTATCTTGAACAAGTATAGCCAACATTCTCTCGGATTTAGGAGCCACTTGTTTAGACACCCCTAAACGGAGAGGTTCCGAGATCCTTTTACCTCATTTACGAGGTGGGGTGGACCCCCGATAGGTGTTAGTTTAGGAGTGATCCTTCGAGTCGGGAAGTCTTGCTTAAGACTTTCTTTTCCTTTCGAATCGGATTCCTTACCTTCTCTACACCTTTGAACATTCCGTTCTAAATAAACAAACCCTCTAATAAGTGATTCTTTTAACAAATGATTCTTTTTTATAAATACATGAACAAAGAATGAGTTCGGACTCTTTTCAATTCCTTTCTTTTCGTCCCGAAGAAAAGAAGCATAACTTGAGGCCGACAATCGAATCTACCCTGCAGAAATGGAAGCCCCGAGCCGATTTTCTCCTTCACCAACGTGATTGGACTTCGGCGTCTATAAGGATGAGCTACCCGACAATGGGGTCATCCGATTTGGACGAGGATTCGAAAACACGAACGTCAAGGTCACCGACGTCTCCCTCTTTGCAGCTGACGAACAAGGTATACGAAGCCGAGGAACCACTCGCTCGAGTTCGACCTTAGGTCAACCCAAGAGTTTCCTCCCCGCAAAGGGTCCCGACTAGGAGGAGTACTGCTTGTCCGCGGGAGGACCGTTCTCTCTACCCCCACTGGTCTAGTTGTTTCGCACCTACCCCGACTTACGCCAAATCAAAGGGGAAAGAAATCCGGAACTATGGTAAACACTGTTACGCGTGGAGGGTACGGATCTTCCTGTAAGACCTTCGTCTTCGAAATCGGGTCCGGTTCGAAGATTCCTTCGGCCGACAAAGACCCAAAGAAGAAATAGAAATAGAAGGATCGCCGGGGAAGCCGAGCTGCCGAGATTGCCTTCTGGAGGAAATTCCGGAGTTGCCGGAATATACACCGCTACCGGAATATACACCATTTGCCGACTACATACCACTTTTGGGAGGAAGCGGGTTCCATCCCCTCTCCGCCGCGGAGGATGAGGAGAATGTTCGCAAGATTGCTGCCACATTACCTCGGCCCGCATACTACAACGATAGCCGCAAGAAAAGAACTAGAACTACGCCGTTTGCTCGATTGCAAACTTTGGTAGAAAAGCTAGCAAAGAAGGAAAAGCGCCCGTGTCGGAAATTCTACGAAGGATAGGGCGTGTGCCAGTCAAATCCCGTCTTGGGCCCCGAATAGAGCCCGCCATCATGATAGAAAAGCCAAGCAAGAGAATGAAGGCTAGCCCGCCTGTCGTAGTATCAGGATTACAGATTAGGGAGGATACCACCTTCCAGCATTTGGCCAACAGACCATCTGGTCCTAGACCTTCTGCTGCTAGAAGGATGGTGTGGCGTCCCACTACGGGGCAATTGAGATTGAAACGAGCGGCCCGAGAGAGAAAGTCTCGCCAGGAGGCTGGAATCTGAAGAAAGTGCTACTGCGATGAAGGGGACTCGTGAAAAAAGGACCCGGCAACCATCACATGACAACCGCAAAGATACACAGAAAGCTCCGCTAGAAGATGCCATGGAAAAGTTGAGAACCGACATCCGACGGTTGGCAAAAGAAAGAGAAGAAAAGTTCGGAGATGAGATCGATTCATCGGAATTCATGGACAACGAATATGCAGAAATCAACATGGTTGAGACACGAGCTTCATCAGCTTCTCAAGGTGCTCCTGCAGCCAGCAGAAGAGAGGAGCCGGGCCGATGAAGAGACGGCTTCGGGAAAAGGACGACACGATCGCTCAAATGGCGAAAAGGATGGAAGAGATGGCCGTAGCTCTGGCCACTCTCCAGAGTCAAGTACAACCACATAGAGAGACACCCCCAGAGGTCATTCATATTGTAGACGGAGGAAAGGAGATTACATCCGTCAATGGGGATGACCGGCTAAAAAAGGATACAACACAAACTATGATCCCTGAAAAGGATATCAAGAACTTGGTAGAGCGAGCGAGTGCGAGAAGCCTTAGCACAATCGAAGAACGGGACATCCATTCGGACGGGTAGACCTTACCCAGAAGAATTCGACGCTGTCCAATACCCGAAAGGCTTCGTACCACCTCTGTTTAAGACCTTTGACGGAACCGGGAACCCCCGACAGCATGTTGCACACTTTCGTGCCAGTTGTTGCAATGCCGGCGGGAGCGATGCGCTACTCTTCCGACAGTTCATTAGCGATCCGTCGGGAATCGCCTTCGGCGGGTATGCGGAGTTACCCAACGGTTCGGTGAAGACATTCTCGAGCTAGAGAGCCTCTTCATTAAGCGATTTGCGGAGCTCGGCACCACATCACTATAGGTGATTTAGTGGTAGAGAAACAAAGGCCGAATGAAACTCTAGTGGATTACATACTTCGATGGAGAAATTTAAGCATGAAGTGTGAACCACAACTGCAAGAACAACATGCGGTTGGCATCTTGCTTAAAAGCATTCACGGCCCGATAGCACTTCTCCTCGAGGGATTCACTATTAAGACTTTTGAGAAGTTGTTAAGCAAGGCCGGAAGCTTGCAAGAAGAGGCGAAGCAATTAAGTTTTGCCGACAAGACGGACAAGCGAGAAGCCGCCGAAGACTTTCGAAAAGAAATCCGGGGTCGTTGCGACGATTGATAAAGGCAAACAAGCGATGCAAATACCACCCGAACGGCGCAGCAACCACAACAAAATTACCGGCAACCCCGGTCCAGCTATCGGTCGTCTCCGCGAGTATGAACAACCGTCTCGTCCGCAACGTACATTGAGGGAGCTTCGAGCGAGAGAATATCCGTTCAAGAATGAAGCGATGCCAAAGATGTTCCGTAGCTTAATGAAAACTCCAGATTTCCGAGTGCCCGAGCCCAAAAGACCGGAGGAAGTCAACAAGAAAGGTGATCCCGACTTTTGCCCCTACCATCGGATGCTTGGGCACAAGATAGAAGACTGCATTACCTTTAAAAGTTGGCTCAATGACAACCTTCGGAAAGGAAATATAACAATCCCGAAGGAGTACATGAAGGAACCCCAGAAAGGAGGTTCCGTCAACGTTATCTCAACCGATCCCGTCATCCCGATAGATCCCTATGCAACCGACGATGGATGGACCACCGCTCGGACGAGATCTTCGAAGAAGATTTTAGACAACATCCGAACCGCTTCGGTGCGAGCTTCAATTCGAGTTCGAGACCCGTTAAGCCGGTACTATCACTTGCGATAGAAGAACCACCTCGACGGGAGACAATCGAAGAGAAGAAGAAAATTGACGAAGAAGAGGGGACCGAGATTCCTAAGGCTAGACTAGGGGCTTCTTATCCTAGGATAGTTGTTTCCGATTGGGGAAGAAATCCCTCGAACCTCGATTTTGTATGATTATCTCGCTCACTTCGGTGGGATCATATAATGATAAGGGTGATGGCGTTGGCTACGTTTTGACTGTTTCTAACGATTACGTAACTAGCGACAATCCGGGCGTCGATTTCGATACCAACAACAATTCTCGAATCATACAAGATCTCGACGATCAAAATGACGAAGAAGGCATCCATCGAGGAGGCTACGAGAGTTCAACGAAGCAACGGATCTATCCGCGAGTTTCGAGGAGCTCCGGTTACGATAGAGTTAGAGCCTTCGATTCGGAAGATAATCCGGAAGAGCCGGTCATTCCGATTCGGGAGGAGACACCGACAAACTCGACACTAGATTCGAAGAAATTACGAAGTCAACCTAAGAAGTGGAAAAGTTCTACCTCCAAGAATGGGTCCAAAAGACAAAGGAAAGCGGGTGGTTGTTCAAGAAGAACCAACCCGGCGGAAGGCATGCCCGTTCGAGAAGAAGCCGAGACGCATGGAAACAAAGTGGACTACAACGTGCTTAGCCCATCTTAGGAAACTACCGGCCAAACCGAGCATTTACGATGCTCTCATCTTATCAAAGGAGATGAGGGAAGCTCGATCAAGGCCTTACTTGATCCGGAAATTTGCTTAGCTCAAATGGCCGGAGATTCCTTAGATGAGGTTTGCTCGTTAAAGGAACGACGAGGTGTTACCTTCACGGACAATGACCTACTACTTGGGACGACGAGATCACAACCGACCGTTGTACATTTCGATTACAATTGGGAAGTTTACGCTCTCCGAGTATTGGTGGATCCGGGAGCATCAATCAATATAATGAGTCTTCGAACACTAGCATACTTGGAAATTGATGCTCGCGAGCTCGAAGCGGACAAAATGTTATTAAGGGGATTCAACCGAAAAGGAGAAAGAGCCCTCGGGTCAATAACGCTACCGATGAAGACCGGTGACTTAGCAAAGACAACCGCAAAATTTCACATAATCGATTCGAAACGTCGTTCAACGCTCTACTGGGCCGACCATGGATACATGAAAACGGGATGGTACCATCATCTCTGCATCGGTGCATCAAATATTACGATGGAGGGGAACGAGTGCATCAAAGGTGACTTACGACCATTCTCCGTACATGAGATTGGAATCCATGAAGATGCAACTTATTATGCACCGCCAAAGAAAACAATCTTCTCCGGAGATACGCGTAACAAATGAAGCAAAGAAAGTTCGAGACAACGAAGAACACCGAAGTTCTAGTCCAACGATCACTCACCACTCCCTTCGGAGAGATGGTGAAGGTTTCTCCACAACTCGCATCCGAGGTCGAGGCCGGGGACGAGGCCGTGGTAGAGACGCTAGGACGATTGGACGAGAGGAAACCAACCATCAATGTTGATTGGGATGATAGTTACGAAGAAGAAAAAGAAATCAAGCAAGAAGCGGCAACAATAAGTCGAAAGAAGCCGCAATACAAGATCTCCCTCGAAGATGAAAAGAATGAAGAATACAAATCAATGTACGAGAAGATTAACCACTACGTACATGCTATGACCCTAACTCCGATCCATTCTAATAAGATCGAGGGTATGGAGGTCAAAGAGGTACGTAGTGACGGTGCAAAGCCGATCAAATTCTACCAGTGGTGCTTCTTCCTCCAAAGCGAAAATAATGTACAATTCGAAGATGTCACTTCATCGGAATTAATGGAATTACCTTTTGAGTGGTACTCTCCTGTGTTCAAAATTTAATTCAACGTGGTTTCTTACCTCGACAATGGACAAAAGGCCAATCACAACATTTTGAAAAGTTATGGAATAACTCCGGTCGTCCTCCCGATTCAAAGTATGGACTCGGATTCGGCACGGTAGGGTCGATTGACGATACTGAATTTTGCTTAGTTGTCACTTGCAAGTCCAATGAAAGCTGCATGGAAACTACGGACGAACTCGAAGATTTACAAATTGGAGACGCTCCACCGAATTCGAAGAAGAAATTAAATCCACGATAGATGAGTTAACGGAAGTTAACTTAGGTACTAACAAAGAGCCTAGACCTACCTTTGTTAGCTCCTTACTCGATAAAGAAGACTCCGAAGAAATAATCGAGTTATTAATGGAATTTAAAGACTGTTTTGCTTGGAGCTACGATGAAATGCCAAGATTAGCCCCGGAGGTTGCGGTCCATAAGCTAGGAGTGGATCCTACTTCGTTCCGAGTCGGACGAGGTCCCGAGAAGAATGCGTCTAGAAATCGAACAACAAGTCATAGCCGAAGTTAAAAAGCTAATAGACGCTAAATTTGTCCGTGAAGAACAATACCCGACTTGGTTAGCCAATGTGGTGCCGATCGAGAAGAAGAATGGTCGGATCGGAATTTGTGTGGACTTCGGAGATTTAAACAAGGCATGTCCAAAAGATGAATTCCCTCTACCGATTCCAGAGCCGATGATCGATATTGCTTCGACACATGAAATATTCTCATTCATGGATGGATCTTCGGGATACAACCGGATAAAAATGGCTCCAGAAGATGAAAAGCTTACGGCATTCGAACGCCGATCGGAGTATTTTGCTACACGGTGATGCCATTCGGACCGAAGAACGCGGGAGCAACTTACCAAAGAGCAATGACAAGAATTTTTGATGATCTCATCCACAATCAAGTCGAGTGCTACGTGGACGATGTCGTCATCAAAAGCAAAGTAAAGGAAAACCACCTGTATGATTTGAGAATTGTTTTCGAACGATTAAGACAATTTAACCTTAAGGTGAATCCCTTAAAATGCGCCTTCGGCGTCGCCTCCGGGAAATTCTTAGGATTCGTTGTCCGACATCGTGGAATTGAAATCGATCCGGAGAAGATTAAAGCTATCTTAGAAATGCCGCCTCCCAAAACCTTAAAACAACTACGATCTTTTCAAGGGAAGTTGGCATATCTTCGACGCTTTATCTCGAACACTGTCGGGTAGGTGTCGGCCTTTCTCGGCACTAGTTAAAAAGGACGCCAAATTTATTTGGGAAGAGAAATGCCGAGAAGGCCTTCGAAGACATTAAACAATATTTAATGACACCTCCCGTCTTAGCGACCTCGAGTCTCGAGTAGACCGGCGATACTTTACACCGCGGCTTTAGATGACTCTCTCGGAGCCACTGTTAGCCGAAGTCGATGATGAGGGTAAAGAAAATGCTCTTTACTACTTAAGCCGTCGTTTACTTCCGACGGAAGTAAGGTATCCCGCAATTGAAAAGCATTGTTTGGCCACGATCTTCGCCGCTCAAAAGCTCGGGCACTACATGCTTTCTCATAAGGTCAACTTGATTTCGAAGTTTAATCCATTGCAATACTTGATGACTCGTCCAACACTTTCCGGCGGACTTGCCGGATGGTCAATGATATTATTGCAATTCGATATAACTTTCGTGCCTCCGCGTGCCGTAAAGGGACAAGTCTTAGCGAGACTTCCTCGCGAGCACACCCTTTGCCGGCCGAATCTCCTCTCAATGACGATCCGCCGGATGAACAAATAATGAACCTAGAAGACCTTGACGATCGACGTTGGGAATTATATTTCGACGGAGCATCTTCAGCACACAAAGACGAAGAATCGCAAGTGATAGTGCTCGGTAAGGTAGGAATCGGGCTAATCTTTATAACACCGGAGCGGGGGATGTTAAGATACTCCTACCACTTGACGGAACCGTGTACAAATAACGAAGCAGAATACGAAGCCCTCATAACGGGACTGGAATTAACCATTCAAATGGGGATAACGGACATCAACATCTACGGGGATTCACGATTAATCATTCAACAGATCGCCGGACAGTACAGAATTCTAAAGCCAAGACTCGAACAATACTTCCAGGTATGCCATACAGATGTTGGAACAGATTCCAAATGTGACAATCTACAAAATTCCTAGAAAAGAGAATGCTTTAGCGGATGCTTTAGCCCGTCTCGCAAAAGAATTTGCTCGTTTGCAAGATGAATCGGTGGAAGTGTCGGTTCACGGACGTCGGGTCCTATCACGGCTCGACATAGACACAATACACAAATCGGCAAAAGAAAAAGAATCGGTTGCGGCGGTGACGGAAAACACGAGAAGATTGGCGACGGCCATTGATGAACTACACCGCAAACAGGAAAGCTACCGGACGATAGGTCGGCGGCTCATCGGATCAAGAAAAGAACTCGTCTTACACATTAATAAACAACACATTATACGGAAGGTCTTTTGATCGAATGTGGCTAAGGTGCCTAAGCGGGTACGAGGCCCGTGAAATTGTTAAAGAGGTGCATTCGGGACTGCGTGGCGCTCACCGGTCGGGTCCAAAGATGAAAATGAAAATTAAAAGACTAGGGTACTACGGCCCTCGATAATGACCGACTGCATGAAAATCGCCAAGAGCTGTCACCAATGCCGAGTGCACGGAGTGGTTCTACACCGACCTCCAAATGTGCTACACCCGACAATTGCGTCGTGGCCATTTGAATGTTGGGGCACGGATATAGTGGGTCCGATAGAACCACCATCTTCGAAAGGACATCGTTTCATTCTTGCGGCTACGGATTACTTTTCCAAGTGGGCGAAGCAGTTCCACTTAGAGAAGTGAAAGCACATCACATCTTGCGGCTTTTCGAGAACCAAGTTGTCTACCGTTTCGGAGTGCCGCGCAGGATCATCTCGGATAATGGGTCGGCATTCGAAGCACACAAATCAACAATTTTGTCGGGAGACACGGAATCGACGGCGATACTCAACAATTTACTACCCAAGAGCAAACGGCCTTGCGAGGCTTTTAATAAAACTCTCGTTCAAATCTTAAAGAAAACCTTGGACGATAATAAGAGAAATTGGCACGAGAAATTGTTAGAAGCCTTATGGGCCTGCCGGACAACCTTCGAACTCCTACTCGAAGCTACACCTTACGCTGCGGTGTATGGGTCCGAGGCGATGTTACCTTTAGAGGTTCGGCTTCCTTCACTCGGAATTGCGAGTTGCAAACAAGATCACGACGAAGAAAACGCCGGACTACGACTCGAAGAATTAGAAAGCTTGGAAGGGAAAAGACTTGCGGCGCAACGGAATTTAGAACTATACCAAGCTAAAATGGTTCAAGCCCATGACAAACCGAGTCCGCCCAAAAACCTTCAAAGTTGGTGACTTAGTTCTCGTTCTCAAGAGACCTATTCTTGCACACCGCAAGATAGGAGGAAAATTTGAACCCATTTGGGAAGGACCGTTTGTGGTTGAAGCAGTATACTCAGGAGGTTCCTACCAGCTAGTGAATTGCCGGGGAGAACGACATATGCTTCCGATCAACGGACGATACTTGAAAAAATATTACGCTACTCGATGTTTCGAAGGAATGAATTCTTCATCCCTAAGAAACACGGGCGAAGTAATTACTTGTGATTGGGTCCGAACCCAAAAATAATAAAATGTGCTAAAATAAATAAATAAATGATAATAAAGTTTTCCTCGTTTTCTTCTCCAAATCAAAGTCCCTTTTTTGATCTTATCCTACTCCATTCCTGTTAAAATATAAGAATAATAAAAAATGTATCTTTAATAAACATTTTCTTAATGTTCTTGTTCTTAGTACAACCCCTGATCCTTTTCCTTGTCTTTTCGCAGGGAATTGTCGAACGGGCGGTTGGTCTTGAACTTTAAGAATGGCGTAAGCCTTGCACTCGATGAAAAGAGGGTGAAAGATGGAGCGATAATCGAGATTGACTCGGATTTCGCACCGAGCGGGCCTACGATACGAGGAAAGTGAGCCGGGTCCCGGTTAGCCGAGAAGAGCTGCCGGACGGACGAGTGATGAAAGTGGGTGGCCCAAGCCACCAATCCAACAACAAGAAAAGAAAAGCAAACACCGAAGAAGACAAGAAAATGAAGTCCGTAGTCGCTACGGCGGAGGGCGAGGCTTGTCGGCGCCGCGCCGCGCAGAGATTCAGAAGTTCGGAGGGCTACTCTCACAGCCACGCAACGAAGGAATAAGAATCGCCGTATCCGTAAGATGTTAACAAAACTAGCTGCGGACCAGCGCGACGAGACAATTGCTAATGCCAGCACATACACTTCGAGGACACTGGTTCACCAGGAACACGAAGAAAGGAGGCCGACTCCTAGAATAACGAAAAAACCGGGGAGATCTCCGGAAGATCGAAGGAAGAAGGCTACCACGCCACCGGATAGAACCACCGGCGAGTGCATGACCTTGTTGCGGAAGCAACCCCGGGGATGTCCCGACGAGCATCATCCACGAGGAGCCAAGGTATGCGAGGGGAACGTGAAGGGATTGAACCATATATCCCAAAATATGTCACAAGGCCTCGCCATCGCGGATCATTCCGGAATACGAGCTGGAGAGGATGCGAGAAAGTTGAAAAGAAAACTTTCGAATACTTCGAGAGAATTAAAGGAAGAAGAATCAACATACTAGAAGGCCTCGAGCTACACACCGACGTATTCTCGGAGTATGAACAACGGCAAATCGTGGATTGTATCCGGGATCCGAAAAGAATGGGCCGAGCGAGCCGCCCGAGGGAAAACACATACTCGGAACCCCGAGAGATGGATGCCGGGGAAAGGAAGAATCACAATACAATGCGGATGCTTGCTACAACTTTGATGAAGACGGAAGGGAAACCCACGGGAATACTCCGTCATGGGCAAGTAGATCCGATGCCATCGGTTATCAAGAGAATGGTAAAAAGATTGATAACATGGAGAGTACTGCGCGATGATTGCATACCCAATAGCTGCATTATCAACATCTACAAACGAGGTGATCGCATACCCCCACATATTGATCACCACGACTTCGTCGGACCTTTACTGCACGGTCTCTTTCTTGAATGAGTGTAACATCATGTTCGGATCCGACCTCCGGATAGCAGGCCCGGGTGAGTTCCGAGGGCCGATGAAGATACCTTTACCGGTGGGTTCCGTCATGATGCTGCAAGGTAACGGAGCGGATATCGCAAAGCATTGCATACCGGGGTGCCGGTGGAGCGAATCTCGGTTACTTTCGGGAGGATGGACGACGATAGAAATACCTTACCATTTCCAACCGGACCCGGAGCTAGAGAACCTCCGGCCTTACGAGCCGTGAGTTACATGGGAAATATCACACCTCCAATGTACATCCAGTAGGCATCCTTGCCGAGGATGGCTTGGAAGGTGATGTTATAGACCATGTACCTCACTATTCGGACATGGATTTTTGACGGATGATTCTTTTGATGGATCAACAAAGATCATACACGATCCGTTTTGAGTCTACATGGATTGTATGAAATATATTCCGGATCGAGTTGTATGATGTATTTTCAACATGATTGGAATGAAAGTGACCATGTCACGTTCTTGGCCTTCACCTCTTTTGTGCAAATTGATTAGGAAACGCCATTAAAGTTAAATGAACTTCGAACAAAGAACAACAAAGAAATAAAAAAAAGAATAAAAGAAAACTTTCTAAAAAAAATCTGAAAAATGACAAACACTAAGTTCACATGAACATTAAATAAACAATAAAATAAAATTTGAACCATTAAAAGATAAACAAAATCAACACAAATCTCAAATTCCATCTTTACAAATTTCAAATCAAATTCTCAATCAAATTCCAAATCCACTCCCGATCAAGTTTCAAATTTGATCTTCCAAATTTCAAATCAAATCTTAAATCAAATTTCGATCGAATTCAAACTTATCCTTCCAAATCTCAAATTCAATCTTTCCAGGTTTCAAGTCTCAATCAAATTCAAATTCAACTTCTTCCAGATCTTGAATCAAATATCAATCACATCAATTCAAACTTTTGGGTCGAGGATTTTACATCCAAGACTGCACTGCTTTAGGATCCTTTTCCTATTGCACTGAAATACATCAAAATTCAAACTTTTGGGTCGAGGATTTTACATCCAAGACTGCACTGCTTTAGGATCCTTTTCCTATTGCCTTTGAAATACATCAAAATTCAAACTTTTGGGTCGAGGATTTTACATCCAAGACTGCATTGCTTTAGGATTCTTTCCTATTGCCTTTGAAATACATCAAATTCAAACTTTTGGGTCAAGGATTTTACATCCAAGACTGCACTTGCCTTAGGATTCTTTCCCTATTGCACCTTGAAATACATCAAATTCAACCTTTTTGGGTCGAGGATTTTACATCCAAGATTGCACTTTGCTAGGATTCTTCCCTATTGCCTTGAAATAAATCAAATTCAACCTTTTTGGGTCGAGGATTTTACATCCAAGTACCTTTGCTTTAGGATTCTTTTCCTATTGCCTTTGAAATACATCAAATCGAACTCTTTTGGGTCGAGGATTTTACATCCAAGATTGCATTGCTTTAGGATTCTTTCCTATTACACTTTGAAATACATCAAATTCAAACTTTTTGGTCAAGGATTTTACATCCAAGATCGCACTTGCCTTAGGATTATTTCCCTATTGCCTTGAAATACATCAAATTCAACCTTTTTGGGTTGAGGATTTTACATCCAAGACCGTATTGCTTTAGGATTCTTCCCTATTGCACTGAAATACATCAAATTCAACCTTTTTGGGTCGAGGATTTTACATCCAAGACTGCACTGCTTTAGGATTCTTTTCCTATTGCATTGAAATACATCAAATCAAACTCTTTTGGGTCGAGGATTTTACATCCAAGACTGCACTGCTTTAGGATTCTTTTCCTATTGCACTGAAATACATCAAAATTCAAGCTTTTGGGTCAAGGATTTTACATCCAAGACTGCACTGCTTTAGGATTCTTTCCCTATTGCACTGAAATACATCAAATCGAATTCCCGGGGTTAAGGATTTTACATCCAAGACTGCATTGCTTTAGGATCATTTCCCTATCGCAATGAAATACATCAAAATCAAACTCTTGAGGTTAAGGATTTTATATCCAACACCACTTTGCTCTGAGATCTCTTCTCATTGCAACGATTCAATTTAATCAATTCAATTTTCTTTCGAGGTTGGAGATGTTACATCTAAAACCTCAGAACTCCAATTTTAATTTCAAATCAAACCCTTCAAATTAATTTTGACAAATTTCAATAAAAAAAAAAACTCCAAGTTGAAATCTAAACTCACACATCAAAACATAAATTGAAACAAAATAAAATCTAAATCGAAATTCCCCCAGATCATGTGATTTGGGATTTACCTCCTTTTCCTTTCCCCAGCGAGAGTTCAAGAATCTCCGGTTCCGGAGATATACTTGACACTCCCGGCAGAAACTCTTCTACTTCGTCCCAAGTTCGTCACTTGGGCATCCGTGTTGGTTTTGTTGATCGCTTCGGTCAACACCAATACGCGCGGTGTGCTCCGTCGACTCACCACACCTATTGGGGGTCCATTTGTTGACCTCATTTTTGATGAGGTCTTCTCTTCTCTCTTTAGTACTTAGGATCTAGCCTTAGGCTTTTCCTTTGACTGTCGTAGAGGACTAGAATTGGGACCCGCCTTTTAGAAATTCAAACCACTTCTAAACTCCCCGCAAACTCCACAAACTTGACCATAGACCCCTAATCACCTAGAGGGTTGAAATCAAATGTGGAAGTTTAAAGGATGAGTTCCTATAGGACTCTTTGGCCTTAGGACGCCTTACAGGTGGCTCTGATGCAGTGAAGGGGCCGACTTACACTACACTTACACACTACATTTCCGGACACTTCCTAAAACCACACCCATACCCAACTTAACCTCCCGACTCATGTAGGTGATTCACATGGATGGTCCTTAACCCCTAAGCCCTTGGCTAAGAGGGTTAGGAACAACATAGTGAATGCCTCAAATGAGTCCTCTCATGGCTCATATGGGCTTGAAATGGCTTCATGGCTCAACCAAAATGATTTCTTTCCACCTAGGTTTACCCAATCTTCAATTTCCCAAATTTTCAATTTTTGACCCCAGGGACCCTACACCTACTAAACCTGCCCAAAACTCTTGAAATTACCCAAATTTTTGCAAAATTTCCAAATTACCCAAAATTTTCCAAAATCAATCCCAAACATCTCCACATCACTCAAATTGATCATCCATACCCAAAAATACCAAAGATTCCAAAAATACCCCCAATACCCTCCAAATACCCAAAATACCCTTCTTGGCCTAAAAATCCAAAAATTCAAAAAATTCCCAGAAAATTCCAGAAAATCCTAAATATTTCCAATTTCATTTTGTCCAACTACACCATGGGCCAATTTTGTCAATTTACCCTACTTTTGTCAAAACCCCCAAATTGACCCATTTTAACCCAAAGTGAACCCAATGTTAAACCAAACCTATCCAATTGACCCAAATTCTGGTCCAATTCAATTCTAAACTTCAATTCAACATTCCCAATACCAATTTAGACCAAATCCAAGTCCAATTTGATTGACATTTGGATCCAATTTCACTTTGGGCTTTAAAGCCCAAATTTGGACCCATGACCCAAACTTAGCCCAAACTAACCCAATTCAACTCCAATTAACCCCAAATCTTTTCTAAATCTTCCTTAACATCCCCATAAACAAAACACTAACATGATTTGCCCAAGATTTTGACCCAAACCCCACTCAAATTCAACCCAAAATCAAAAAGCCCAATTTTGACCTAAACCCAAACCTAACCCAAATAGGCCCAAACCTCAAAATCAAAACCCAACCAAAGCCAAAACCTCTTTGAAACACTCCCATAAACATTTCTCAACATTTATTTTACATCAATTTCAACCCTAGCCCAACATTGGCCCAAGTTAGCCCAATTTGACCTACATTGGCCCATTTACCAAATAAACCCAAATTCAACCCAATTCAAACCCAAACCACCTTAAATCTATTTCAAATTATTCATGAAACATCCCTAAACCAAAACCAACAACTATTTGGCCCAAACTTCTACAAAAATTCCCATCCATGAACACATCCTTAAACTTAAAAGCCCACTTCCCTTAAACCTTCTTAAAAACCCATCTTCATTAAATTTTAAAAGCCCAAATCATCCTAAAGCCCACATGACACTTCCCCTCATCATCCATTTGATCAAAATCACCCCTAAGTTTCAAAATCATCAATTAAACCATTCCAAATCAAGCCACATGTCAAATTACCCCCTAAATGTCAAAAATTTCTAAAACCCTTTTCATGAAACAAATAAACCTTTTTCCAAGCCAAAGGAAGCCAAGGATGAGCCATTCACAAGCCATATGAAGCCATGAAAGTTTGGCATGTGACCATGCCATTAATGGCAAAAGGAGGAGGTCCTTTAACCATCTCCTAAAAGTCATTAGCCTTAAGCATGTCTCCCCTTAACCAAGATTTAATCCAAATATTCTTGGATAAGGACATCACCACCTCTTGACCGGCTAGCCTAACTCGATCTTCTCAGCCCAAGACCAGCCATGGGGAGGTGAACCCAACCCAAACCAATGGGTTGACCAATTTCAAGCCAAAATGGCCTCTCCCCCATTCCATTTTAATCCAAACACTTTACACATGTCCAAGCCCGATTGACTTCACCATTGCCAAGCCACGACCTCCCCGGTCAAGATGGTGACCCATGCCTGCACGGCCAGCCGCCTGGATCGCCGGAAAACACCACACCCGAGAGCATCATGTGAGCCCGAGCTTGGAATTCTCACCTGCTCGAGTTGCCCCATGCCCAATGGCCACCATGGCTGTTCTTCTCCTCACCGAGCAGGCTCGATCCCATGCCTCAACTCCCCACGGGAGGCCCTCCACCCTCTCCTATTTAAACTCCACCCCTCTCGGCCATGGGAGGAGCAAAGCACAAACCTTGCCAAAACTCTGCCAAAATTGTTCCAGACCCTTCTCCACTCTTAGAACACTTGATCCCCAGTGAGATCCCCCTGCCATTTCTCCTATGTAAGCTCAATTTCGAGTTGAAATTCCACCCAAAACCAGGACACTTCTCCACGGTGAGCCAATTCTCGAATTGATTGGCTCTACACCTTCACCGGACCAAGGGAAGGTGTCCACCAGCAAAAGCCCCATCTCCGGGCCAC
Source organism: Papilionanthe hookeriana x Papilionanthe teres (assembly GCA_022702705.1). Taxonomy (NCBI): domain Eukaryota; kingdom Viridiplantae; phylum Streptophyta; class Magnoliopsida; order Asparagales; family Orchidaceae; genus Papilionanthe; species Papilionanthe hookeriana x Papilionanthe teres. The sequence continues at coordinate 7,891,659 of CM040425.1, read as the reverse complement.
CCGGTTGCTCCGGCCTCCAAGCTTTGTGATCGGGCTTGGTCGAAATCATATCCGGACAATTCCCGGACCAAGAGACTTCATGCGGAGCTTGCGGGACCCAATCGAAGGTGCAACAACTCTCGGATTGAAGCCACACTTCTCCGAGCTAAGGTATGAGTTAACTCTCCATCCCGAGCTTCGGAGATTCTCCATTTCAAATGCCTTAGTTTCAATGCATGTTAGCCGTATAGATGTGTTCGTCTCTTCGAAGACGAATCCATAGAGTATAAGAACGTAAAAATCCATTGAGAATTGAGTGAGATCTTAGGGATTTAGTGTGGACGGCTCTCGGGTGAGAACACTTGGGGACGATGAACGGATGCCGTCCATTCGATACACGCGCGGACGAACAGCTCAGATGGCGTCGGACCAGGAAACGGTGCGAGAACCGCGGGGCCCGGGACGGATGACTCAGATGGCGGCGCCCAATCACAGCGCGACACGTACCCCTTCGGAGCTGCCGATGTTTCGCTGGCGCCGCGTGGATAAATAGATAAATAGGGTATTTAATGTATTTATTAAATATTAGAAACTTTAAAAATCCATATCTTTGTGTAGAAAAATCACAAAAATAAAATAAAAATACCCTCTTGCTCGGTGAACGGAGGAGAATAATGTGGAAAAGAAATCATTTAATTTCATCAAGTATTTTATTTTTTATAATTTATTTACTCTCTGCATACATTTAATTCTCCATGCATGTATACAATTCACCATGGCATGAGACCATAGGGCTTTTGAAGCCTCTGAACTTGGGAACATTCCTCGAATTTTCCAAGGTCGGAGGCCATTTCTGTGAAAAGTTATTTATTTTTCAAATGCATGTTGCTGTTTTGAGTATTTTAATTCCAAAAAATAGCATGTTGTGAAATAAATTCTAGGAAAATTTGGTGATGTTCCTTATGACCAGAGAACCCTAGGAAAAATAGGTTTTGGCTTAGTTCATTCAAAACAACCCTAATTGGCTTAAACACTCAAAATAGGTCTTTAATTAATTAGAATTAACCAGGTATCAAATTGACTTGAAATCAATTCTCCACTGACCTTTAGGATCAGAGGAATCCATCATAAAAATTTGAGGTCAATTGGACTTGGTTAGCCCCACTAATTGGATTAATTAAGCCACTTAGCCATTTTAAACTTTAAAAATTCATAACTTTTAAAATACTTTTCAAAAATTCACAAAATTGGTTTTGGAGCCTCTCTGATATTAGGGAAACCTAGGAAAATTAAAATTTCAATTTTTTAAAAAGTTGATTTTTAATAATATTTTAATATTTTAATAATTAAAAAATAATAAAAATCACAAAAATAATAAAATTCACCAAAATGTCACATTTTGAATTTTAATCACTTAGGAACAAAACCCATATTTTTCCTAAGTCTATTTAGTGAGATATTAAATTTTAAAGCCCTAGGGTAATTTTAAAATTAAAAAATGTATTTTCTAGCATTTTCACTAAAATAATTACATTAAATCATAGAAAAATCAGAAAATTGCAAAATTTGCTTCTCTGGTTCCCTTGATATCAGAGAGATTTTTGAAAAACATAAAATCCATTTTTCAACATTTATTTTATTTTTAAATTAATTAACACTCCAAAACTCAAAATAATTATAATAAAAATAATATAATTCAAAAAATCACCAAAATTGGTCCAAGTGCTTCTCTGGTCATTAGGAATGTCCCCTAATTTTCTTAAGGATAGAAACTTTCCCTTGGTCATGTTATTAAATTTTCCTTGAAAATCTCTATTTTCCACCAAAAATAATTATATAAATAAATTAAATACAGAAAAATCACATTTTCTCCTCTCATGTCTTTATTGACATATGAGTGAAGTCACATAAAAATTTCAAGTTCATTTGAGTTCAATTTAGTGAGTTATGAAATTATTAAGCTAAAGGGGTAAAATGGTAATTAAACTTTTAACCCTTAATTAAAACTTTAGGTTTAATAAAAAATCAACAAGTAAAATATTTGATCTTAATCTGATTTGGATGATTGAAATTTAAATAATTAAAGGGTAGAAACCCATTAAATAATTTTAAAATGATTAAACTTTAATTAAATAATAGATTAAATTTGGAGGAATAATAAATTGGAATTATTAAAATAAGGGATATTTATTAGGAAGAGATTTATTCTTTAATTTAAAAAGTCCCTAAATTAATTATCTCATTAATATTCAACTCTTAATTAAAATGATAACTCAAATTTGAAACATTAAAAGACTTAATTGAATTATTAAACTCTTTTAAAATTTCGATTAAAATTAAAAATTAAATTAAGTTAAATTAAATTAAATTAACAATTAAATTAAATTAAAAATTAAATTAAATTAAATTAAATTAAATTAAATTAAATAAATTAAATTAATTAAATAAAATTGAATTAAATCAAATTAAATTAAATTAAATAAATTAAATTAAATAATTGAATTAAATTAAATTAAATAATCAAATTAAAATTAAATCAAATCAAATTAATTAAACATCAAATCAAATTAAATCAAACTCAATCAAATTAAATTAAATTAAAACTCAATTAAAATTAAATTAAATTGAATTAAATATAACATCACCTAAAACGAGAAGAAAATAAATTTAAAAGCAACTTGAACACTATTCCAAATTTAAACTCTTTAACTTAAACCAAATCATTTGAATACTAACTTACCCTTGAAAGCTTTAGTTATTATAACTCCTAAATAAAACATTAAATGAAGTGTCACTTCACTCATAGGATATTCAAATGTCCTAGTTCATCTGAAGCAAGTTAACAAAACTTGAAAACCTCGGACGATCGATTCATTTATATAATTAAATTCATTTGGACTTAAAACAATCCTAGAAATATTGAAAAGATGTTTAAGATCCTTCTTAAGCACTTCCTCAATATGATAGGACATTTATAAGAACAATTGAATTTGATTATTCTTTGATGAAGAAAATCGTCCTTAAACCAAAACACAAAGAACCTAGACGTCATAGGAAATGACTAGCTATAGGATTAGGAATTTGGTAGAAAACCATAACCTTTCCCTTAGCCTTACCTAGGAACTTGCTTAAGTATGCTAATTGTGTTTTAAGTGCGGCTTGGGATGACGGGAAGACCCTCCAGGTACGCATTTGTATTATTGCAATTTACTTTCCTGCAATTTATTTTCCAAATAATTTACATTATTGCGATTTACTTTATTGCAACTGCGTTTATTTTTCTTGCATGATAAAACAAGCTCGTTGCATGAAAACCCACACCTTTAAGATAGCCCCTAAAACCGAAACCAAAACTAAGTTAAAAGTTATTGCAAGATAAAATTCACCGCCACAACATTTCAAAATATAAAACAACTCGAAATTTAATCACAAACAGAACACAAAACTACAATTACAACTAAATTAAAATGTCCTGTTGGATGATCGGGAATACCTCGGATGATGTAACCTACGTGTTGCTAACGGGATTTCCCACGGTCTAAATGAAAGTGTGGAACTCATTCGGTTGAGTTTAGCAAATTCATCTGGACTAAGTGAATCCGATAAAAATAATGATGCGGAAGGATGGAACCAGTGGGATCTTAACCGGTGTCGTTATAATCAATTTTAAGATTTGTTTTAATCAAAATAAAAAAAACACTTGGAAATTAAGATTTTTCTCTAAACCAAAACACTTCTCTCATCTCCTGATTTATGACTTCTAAAACTAAACCTCTGCAACAATAAGGAACTTGGAGCATGGTGGGCAGCACGGCCATCGTCGTCAGCAAAACTTGAACCTACTTCAGCAAAACTTTTTTTAGAATTAAATAACCAAGCCATAGGACTTCGAGGTAGCTTGCCTAGTGCAACATAAACCCTCAACTCTTCGTTAGGCATTTGCATTGCAAATTAAGCCCTAACCGGTCTTAGGATTCCGAGGTAGTCGTCCGATACGACAATAAACCCTCACATCTTCTAGGCTATTTGTTTGATTTTATCATACAAATATAAGTCCTAATTAATTAAAATTGGCAAGATTGAAATATCAAATAAACATTAGGACTTTCCTAAATTCGAAGCCAAACAATAGGATAGTCGGGAAATTACCGAAGTTCACTTCGAATCGGTAATTTCTCCTACCTCTCTTCCTTTGGATTCATAAAACAAAATGTTCCAAAATTTGATCCATTCCCTATTGAAATTCCAAAATTCAATCTTTGAAAACCTTAAACTTTGAAATTCTTGAGAGCGAGAATTATTGGTTATTATCGAGAGTTTTCTTAGGTGATTCCCGTCACTTAAGATGTAATTAACTATAGGGGCTTGCCCTTATAGGGAATTTAAAGAACCTGAGTAATATAAACCTCGTTTAATACTTTCATATTAAGCGAGGGAATTTGTCGGCTTATAAAATTGGTTCGCGGACCAAACGGATGTCACAAAACTTCTAGTTTATTTGATCGAAGCCCCACCATCGAGCGGTGTGTCTATCCTTAGGGATAGATACACGATTTGTGGTGCGGTGCTCGTTTATATAAACTATTTGGGATGTGAGATCGGTTTAATCTCATATCTTAAAACTTTCAAATTTAAAAATTATTTTCAAAGCCAAATACTACTTTCTAAATTATATATATATTTAAATCAAATTTAAAATTTAAATTCGCCGACAACTTCTGTTAGGCGACCTCCCTTTTAAAATACAACACAACCTAAAAATAGTGCCGACAATGGCATAACCCAATTGATTGCACCAAGATCAAGCTCAATCATGTGAGTTTTCCTCAGCCAAAAAACTTTGATGAATGAACCAAGCCAACCCTCATGGCCACCCAAGCTCCACCATAACCTTCCTTATTTAAACCCCACCTCCATGACCAAGTTGAAGAGATAAAAAGATTACCATGGGTAAACTCTGCCAAATTGTTCCCAAAGCTTCTCCAAGCACTCCTAAGCTCAATCCAATCATTTCCAATTGAGGCCTCACCTCTTGGACAAAGGTATCAAATTTTTTCTCCTCCAACCGAGCATGTTTTAATTTTCTGTAATTATTCACATGTTTTAAGTATATCATCACCATATAGATGTGTGCTACTCGATTAGACGATCATTTTAAAAAAAAAAATCATTCAATTTCGTTGAGAATCGAGGGAGATATCAAGGTTTGAAGTTGGACGGTTTTGGGTGAATAGAACTAGGGGAGATAAGCAGCAGCCGTCCGATCAGGCGTGTATCCAACGGATGGCGCTGATGGAGTTGGACGGTAGCTGCATCCATGAACAGAATCGCGCCAGCCAATCAGGGAGCGACATGTGACGATTGAGCGGGAAAATGAAATATTTTATTTATTTTTGACCCTAAACTTCAAAAATGCATAACTTTGTGTAGAAAAATTATAAAAATAAAATAAAAATACTCTCTTGCTCAGTGAATAGAGGAGAATAATGTGGAAAAGAAATCATTTAATTTCATTGAGTATTTGATTTTTAATAATTTATTTACTCTATGCACATTTTCAATTCTCCATGCATGTATACAATTCACCATGGCATGAGACCATAGGAGCTTTTGAAGCCTCCGAATTTGGAAACATTCCCTGAATTTTCCAAAGCCGAGGCCATCCCTATGAAGAGTTATTGATTTTTCAACTCTAGGTTGCTAGTTTGATTATTTTAATTCCAATAATTAGCATATTATGAAATAAATTCTAGGAAAATTTGGTGATGTTTATTATGACCAGAGGACCCTAGGAAAAATAGGTTTTGAGTTAAATCACTTGGAATAACCCTAATTGGCTTAAACCCCCAAAATGGAGTTTTAATTAATTAGAGCTAATCATACATCAAATTGACTTGAAATCAATCCTCCACTGAACTTTAGGATCAGAGGAACCCACCATAAAAGTTTGAAGTTAATTGGACTTGGTTAGCCCTATCAAATGGGTTGATTAAGCCATTTAACCAAAATAAAACTTAAAAAATTCATAACTTTCAAAATGCTTTTCAAAAATTCACCAAATTGGTTTTAGAGCCTCTCTGATATCAGGGGAATTTAATAAAATTAAAATTTCAATTTTCTAAAAAAGTTGATTTTTTGCATTATTTTAATATTTTTAATAATTAAAAAATAATAAAAATTACAAAAATAATAAAATTCACCAAAATGTGACATTTTGAATTTTAATCACTTAGGAACAAACCCCATATTTTTCTTAAGTCTATATGATGAGATACTAAATTTTAAAGCCCAAAGGTAATTTTAAAATTAAAAAAATGTATTTTTTAGCATTTCCACTAAAATAATTCTAATAAATCAAAGGAAAATAAAAAAATTGTAAAAATTGTTTCTCTAATTTCCTTGATATCAGAGAGATTTTTGAAAAATATAAAATTCATTTTTCAACCTTTATTTTATTTTTAAATTAATTAATACTCCAAAACTCAAAATAATTATAATAAAAAGAATATAATTCAAAAAATCACCAAAATTGGTCCAAGTGGTCTTCTGGTCATTAGAAATGTCCCATAATTTTCTTAAGCACGGAAACTTTCCCTTGGTCATATTATTAAATTTTCCTTGGAAATCCCTATTTTCCACCAAAAATAATTACATAAATAAATTAAATATAGAAAAATCACATTTTCTCCTCTAATGCCTTTATTGACATATGAGTGAAGTAACATAAAAATTTCAAATTCATTTGAGCTTAATTTAGTGAGTTATGGAATTAGTAAGCTTGAAGGGCAAAATGGTAATTAAAATTTTAATCATTAATTAAAACTTTAGGCTTAATAAAATGAAAAAAGTAAAATATTTGATCTTAATATGATTTGGATGATTTAAATTTAAATAATTAAAGGGTAGAAACCTACTAAACAAATTAAAAAATAATTAAAATAAAACCTTAATTAAATAATTAATTAAATTTGGAAGAATAATAAAATTGGAATTATTAAAATAGGGATATTATTAGGAAGAGATTTGTTCTTTAATTTAAGAATCCCTAAATTAATCATCTCAATAATATTTAATTCCTAATTAAAATGATAATCCAAATTTAAGATTTAAAATGCTAAAAGACTTAATCATTAAATTAAATAAAAGTTAAATTATTTAAATTAAATCCTTTTAAAATTTCAATTAAATTAATACTTTAACAATTAAAATTAAATCATCTTTAAAACATAAAAAATAAAATATTAAATTAAAATTAAAAATAAAATAAAATTTAAATTTAAATTAAATTAAATTAAATTAAATTAAATTAAATTAAATTGAAACACATTAAATTAAATCAAATTAAATTAAATTAAATTAAATTAAATTAAATTAAATCAAATTAAATAAAATTTAAATTAAATTAAATTAAATCATATTAAATTAAATTAAATTAAATTAAATTAAATTAAAATAAAAAATAAAATCAAGTTAAAATTAAAATTAGATTAAATTAAATAAATTAAATTAAAATTGAAACTAAACCAAATTAAATTAAATTAAAGTTAAATTAAATTGAATTAAAACTAACATCACCTAAGACATAAAGAATTCAAAAATAAATCTAAAACAACTTGAACACTATTCCAAACTTAAATCCATTAACTGAAATTAAATTAAATCATAAACCACTTGAACATCAATTTGCCCTCGAAAGCTTTTGTCGTCACAGCTCCTAAATGGAGTATTAGGTGAAGTGTTACTTCACTTATAGGATATTCGAATGTCCTAGTTCACTGAGCAAGATAACAAAACTTGAACTCCCGGACGATTAATTCATTTGTATAATTAAATTCTCTTGGACTTAAAATAATCCTAGAAATATTGAAAAGATGTTTAAGATTCGTCTTAAGCACTTCCTCGATATGATAGGATGTTTATAAGAACAATTGAACTTAATTGTTCTTTGATGAAGGAAATCGTCCTCAAACCAAAATACCGACACCTAGATGTCATAGGAGATGACTAGCTATAGGAGTAGGACCTTGGTAGAAAACCATAACCCTTCCCTTAGCTTTACCTAGGAACTTGCTTTAAATGCTTAAATATTCTAATTGTGTTTTAAGTGCAGCTTGGGATGACGGGAAGACCCTCCAGGTACGCTTTTATTTTATTGCAATTTACTTTATTGCAATTTATTTAATCGCATCGTACTTAGAATTAAATAATCAAGCCATAGGACTTCGAGGTAGTTTGCCTAGTGCAACATAAATCCTCAACTCTTCGTTAGGCATTTGCATTGCAAATTAAGCCCTAACCGATCTTAGGATTCCGAGGTAGTCGTCCGATACGACATAAACCCTCACATCTTCGAGGCTATTTGTATGATTTTATCATACGAATATAAGTCCTAACTAATTAAAATTGGCAAGATCAAAATACTAAATAAACATTAGGGCTTTCCTAAATCCAAGCCAAACAATAGGATAGTCGGGAAATTACAGGAGTTCGCTTTGAATCTGTGATTTCTCCTACCTTTCTTCCTTTGGATTCCCAAAATAAAATGTTCCAAATTTGATCCATTCCTTATTGAAATTCCAAAATTCAATCCTTTGAAAACTTAAACTTTGAAATTCTTGAGAGCAGAACTACTGATTATTATCGAGAGTTTTCTTAGGTGATTCCCGTCACTTAAGATGTAATTAACTATAGGGGCTTGCCCTTATAGGAAATTTTAAGAACCCAGGTAATATAAACCCTACTTTATTCATTTATATTAAGTAGGGGAACTTGTCGGCTTATAAAATTGGTTCGCAGACCAAACGAATGTCACAAACCTTTCTAGTTTATCTAATCGAGCCCCATTATCAAGCAGTGTGTCTATTCTTCGGGATAGATACACGGTTTGTGGTGCGGTGCTCGTTTATGTAAACTATTCGGGATGTGAGATCAGTTTGATTTCATATCTTAAAATCTTCAAATTTAAAAATTATTTTCAAAATCAAATACTACTTTTCAAATTATTTATTTAAATTAAATTAAGAATTCGCCGACAATTTCTGTAGGCGACCTCTTTTCAAAACAAAACACTCAACCTAAAAATATGCCGACATAAGATACTAAAATTTTTCATTCAATAGAATACATTGGTTAGACTTTAGAAAGAAATTTAGTAACTCAGGTCAACACTACAGGTATAAGAATATTCAGCAATCAAGTCTAAGGGTTCTAGTCTTCTATTTATTTCAAGATAAACTATAATTTGTCACATTAAAAGTGCCTTGAAAGAAGATGTGAAAAAGAAGTTCATGCAAACTTCATCAGAATGTAGGCCAATACTTAAAATTTAAATTCAAAAATGAAATCAAGTTCTCCCTTCAGGGTGACTCAAGTGAAGCCAATTTTTGATTAAGCATCTCCTCAAGCTTCTCCTCATAAATATTTTTCTTTCTTTTCTCTTTTACTTTTATTTTGGGATTTTTTTTCAATCCTTCTTTTCTTTTCTTTCTTTTCTCTCTTTGTTTTAATGAGAGTTACTATATCTAGATAGCCTGTAATGATTTTGAACTTCAGTCTCCTCTTTCTAAAGTTCAAACTTGAAATACCTCCTTACTTTATAATTAGTTATGAGCTTTATTATTCATCATAAAGTCACAATCTCTTCTTAACACACAGTACTTTAAGTCTCTTAAAATTTCAAAAATATAGTTTTCTTTACTTTAAATAGTTAAATATAATCAAATCCTTTCATATCAAATATCTTACCTCTATAAAGTTAACTTTTATTACTAAAACTTTTATCCAATCCTTCCATAATATTCAACTAAAATAAAATTTTTTAGTTACTTACAGTGAGGTTCAACTGCTAGAAGTTATGCTAATAATTTTTGAAAATATAATAATTGAGAACAAATATGAGTTAATATTTTTCTATCCTCCCCCAAACTTAAATTTTTCAATAAATTTGAAACAGTATAGTATAAAAGAAACTATCCTTTTTGTGCTGGGATTTTGAAATCTTCATCAGCTATCTGGTATTAGTCAAAATTTACAACTAGCAAGCATGAAACAGTTAGTAACAGTGATATATAAATATTTTAAACATTTGCATGGGTAAAGAGAAATTAACTTTAGACATCTAAACATCCAACAAAACACCACAATACTAAACAACTATCACATCACTACACAGTTCATTTAACAATTTCAACATAACAGTACATCAACAGTTTTACACATCACATGAAAACAAATAACTACTACATCACAACAATACAACACACCACACAACAAGAAAAACAAAAACAGAAATAAACAAACTACCAATCTTCATCACTAGGTTCATCAGCAGGGTTAACATGATCAGGCCTATACGGTGTATAGCTGGGGCAGGTAGGAAATATCACATCAGTCTCCCCCCTCATGAATATGACTTGAGCATCATAATAAGAAATATCAAACTCAACTCTTCTTCTCATATAATCTTCATTTACATCATACACATCCATCCTACCAAGGACTCTATCCACACTAGCACTCTGTAATCTCAGCTGCTCCATAATATTATATAATGTTGGGGGCTCAGATGTAGATGGAACGCATGACTCGTAGTAGGAATATTAGTACTCCTACTCTCAACTCAGGCTCCTACATGAGACTCATAAGTACAAATAATAGTCTTTGTAATTGGTCTCAGCGGAATAGCTATCTCTTTAGAACTGTTGAACTCTACTCCAGACAGAACACACAAGTTATGAAATAGGGTAGGATGTCCTAATCCTCCAGCAGTCTCGCCTCTAGCAATAGTCTGAATGTTCTTAAATATAATAGTTCCAATATCAATTTTCTTCATCTTTTGAATACAATAGTTCAAAATTGCTCTATCCTTTGTAACTTCACTGTGGTGATAAGAAGGTAACAATCATACAGAGATGAAATAGTGCCAAGCTTTTGATGCAACATTTAACTTGGAAGCAGGGAAATTAATTTTATGTTTTTGACTTATTTTTCATTCCCCTCTTCCATCCATCAGACAAGCAATCACTTCCTTCATATTTGCCTTGCGAGTATCAAAGTTTTCATATTCACAAACAAATAGTTCCCAAGTCTGATAAAAAGCATTGATTCATTGAGGTGTAAATTCAACCATTTTTTCCTCTAACTAACGCATACTCAGTTTTAGTTCAGGGCAGTTTTGAATAGAATTCTCTAACAACACCCATAAGAGAATTTGCAGTAAAATAACAAAATCGTTCCCAATTCTGTTCGACAATTAACTGTTCTACAGATCCTACAGGATTATCAAAAGCCCGGTCCTGAATACACTTCTTATTGTAAAGGTAAAAGTTAAAGCGAAATTGTGCTTTAACATTAACAAACTTTTCTTCATCAAAATCCAATTTTCTCTTCCCTTTACTCATCCTTGGAGCCATGTGAATTTCTAAAAATTGCAATAAAATTCCGATAAATCCCAAATCCACAATGTATCAAAGTCCAAATACTAATCTAAACAAGTAAGAGCAAATTTCATCATAGGAAATCTCAATATTTTTCAAAAATTCAAAAATTACAATCTAAGCAATGTGAGAGATTTCTATGGTGAAATTCAAAAATTTTTAACTTAAAGTGAAGCTCTTACCAAGAGAAGTGTAGATCCGGTCTAAAAAAGCTTTGAAATTACTTCAAATCCGAAATCTATCAAGCCCTATGTCTTCAAAATCACAAAAATGGAGGAGGAAGATGATAGCAATGGAAAAAAAATCGCGGGTTCCAGGATAAAAATTGCGAAATAAAGGATTTTTGGCCTTTTACTGTATTTGGTCGCCGGCGGCGCTATATTTATTTAAAATGCCAAAACTCTTTGGATTTGGGCGCCGGTGGCGCCAGTCCAAAAATTTTTCTGGGTCCGAAAATTTTTTTGTAATTTCAATCGTTTCGACCTCCACAATGACATTTAATACTTCATTAAGCATCTATTTCATCACACAAGCAATAACTAACATAATTTAAACAAACAATATGAAACATACTTCCATATATAAAATCCACATTATATTATAAACACTAAATATGTTCATCAAATTAAACCAACAACTCTTTAGATTTTTAGTGTTGCAAATACGCTACAATAGACAAACACTAAAATTTAAGCACACACCATGAAATTAAGCGTAGCAAATCCAAGTTCAAATTACGAAGCAAAGCAAAGTACTAAACATACCAAAGAGAATTAAGTAAAGTAAACTACACACACATCAAACATAAGCACAATCCAATAATCACTCCACATCGGTCTTAGAACTTTCTTCCTCTCTAATATCTCCAATAGATTGCTGATGCACGAACAAATTATAGAAGGGACGAAATGGGAATTCATCAGATGATTCATCGGCAATCACTGTGTTCTTCTTCATCAGATTAATTAAACCCATCTCAATCCGACCAGTATGATCAAATTATTCCTTCATCCTCCAATCTGTATGGTCAAAGGAATCAGAAATATTATTGATTGCATTCATAACATTCTCCTTCTCCAACTTTTTGATCTTCTTTAGTATCATTCTGGAACTTTCAAGAAAATATGGCTGAATCGGTTGTGAAGTCTGAGTTGGTTGATCAGCAAGCAGATTCATATCATCTTTATCTCCTACAGTTTGGTAGTCATAAAGATTAGTTGGATCAATAGGTCTCCTAGGAAGAAGAACCTTTTCCCAACTCTCATATGAAACTTGTGATTGACTACATAACAGAAATATGGTGGACGGGTGTCCAAGCCCATATTTAGATCCATGAACAATTAATCCAAAAACTGATTTCACAATTATATTACCAATATCAATCGGCCTCCCAGTTTGAATACATAAATTCAAAATGACACTTTCCTTTGTTACCTTGCTAATCTTCAAAGTTGGAAATAACTTTGCTGAAATAAAGTAATGTCACTGCTTTGACACCAGATTTAAAGATGCAGAAGGGAAACTAACTTATCTATTTTCTCTAACCTCCCAATCTTCATTCTCATCCGTCAAATAATGATACACATCATTCATATTATCTCTCGTGGCATTAAAATTAGCATAGTGGAAAATAGGTACATTCTTAATCATAAAAAGATCATTAATTCTCATAGGAGTGAATTGTACAAACCTACCTCATACAAAGACGAATCTGTGGTTGATCCCGTGCAGATTTGCGTAGAATTCTTTCACAACCGGAATGACTACGGCAGCGGTAGTGTAACATAACACTTCCCAACGTCTTTCCTTAATTATCTCTTCAATTCTTGTAGTAGGATTATCCATACCTTGATTTATAAAGCCTCTTTCCTTGATAATCCTCCTCTTCATCATCACTTTGTTGAACAATCGCTGTGCGTCGAAACTTATAAACTTTCTTCAGTTGAAAATGCGAGATCGACAAGATTCTATAGAGTAGGAATCCATGAGATACGAAATGGGGATGGTAGTTTTAATTTTTCTCGAGTTTGGAAGTCTAAAATGGAGTTTAGGGAGTTATAAGAACAAATATCTTGCTAAAAATCACCAAAACTCGCATTTTGAAACTCAAAAAATTGTCAATAGGATTTGGGCACCGACAGCGCTCGATAGGGCGCCGGTGGTGCCAGTAGTAAAAAACTTCACCGAACTTTGTTTGGCCCAAAACATTTCAACATCTCAATTTGATCCAATATTTATCAATTTTAAATGTATTTAGGAGTGATTAGAATTCACAAATAACTATCTAAAAAGCACAACTACAACAAACAAGCAAACACACCACAAAGATACATATGGGTTGCCTCCCATAAAGCGCTTGGTTTAACGTCGTCAGCCTGACAAACCATTCAGTTAATCGAGATGACTCAGTATTAAAACCTCTTTGATATCAGGTTGAAACCCGTCAAAGTAAGGCTTTAATCGATGCCCATTAACCTTGAAAATCTTTCCAGTATCAGGATCTTTAATATCAACAGCTCCAAAAGAATGAACTTTTACAACTGTAAAAGGTCCCAACCATCTAGACTTGAGCTTTCCAGGAAATAACTTCAATCTTGTGTTGTATAACAAAACTTTTTGTCCAAATTCCAATTTCTTTTTCAATATCTTTCGATCATGCCATAATTTCATTTTCTCTTTATAGATCCTGTCATTGTGATAAGATGCATTTCTAATCTCTTCCAATTCATTCAATGGCATAAATCTCTTCTCTCCAGCATTTTTCAAATTAAAATTCAACTCTTTTATCACCCAATATGCTTTATGCTTCAATTCAACCGGTAAATGACAAGTCTTACCAAACACTAGTCTATAAGGAGACATTCCAATAAGGGTCTTAAAAGCAGTCCTATAAGCCCATAATGCAGTATCTAATCGAGCAGACCAATCTAATTTATGATTATCCACAATTTTCTCCAAAATTCTTTTAATTTCACGATTAGATACTTCTGCTAAACCACTAGTCTGGGGATAATAAGAAGTAGAGATTCTATGAATAATGTTATATTTCTCGATTAATCTCTTAATTTGATTATTCCTGAAACGGGATCCACCATCAGTTATAATCACTCTCGGCATTCCATATCTCGTAAATATATTTTTATTTAAAAATTTTGAAACACTCCAAGCATCACATTTAGGTAAAGCAATAACTTCAATCCATTTTGAGACAAAATCAATTGTAACCAGTATATATAAATTTCCAAATGATGGAGTAAATGGTCCCATAAAATATAATCCCCATACATAAAAAATTTCAACTTCCAAATTATAATTTAGAGGCATTTCATTTCTTCTAGAGATATTACCTACTTTCTAACATCGATCACATGATTTAATATATTTGTAAACATCCTTAAAAGAGTAAGCCAATAAAATCCAGATTGTAAAATCTTAAAAGCAGTTTTATCAACACTAAAATGACCTCCAAATTCAGAAAAGTGACATCGTTGAATAATTAAATTCGTTTCTTCTTGTGGCACACATCTCCTAATAATAAGATCCTTACACTGTTTATATGATAGGGCTCATCCTAATAATAAGATTTTGCATCATATTTGAACTTCTTTTATTGTTGCCTTGTTAAATCAGGTGCTACAATATCACTCACAATATAATTCACAATTTCAGCATACCAAGGCAAATTTCTTCCCATAATAGTATAAAGTTGTTCATAAGGGAAAGTTTCTATAAATTCTTTCTTAAATTTAATTAATTTATCATACTCTAATCTCGACAAATGATCAGCTATTTGGTTATAAGATCCCTTTCTATCAACTAACATAAAATCAAATTCTTGCAGAAGAGGTATCCATCTAATTAATCTAGGTTTTGAATCATTCTTTTGCATTAAATATTTAATAGCTGAATGATCTGTATGCACAATACTTTTAGCTCCAATTAAATAAGGTTTAAACTTTTCAAAAGCAGATATTATAGCTAATAACTCTCTTTTTGTAGTGGTATAATTAATTTGAGCTTCATTAAGAGTTTTACTAGCATAGTAAATGACTTTGAAAACTTTATCATGCCTTTGCCCCAATGCTACTCCAATCTCATAATCACTAGCATCACACATCAGTTCAAATGGTTTCTCCCAATCTGGTGAAACAATTATAGGTGCAGTGATTAATTTATCTTTTAATAATTTGAAAGCATTTAAACATTCATCATTAAAATCAAACTTTCTATCATTTTCTAAAAGTTGGCATAAAGGTTTAGTAATTTTAGAAAAATCTTTAATATATCTCCTGAAAAATCCAACGTGTCCTAAGAAACTTCCCACCTTTCTCACAGTTGTGGGTGGTGGCAATCTCTCAATCACTCTAATTTTATCAGGGTCGACCTCCATACCATGCTCAAAAATTTTATGCCCGAGCACAATTCCTCCTGTAACCATAAATTAACATTTCTCCCAATTTAGAACTAAATTTGTTTTCTCAAAAAGCTCCAAAATTTTTGCTATGTTTTCTAAATAGATTTCAAATGAAGTCCCGAATACAGAGAAATCATCCATGAAAACTTCTATTCCAATGTCTATTGACCTTGATCCGCGAACAACGCAGTAATTTATGCTTTCAAAAATATGTTATAGTTAATACTTTGACCCAAATAATAATAGTGACTAGTGTATATAAATATAATTTTATGGAAAATATTTTACACACTAGAGGTACTATGCAAGTATACGTATCGTTTAAAGTAATATAGGGCTTTAAATAAATACCCCAGTATCGATCCCACGAGGAGGTTTATAGATTTTAAAATATTCTAATTTTATTTTTATGTATTTCTTTTAAAGGTTTAAATTTAATTTACTAAATTTAGAATTAAAGCAATAATAAAATAAATGAGTGATGTAAATAATAATAAGCAAACAACTTTCTTCCTTTTAATTAATCCAAGACTTTTTAGATAATATAATATTCATGGAGAATATAATTTATGGTGTTGTGCCAAATAGAAGCAGTCCTATTCTTTACCTTTGCTTGATAATATAAAGAACATTGGCTAATCTATAAATCAGGTCTGGATGTATTGTTAGTAGAATGGGTTAATCTAGGCTCACACTACTAGATGTCCAAGGGTGGGTATGGTCGGCCCTACTAGTGACCCGTTCCCTCTCTATAAACCAAATTACAAGAATTTAGTCTATCACTCTAAAAACTTATCAATTCTACACTCATTGAATAATATTTTCCTATTTATTTGCACTTCACCTTGAATACCCCGCACAAGGCCTTCGACTACCCAAGGATTCATGTGATATCTACTAGTTAAGTGTTCATCTCCTTCTATGTCTCAAAACACTTCAATAGATTTTAACAATTTAAATGGCCAATTTAAATAGTAAATTAAGATCCGATATTAATATCATCACAATATTTAAAACATATTTTAGTTTCTAATTCTCCAACGAATTTTAGATTATCTTATTTATCTTTTCATAATTGAAAGGAGAAAGTAAAGTAACTACTCAGAACACATTGAATCTAAATAACAAAACATATAAATAAAACTTTGAATAAAATTACAAATACTTATCTCAAGTGTTTCTCCAACTGAACCTCTGATTCCTACTGACTCCAAAGCGAAATAGACTTCAAAAGCACCAACTCTTCCAAACTCTTAATACAAACTCTAAAAAAAATAACTCACTAATTTATGAAGGAAAGTAAACTAAAAGTATGGCCCTTAAAATTATCTCTCTAATTTTTGGATTTCTTATTGGGCTACTTGGATTGGGCGTTTTTCTCTGTAGGAATAGCCTCCTATTTATAGGCTACAAGGGTTGCCTAAGGCACCTCTTCAAAATGTGTCCAAGTTCAATGAATCTTCTAGAAAGTGTGTCTGGCTCCTAGGTGCCGGAATCTGGCGTCTAGGCACCGGACTCCGCATCCAGTTCATCGCACCTCTTCACTTTGAATCGCACCTCTTCGCGATCCAAACTGTTTCCAAGCGTCTAAATACAATGTATCACATGTCCTATAATCCAGGAATAATTGCCAATCTTCTAGATGGTCCAATAACCGCTCTAACCGTCAAAATAACCATCCAAAGTAGTTACAAAAACCATCACAGAATTGGTATCGAGCTGGCGCTTAGGCGCCGGATTCTAGTGCCTAGGCGACATGCTCAATATTTTGGCAATTTTGCATTTTGGCTCCATTTTTGCGCCTTTTCATCCTTTTTCATCTTTTATTCCTTTTTGAACATTTTTGCATCACCTATATCCAAAAATACAAAAATACTTTTCAATAAAGCATAATATCCTTAAAAATTTGAGAAAATCAAGGCATAAAAACAAGTATTTTTTTCATGGATCAAAATCCCCTAAACTTAAACGTTACTTGTCCTCAAGTAACCCATTTTACTATATAAAATGTATAACATTTGGAATAATGGTAAATATTTAAGATTCCTTGCAATTTTCTATTTTATAAAAGCTTTAGTAAATCCTTAACCAAATTTCACTAACTAAGTTTAATTTTAAGAATTTAAAGTATATTTAACTACCAAATTGTAAGACTTAAAAATTTTTTCATTCATTTTGAAAATAATTGTAGTTTATTATATTAAGATCACATAAATTATTTACAAGAAAAAGATCTTCATGAAAATATTTTCTATTAAAGATGCATGCATAAAAATTAAGTAAAATATGTAATTAGTTTTTATTTTATAAGATTTAAGTGAAGCCAATTTTTGATTAGACATCTCCTCATGCTTCTCCTAACTTCTCTTTTTTTATTTTTTTAATTTTAATTTTTATTATTTTTTTCATAGTGAGGATTACTGTATCTGGATAGCCTGTTAATGGTTTTGAACTTCACTATCCTTAACTTATATTTTCAAACTTATACATTTTCACTTAATTACTATAACATGAATAGTTTTCAAAAAGTCTTTCAATCTTTTTCTTTTTCAAGTTATAATTCTTGATTTCTTAATACTTCTAAAATTCAATTATCTCTATCATAAATAGAAAAATTCTTAATCTTACTCTTCTTTAAGTTGAATAATTCTTTTCTTAAAATCAATCGAAGTTATTAAAATTTTGGTTAAGTTTACTAAATTATTTATAATTTCAAAAATTTAAGTGGTCTTAAATAGATTTTTCATTCCTTATGTTATGTTAATATTTTTTTAGAAAATATTAGCACTTTAAGGACAAATAAAATTTAAATTTGCATGTATTTTCCCTTCCCCCAAACTTAAGTTTTGATATATCATGAAAATTTTTAAAGTATGAGAGAAAGATAGGCATAATTTTTAGAAAGGAAATTTTTTTTAGAAGTATGTAAAAACAGTCTACAAAGAAAAATTTACTTCTACACATACTTTTTATGAATATTACTGAAATAATGAAGCATATATAAAAGTAAGCAGGCTCAATTTTTATATCATTAGCAAAATTAAACGACTATACTAATCACAATAACATAAACAAAACAACATCAATAACTATATAGTACTACAATCATCAGGAAAATCCACACAAAGTTACTTAAACAGATCGACAATAACTAACAGCAAACTAATCAGTACTAACAAAAAAGAAATAAACTAAAAACAGAATCAACTCATCTCCAGAGGTAAATCAAGCTACTAATCACTATCTGTAGCCTCATCATCGTCATCACCAAAAGAAAATTCCACATCCTTTGGATCAACATACGGTGAAAATCTAGGACGGGTAGGGAGCTGAACATCATGCTCACCCTTCGAGAATCTAACTAAAGACTCGAATACTCAGGCATCATAATCACTTTTCCTTTGGGTATATTCAGATAGATGATTAATCTTCTTGTCTATAGTATCTACTCTGCAGTGAGTTTGAAATAACTCATTCTGCTGCTCCAGAAATTGATCATGCATTGATTCCCAAAAACTAGATGGTGGCTCAGCAGTAGAAGTAGAAGGTGTAGAAGTAGAAGCTCTACCTGAAGTAGGTACAGAAGTAGAAGGAGTAGTAGATCTCTTCCCGCGAAGACGATCATAAATACTAACACTCTCCTGTCCAATAGGCTTTGTAGTCTTCAACTTCTCCTCTGAAATATCAGCAGTTACTCCATTATTCACACATAAAGAATATATCAAGGATGGGAAGCCTAATCCGACAGAAGTGCTGGATCTTGCAATAGACCCCACAAAATCATAGATAATGCTGCCAACATCTATCAGCTTCCTCTCCTGAATGCAGTAGTTCAGGATAGCTCTATCTCTAGTAACTTCACTTAGGTGGTTGGAAGGAAGTAATCTAGCAGAAATAAAATAATGCCAGGCCTTTGAAATACCATTCAGCTTAGAAGATTTAAAGTTTACCCGTTTCTCATTTAGGATCTTCCAAGCTCCAGTGCCATCAGTCAGATATGTAATAATCATCTCCAGATCTCCTTAAGATGGAGATAGACTAGAATAGTAGCACTCGACGGTAGGTGGTAGGCCATAGAAAATATTGATCCGTTCCAGAGTGAATCCCTCTCTGACACCTCTAATGAAGACTTCGTAGTCTTCCGCATCCATAAAGTTGGCATAAAACTCTCGTACAATTGGAATAACAATGTCGGCATATTTTTAGGTCGTGTTTTATTTTGAAGAGGGGTCGCCTAACAGAAATCTGTCGGCAAATTTTTAATTTAATTAAAATAAATAATTTGAAAAGTAGTATTTGATTTTGAAAATAATTTTAAATTTGAAGGTTTTAAGATATGAGATTAAACCGATCTCACATCCCAAATAGTTTATATAAACGAGCACCGCACCACAAACCGTGTATCTATCCCTAAGGATAGACACACTGCTTGATGGTGGGGCTTGATTAAATAAACTAGAAGATTAGTGACATCCGTTTGGTCTGCGAACCAATTTTATAAGCCGACAAGTTTCCCCTGCTTAATATGAAAACATTAAACGGGGTTTATATTACTCGGGTTCTTTAAAATTCCCTATAAGGGCAAGCCCCTATAGTTAATTACATCTTAAGTGACGGGAATCACCTAAGAAAACTCTCGATAATAACCAATAATTCGCTCTCGAGGATTTCAAAGTTTAAGTTTTTTCAAAGATTGAATTTTGGAATTTCAATAGGGAATGGATCAAATTTTGGAACATTTTGTTTTGTGAATCCAAAGGAAGAAAGGTAGGAGAAATCACTGATTCGAAGTGAACTTCGGTAATTTCCCGACTATCCTATTGTTTGGCTTGAATTTAGGAAAGTCCTAATGTTTATTTGATATTTCAATCTTGCCAATTTTAATTAATTAGGGCTTATATTTGTATGATAAAATCAAACAAATAGCACTAGAAGATGTGAGGGTTTATTGTCGTATCGGACGACTACCTCGGAATCCTAAGACCAGGTTAGGGCTTAATTTGCAATGCAAATGCCTAACGAAGAGTTGAGGATTTATGTTGCACTAGGCAAGCTACCTCGAAGTCCTATGGCTTGGTTATTTAATTCTAAAAAAGTTTTGCTGAAGTAGGTTCAAGTTTTGCCGACGACGATGGCCGTGCTGCCCACCATGCTCCAAGCTCCTGGTTGTTGCAGAGGTTTAGTTTTAGAAGTCATAAATCAGGAGATGAGAGAAGTGTTTTGGTCTAGAGAAGTCTTAATTTTCCAAGTGTTTTTTTTTAATTTAATTAAAACAAATCTTAAAGTTGATTATAACGACACCGGTTAAGATCCCACGGTTCCATCCTTCCGGCATCATTATTTTTATCGGATTCACTTAGTCCAGATGAATTTGCTAAACTCAACTGAATGAGTTCCACACTTTCATTTAGATCGTGGGAAATCCCGTTAGCAACACGTAGGTTACATCATCCGAGGTATTCCCGATCATCCAACAGGACGTTTTAATTTAGTTGTAATTGTAGTTTTGTGTTCTGTTTGTGATTAAATTTTGAGTTGTTTTATATTTTGAAATGTTGTGGCGGTGAATTTTATCTTGCAATGACTTTTAACTTAGTTTTGGTTTCAGTTTTAGGGACTATCCTAAAGGTGTGGGTTTTCATGCAACGATTGTTTTATCATGCAAGAAAAATAAACGCGATTGCAATAAAGTAAATTGCAATAATGTAAATTCTCTGGAAAATAAATTGCAGGAAAGTAAATTGCAATAATACAAATGCGTACCTGGAGGGTCTTCCCGTCATTCCAAGCTGCACTTAAAACACAATTAGCATACTTAAGCAAGTTCCTAGGTAAGGCTAAGGGAAAGGTTATGGTTTTCTACCAAATTCCTAATCCTATAGCTAGTCATTTCCTATGACGTCTAGGTTCTTTGTGTTTTTTGTTTAAGGACGATTTTCTTCATCAAAGAATATTCAAATTCAATTGTTCTTATAAATGTCCTATCATATTGAGGAAGTGCTTAAGAAGGATCTTAAACATCTTTTCAATATTTCTAGGATTGTTTTAAGTCCAAATGAATTTAATTATACAAATGAATTAATCGTCCAAGAATTTCAAGTTTTGTTAACTTGCTCAGTGAACTAGGACATTTGAATATCCTATGAGTGAAGTGACACTTCATTTAATGTTTTATTTAGGAGTTATAATAACTAAAGCTTTCAAGGGTAAGTTAGTATTCAAATGATTTGGTTTAAGTTAAAGAATTTAAATTTGGAATAGTGTTCAAGTTGCTTTTAAATTTATTTTCTTTCGTTTTAGGTGATGTTATATTTAATTCAATTTAATTTAATTTTAATTGAGTTTTAATTTAATTTAATTTGATTGAGTTTGATTTAATTTGATTTGATGTTTAATTAATTTGATTTGATTTAATTTTAATTTGATTATTTAATTTAATTTAATTCAATTATTTAATTTAATTAATTTAATTTAATTTAATTTGATTTAATTCAATTTTATTTAATTAATTTAATTTATTTAATTTAATTTAAATTAATTTAATTTAATTTAATTGTTTAATTTAATTTAATTTAATTATTTAATCTAATTTAATTTAATTATTAAATTTAATTTAATTTAATTTAATTGTTAAATTTTAATTTAATTTTAATTTAATTTATCTTTAATTTACTTTATTTTTAATTTTAATTAAAATTTTAAAAGAGTTTAATAATTTAATTAAGTCTTTTGATATTTTAAATTTGAGTTATCATTTTAATTAAAAATTGAGTATTAATGATATAATTAGTTTAGGGATTTTTAAATTAAAGAATAAATCTCTTCCTAATAAATATCCCTTATTTTAATAATTCCAATTTATTATTCCTCCAAATTTAATCTATTATTTAATTAAAGTTTAATCATTTTAAAATTATTTAATGGGTTTCTACCCTTTAATTATTTAAATTTCAATCATCCAAATCAGATTAAGATCAAATATTTTACTTGTTGATTTTTTATTAAACCTAAAGTTTTAATTAAGGGTTAAAAGTTTAATTACCATTTTACCCCTTTAGCTTAATAACTTCATAACTCACTAAATTGAACTCAAATGAACTTGAAATTTTTATGTGACTTCACTCATATGTCAATAAAGACATGAGAGGAGAAAATGTGATTTTTCTGTATTTAATTTATTTATATAATTATTTTTGGTGGAAAATAGAGATTTTCAAGGAAAATTTAATAATATGACCAAGGGAAAGTTTCTGTCCTTAAGAAAATTAGGGGACATTCCTAATGACCGAGAGAAGCACTTGGACCAATTTTGGTGATTTTTTGAATTATATTATTTTTATTATAATTATTTTAAGTTTTGGAGTATTAATTAATTTAAAAATAAAATAAATGTTGAAAAATGGATTTTATATTTTTCAAAAATCTCTCTGATATCAAGGAAACCAGAGAAGCAAATTTTGCAATTTTCTGATTTTTCTATGATTTATTGTAATTATTTTAGTGAAAATGCTAGAAAATACATTTTTTTAATTTTAAAAATTACCCTAGGGCTTTAAAATTTAATATCTCACTAAATAGACTTAGGAAAAATATGGGGTTTGTTCCTAAGTGATTAAAATTCAAAATGTGACATTTTGGTGAATTTCATTATTTTTGTGATTTTTATTATTTTTTAATTATTAAAATATTATTAAAAATCAACTTTTTCGAAAAATTGAAATTTTAATTTTCTTAGGTTCCCCTGATATCGGAGAGGCTCCAAAACCAATTTAGTGAATTTTTGAAAAGTATTTTAAAAGTTATGAATTTTTAAAGTTTAAAATGGCTAAGTGACTTAATCAACCCAATTAGTGGGGTTAACCAAGTCCAATTGACCTCAAATTTTTATGGTGGATTCCTCTGATCCTAAAGGTCAGTGGAGAATTGATTTCAAGTTAATTTGATGCCTGGTTAACTCTAATTAATTAAAGACCTATTTTGAGTGTTTAAGCCAATTAGGGTTGTTTTGAATGAACTAAGCCAAAACCTATTTTTCCTAGGGTTCTCTGGTCATAAGGAACATCACCAAATTTTCCTAGAATTTATTTCACAACATGCTATTTTTTTGGAATTAAAATACTCAAAACAGCAACATGCATTTGAAAAATAAATAACTTTTCACAGAGATGGCCTCTGACCTTGGAAAATTCAGGGAATGTTCCCAAGTTCGAAGGCTTCAAAAGCCCTATGGTCTCATGCCATGGTGAATTGTATACATGCATGGAGAATTAAATGTATGCAGAGAGTAAATAAATTATAAAAAATAAAATACTTGATGAAATTAAATGATTTCTTTTCCACATTATTCTCCTCTGTTCACTCGAGCAAGAGGGTATTTTTATTTTATTTTTGTGATTTTTCTACACAAAGATATGGATTTTTAAAGTTTCGATATTTAATAAATACATTAAATACCCTATTTATCTATTTATCCACGCGGCGCCAGCCGAAACATCGGCGAGCTCCGAAGGGGTACGTGTCGCGCTGTGATTGGGCGCCGCCATCTGAGTCATCCGTCCCGGGCCCCGCGGTTCTCGCACCGTTTCCTGGTCCGATGCCATCTGAGCCGTTCGTCCGCGCGTGTATCGAATGGACGGCATCCGTTCATCGTCCCCAAGTGTTCTCACCCGAGAGCCGTCCACACTAAATCCACTAAGATCTCACTCGATTCTCGATGGATTTTTACGTTCTTATACTCTATGGATTCGTCTTGAAGAGACGAACACATCTATACGGCTAACATGCATTGAAACTAAGGCATTTGAAATGGAGAATCTCCGGAAGCTCGGGATGGAGAATTAACTCATACCTTAGCTCGGAGAAGTGTGGCTTCAATCCGAGAGTTGTTGCACCTTCGATTGGGTCCCGACAAGCTCCGGATGAAGTCTCTTGGTCCGGGGAATTGTCCGGATATGATTTCGACCAAGCCCGATCACAAAGCTTGGAGGCTGGAGCAACTCGGGTGGCACTGGAGATGGGGCTTTTGCTGGTGGACACCTTCCCTTGGTCTGGTGAAGGTGTAGAGCCAATCAATTTGAGGATTGGCTCACTGTGGAGAAGTGTCCTGGTTTTGGGTGGAATTTCAACTCTGAAATTGAGCTTACAGAGGAGAAATGGCAGGGGGATCTCACTGGGGATCAAGTGCTCTAAGAGTGGAGAAGGGTCTGGAACAATTTTGGCAGAGTTTTGGCAAGGTTTGTGCTTCGCTCTCTCATGGCCGAGAGGGGTGGAGTTTAAATAGAGCTGGGTGGAGGGCCTCCCAGGGGAGTTGAGGCATGGGATCGACGCTGCTCGGTGAGGAGAAGAACAGCCATGGTGGCCATTGGGCATGGGGCAACTCAGCAAGTGAGAATTTCAATGTTGGTTCACATGTGAGCTCTCGGCCATGGTGTTTTCCGGCGGCCTGGTGGCCGGCCGGCCAGGCATGGGTCACCCTCAAGGTCAGGTGGGTCAGGGTTGGAGGTTTGTGCAATCAATTGGCCATGGACATGTGTAAAGGCTTTGATCCAAAGTGGAATGGGGGCATGGCTAAATTTGAACCTAAATGGGTCAACCCACCCATTTGGGCTAGGTGCACCACCCAAGGCCTGGTTTTGGCTGAGGGAAAAGTGATTTGGCTCAGCATAATCAGTAGGGTCAAGTCACCATCCAAGCACAATTAGGCTTAAGCATGGTTTAGTGGAATCATGGAAGTGGTTAATCACCTTTAGGAATTAATGAAAGAGCCTCCTCCTTTTGCCCAAAATGGCATGGTGACATGTAAAGAGGCTCTCAAGGCTTGCATATGGCTTGTGCATGGCTCCATGGCTCCATTTGGCTTGGGAAAAGGTTTGGTCAATTTCATAAAAAAGGATTTTAGGGATTTTGGATAATTTGGTGGAAATTTGGATGAAGCTTCATTTAGAATTATTTGATGATTGGTTTAGGACTTAGGGATGATTTTAATTGAAAATATGATGAGGGGAAATGTCATATGGGCTTTGGAAGAATTTTTTGGGGTTTTGGATTTGGTGGAAGTGGGCTTTTAAAATGGTTTAAGGAATGGGCCTTTTAAGTTTTGAAAATGAATTTATGGATGGGAATTTTGTAAAGAGGTTGGCCCAAATAGTTGTTGGTTTTGGTTTAGGGATGTTTCATGAATAATTTGAAATAGATTTAAGGTGGTTTGGGTTTGAATTGGGTTGAATTTGGGTTTATTTGGTAAATGGGCCAATGTAGGTCAAATTGGGCTAACTTGGGCCAATGTTTGGCTAGGGTTGAAATTGATGTAAAATAAATGTTGAGAAATGTTTATGGGAGTGTTTCAAAGAGGTTTTGGCTTTGGTTGGGTTTTGATTTTGAGGTTTGGGCCTATTTGGGTTAGGTTTGGGTTTAGGTCAAAATTGGGCTTTTTGATTTTGGGTTGAATTTGAGTGGGGTTTGGGTCAAAATCTTGGGCAAATCATGTTAGTGTTTTGTTTATGGGGATGTTAAGGAAGATTTAGAAAAGATATGGGGTTAATTGGAGTTGAATTGGGTTAGTTTGGGCTAAGTTTGGGTCATGGGTCCAAATTTGGGCTTTAAGGCCCAAAGTGAAATTGGATCCAAATGTCAATTAAATTGGACTTGGATTTGGTCTAAATTGGTATTGGGAATGTTGAATTGAAGTTTAGAATTGAATTGGACCAGAATTTGGGTCAATTGGATAGGTTTGGTTTAACATTGGGTCTACTTTGGGTTAAAATGGGTCAATTTGGGGGTTTTGACAAAAGTAGGGTAAATTGACAAAATTGACCCATGGTGTAGTTGGACAAAATGAAATTGGGAATATTTAGGATTTTCTGGAATTTTCTGGGAATTTTTTGAATTTTTGGATTTTTAGGCCAAGAAGGGTATTTTGGGTATTTGGAGGGTATTGGGGGTATTCTTGGAATCTTTGGTATTTTTGGGTATGGATGATCAATTTGAGTGATGTGGAGATGTTTGGGACTGATTTTGGAAAATTTTGGGTAATTTGGAAATTTTGCGAAAATTTGGGTAATTTCAAGAGTTTTGGGTAGGTTTTGTAGATGTAGGGTCTCGGGGTCAAAAATCGAAAATTTGGGAAATTGGAGATTGGGTGAATTTAGGTGGAAAGAAATCATTTTGGTTGAGCCATAAAGCCATTTCAAGCCCATATGAGCCATGAGAGGACTCATTTGAGGCATTCATCTATGTTGTTCCTAACCCTCTTAGCCGAGGGCTTAGGGGTTAAGGACCATCCATGTGAATCACCTACATGAGTCGGGAGGTTAAGTTGGGTATGGGTGTGGTTTTAGGAAGTGTGTGGAAATGTAGTATGTAAGTGTAGTGTGTATGTAAGTGTATGTGTAAGTCGGCCCCTTCACTGGACCGGACCACCTGGGGCGGTCCTAAGGCCAAAGAGTCCTATAGGAACTCATCCTTTAAACTTCCACATTTGATTTCAACCCTCTAGGTGATTAGGGGTCTATAGTCGAGTTTGTGGAGTTTGCGGGGAGTTTAGAAGTGGTTTGAATTTCTAAAAGGCGGGTCCCGATTCTAGTCCTCTAAGACAGTCAAAGGAAAAGCCTAAGGCTAGATCCTAAGTACTAAAGAGAGAAGAGAAGACCTCATCAAAAATGAGGTCAACAAACAACAACGACAGTGAAATAACAGAATCGCTGCCAGTTGTGTGCAACGATCATGTTCACGATCATTTCTCCATAATTGTAAAAACTGTGCTCCGAGATAAATTTCCTTGTTGACGCAAATTCGTGATAACGAAAGTGCGCTGCCGCAGTAGCGAACTTGCTGTTGTCGAAATTTTCTCGTGCTTTTCCGTGCTTAGATTTAGGTGTCATCTAAACGTGAAAGAAACACAAATAAATAAAGGAATCAAAGATCTAAACTCTTTTAAGCTTGAGAAACATAAAATGAGTTAAGAAAATCCATGGAAAATTTCTAAAAATCAAAATTTTTCTCCAAAATTTTGGTTTTTAGCAAAAATAGGAAAATCCATGGTAGAAATAAAAAATAAAGGGATTAGAAGGTAAATCTGGCCTTAAGACGAAGAAATCGAGTGATTTCGGGCTCAAATACATGACATTTTGACCTTCAGATGGATCTAAGTGGTGTATTTTCACGAAAATAAGGAAGGGGATGAAGCTTAGGCGTCGCCCAAGGCTTTTGGGGGTTTAAATCCTGATTTTCGGGTAGCAGGCCGAACCGGCGCTTAGGTGCCGACATCTGGCGCCTAGGCTCCAGACTCACCTTTCACAAAAATCACTTTAAAAATTTATTTTTCCACCAGAACTCACAAATTCAACTTCTAATTACTCATATGAGAGTATTGCTTCAGTTTCTAACTTCCAAAATATTTTCCAAAAATTTTAAAAATTAAAAATTAAATCCATCAATTAATCACAAGTTTAATTCAAACTCTTCTAATTCCATTCATAATCTTCAATTTCGGGCTCAAGTACAATAATAAGTGTCGGCATATTTTTAGGTTGTGTGTTATTTTAAAGGGGGTCGCCTAACAGAAGTTGTCGGCGAATTT
The DNA here is from genome assembly GCA_022702705.1 of Papilionanthe hookeriana x Papilionanthe teres. Classification (NCBI taxonomy): domain Eukaryota; kingdom Viridiplantae; phylum Streptophyta; class Magnoliopsida; order Asparagales; family Orchidaceae; genus Papilionanthe; species Papilionanthe hookeriana x Papilionanthe teres. The sequence goes on along the minus strand of CM040425.1, from coordinate 7,863,254 downwards.
TTAATTTAATTTAAATAAATAATTTGAAAAGTAGTATTTGATTTTGAAAATAATTTTAAATTTGAAGGTTTTAAGATATGAGATTAAACCGATCTCACATCCCAAATAGTTTATATAAACGAGCACCGCACCACAAACCGTGTATCTATCCCTAAGGATAGACACCGCTATGACGGTGGGGCTCGATTAAATAAACTAGAAGATTTGTGACATCCGTTTGGTCCGCGAACCAATTTTATAAGCCGACAAAATTCCCCGCTTAATATGAAAACATTAAACAGGGTTTATATTACCTGGGTTCTTTAAAATTCCCTATAAGGGCAAGCCCCTATAGTTAGTTACATCTTAAGTGATGGGAATCACCTAAGAAAACTCTCGATAATAATCAATAATTCTGTTCTCAAGGATTTCAAAGTTTAAGATTTTCAAGGGATTGAAATTTGGAATTTCAATAGGGAATGGATCAAATTTGGAACATTTTGTTTTGGGAATCCAAAGGAAGAAAAGTAGGAGAAATCACAGATTCGAAGCGAACTTCGGTAATTTCCCGACTATCCTATTGTTTGGCTTGGATTTAGGGAAGTCCTAATATTTATTTAAATGTTTTGGTCTTGCCAATTTTAATTAGTTAGGGCTTATATTTGTATGATAAAATCACACAAATAGCCTCGAAGATGTGAGGGTTTATGTCGTATCGAACGACTACCTCGGAATCCTAAAACCGGTTAGGGCTTAATTTACATGACCCGATCATGCAAATGCCTAACAAAGGTTGAGGGTTTATGTTGCACTAGGCAAACTACCTCGAAGTCCTATGGCTTTGTTGTTTAGTTCTAGGAAAGTTTTGCTGATGTAGATTCAGGTTTTGCTGATGACGATGGCCGTGCTGCCCACCATGCTCCGAGCTCCTTGTTGTTGCAGAGGTTTATTTTTAGAAATCATAAATCAGGGGATGAGAAAAGTGTTTTGGTTTAGAGAAAATCTTGGTTTCCGGGTGTTTTTTATGTTTTATTTAAAACAAATCTTAAAGTTGATTATAACGACACCAGTTAAGATCCCACGGTTCCATCCTTCCGGCATCATTATTTTTATCGGATTCACTTAGTCCAGATGAATTTGCTAAACTCAACTGAATGAGTTCCACACTTTCATTTAGACCGTGGGAAATCCCGTTAGCAACACGTAGGTTACATCATCCGAGGTATTCCCGATCATCCAACGGGACGTTTTAATTTAGTTGTAATTGTAGTTTTGTGTTACGTTTGTGATTAAATTTTGAGTTGTTTTATATTTTGAAATGTTGTGGCGGTGAATTTTATCCTGCAATGACTTTTAACTTAGTTTTGGTTTCGGTTTAGGGACTATCCTAAAGGTGTGGGTTTTCATGCAACGAGTTGTTTATCATGCAAGAAAAGTAAGTGCAATGCAGTTAAATAAATTGCAATAATGTAAATTGCAAGAAAGTAAATTGCAATAAAATAAAAGCGTACCTGGAGGGTCTTCCCGTCATCCCAAGCTGCACTTAAAACACAATATTTAAGCAAGTTCCTAGGTAAAGCTAAGGTAAGGGTTATGGTTTTCTACCAAATTTCTAATCCTATAGCTAGTCATTTCCTATGACGTCTAGGTCTTTGTGTTTTGGTTTGAGGACGATTTTCTTCATCAAAGAATAATTAAGTTCAATTGTTCTTATGAACATCCTATCATATCGAGGAAGTGCTTAAGACAAATCTTAAACATCTTTTCAATATTTTCTAGGATTGTTTTAAGTCCAAATGAATTTAATTATACAAATGAATTAATCGTCCGGAATTCAAGTTTTGTTAACTTGCTCAGTGAACTAGGACATTTGAATATCCTATGAGTGAAGTAATATTTCATTTAATGTTCTATTTAGGAGTTATGATGACTAAAGCATTTGAGGGTAGATTGGTGTTTAGATGGTTTGTGATTTAGTTTAATTTCAATTAATGAGTTTAAATTTGGAATAGTGTTCAAGTTGCTTTATATTTAATTTCTTTCTGTTTTAGGTGATGTTATATTTAATTTAATTTAATTTAATTTAATTGAGTTTTAATTTAATTTAATTCAATTTAATTCAATTTAATTTGATTTGATGTTACATTAATTAATTTGATTTGATTTAGTTTTAATTTAATTTGATTTAATTTAATTTAATTTAATTTAATTTGATTTAATTTGATTTAATTTAATTTAATTTGATTTAATTTAATTTAATTTAATTTAATTATTTAATTTAATTTAATTTGATTTAATTTAATTTAATTTAATTTAATTTGTTTAATTCAATTTAATTTAATCTTTAATTTAATTTAATTTTTAATCTTAATTTAATTTAATTTAATTTGATTTAATTTATTTAATTTAATTTAATTTTAATTTAATTTTATTTTTTAATTAATTGAAATTTTTAAAAGAGTTTAATAATTTAATTTTAGTTTAATGATTATGTCTTTTAATATTTTGAATTTGAGTTATTATTTTAATTAAGAATTGAATATTAATGAGATAATTAATTTAGGGATTTTTAAATTAAAGAATAAATCTCTTCCTAATAATATCCCTATTTTAATAATTCCAATTTTATTATTCTTCCAAATTTAATCAATTATTTAATTAAGGTTTAATCATTTTAAATTGTTTAATGGGTTTCTACCCTTTAATTATTTAAATTTCAATCATCCAAATCAAAAGAGGATCAAATATTTTACTTGTTAATTTTTTATTAAACCTAAAAGTTTTAATTAAGGATTAAAGATTTTAATTACCATTTTACCCTTTAAGCTTAATAATTTCATAACTCACTAAATTGAATTCAAATGAACTTGAAATTTTTATGTAACTTTACTCATATGTCAATAAAGACATGAGAGGAGAAAATGTGATTTTTCTGTATTTAATTTATTTATATAATTATTTTTGGTAGAAAATAGAGATTTTCAAGGAAAATTTAATAACATGACCAAAAGAAAGTTTCTGTCCTTAAGAAAATTATGAGACATTCCTAATGACCAGAGGACCACTTGGACCAATTTTGGCGATTTTTTGAATTATATTATTTTTATTATAATTATTTTAAGTTTTGGAGTGTTAATTAATTTAAAAATAAAATAAATGTTGAAAAATGAATTTTATATTTTTCAAAAATCTCTCTGATATCAAGGAAATCAGAGAAGCAAATTTTACAATTTTCTAATTTTTCTATGATTTATTATAATTATTTTAGTGAAAATGCTAGAAAATACATTTTTTTTAATTTTAAAATTACCTTAAAGCTTTAAAATTTAATATCTCACTAAATAGACCTAAGAAAAATGTGGGGTTTGTTCCTAAGTGATTAAAATTCAAAATGTGACATTTTGGTGAATTTTATTATTTTTGTGATTTTTATTATTTTTTAATTATTAAAAATATTAAAATATTATTAAAAATCAACTTTTTTAGAAAATTGAAATTTTAATTTTCTTAGGTTCCCCTGATATCAGAGAGGCTCCAAAACCAATTTGATGAATTTTTGAAAGGTATTTTAAAAGTTATGAATTTTTAAAGCTTAAAATGACTAAATGGCTTAATCAACCCAATTAGTGGGGCTAACCAAGTCCAATTGACCTCAAACTTTTATGGTGGATTCCTCTGATCCTAAAGGTCAGTGGAGAATTGATTTCAAGTCAATTTGATGCATGGTTAACTCTAATTAATTAGAGACCTATTTTGGGTGTTTAAGCCAATTAGGGTTGTTTTAAATGAACTAACTCAAAACCTATTTTTCCTAGGGCCCTCTGGTCATAAGAAACATCCTCAAATTTTCCTAGAATTTATTTCACAATATGCTATTTATTGGAATTAAAATACTCAAGACAGCAACATGAATTTAAAAAATCAATAACTTTTTATAGGGATGGCCTCTGACTTTGGAAAATTCAGGGAATGTTCCCAAATTCAGAGGCTTCAAAAGCCCTATGGTCTCATGCCATGGTGAATTGTATACATGCATGGAGAATTAAAAGTATGCAGAGAGTAAATAAATTATAAAAAATTAAATACTTGATGAAATTAAATGATTTCTTTTCCACATTATTCTCCTCTGTTCACTGAGCAAGAGGGTATTTTTATTTTATTTTTCTGATTTTTCTACACGAGTTATGAATTTTTGAAGTTTAGGGAATTAAATAAATCAAAAAATACCCTAATTTTCTATTTATCCACGCGGCGCCAACTCATCCTCGGCATCTCCGAAACGCTGCGTGTCGCGCTCCCATTCGACGCCGCCATCTGACTCAGCGCTCCGGGCCCCACGGTTCTCGTACCGTCTCCTGGTCCGACTCCATCTGAGCCGTCCGTCCGCGCGTGTATTGAATGGACGGCATCCGTTCATCGTCCCCGAGCGTCCTCGCCCGAGAGCCGTCCACACTAAATCCCTAAGATCTCACTCGATACTCAATGGATTTTCATGTTCTTATGCTCTATGGATTCGTCTTGAAGAGACGAACACATCTATACGGTTATCATGCATTGAAATTAAGGCATTTGAAATGGAGAATCTCCAGAAGCTCGGGATGAAGAATCAGCTCATACCTTTGCTCAGAGAAGTGTGGCTTCGATCTGAGAGTTGTTGCACCTTCGATTGGATCCGAGCAAGCTCCAGATGAAGTCTCCTGGTCTGGTGAATTGTCTAGATGTGTTTTCGACCAAGCCCGATCACAAAGCTTGGAGGTCGGAGTAGCTCGGGTGGCTCTGGAGATGGGGCTTTTGTTGGTGGACACCTTCCCTTGGTCCGGTGAAGGTGTAGAACCAATCAATTTGGGAATTGGCTCACCTGTAGAGAAGTGTCCTGGTTTTGGGTGGAATTTCGGTTAGGAAATTGGATTTTATCGGTGGGGATTAGGGCAAATTGACACTTGGGGATCAACTCGCTCTAAGGGTGGAGAAGGGTTTGGAACAATTTTGGCGGAGTTTCGGCAAGGTTTGTGCAACTCTCTTCCATGGCCGTGAGGGTGAGGGGTTTAAATAGGAGAGGTCGGAGAGCCTTCCAGGGGGAGTTGAGGCATGGGATCGACTGCTGCGGTGAGGAGAAGAACGACCATAGTGACCATTTGGCATGGGGCGGCTCGGCAAGTGGGAATTCCAAACGTTGGCTCCTCCCGAGGTCTCGGCCATGGTGTTTTCCGGCGACCCGAGTGGTCGGCCGGCGGGCATGGGTCACCCTCGGGTCCGGGTGGGTCAGGACTGGAGGTTTGTACAATCAATTGGCAATTGCCATGTGTAAAGGCTTTGAATTAAAATGGAATGGGGAGGGGGTCATTTTGGCCTTAATTTGGTCAACCCATTGGTTTGGGTTGGGTGCACCTCCCCATGGCCTGATTTTGGGCTGAGAGGATCAGTTGGGTCAGCCAAGGGAGAGTGGTGTTGTCTCTATCCATGATGAGGTGGCTAAACATGGTTTAGTGTGTGACATGCTTAAGGTAAAAAATGCTTAATGAAAGATTAGGAAAGGGGGCCCCTCCTTTTACCATTAATGGCATGGTCACATGTCAAGCCTTCCATGGCTTCATGTGGCTTGTCCATGGCTTGCATGGCTTGTCTTTGGCTTGGGGAAAGTTGAGTCAATTTCATGGAAATGGGTTTTAAGAATTTTGGATATTTTGGTGAAAATTTGCATGAAGCTTGATTTGGAATGGTTTAATTGATGATTTTGAAACTTAGGGGTGATTTTGATTTAATGGATGATGAGGGGAAGTTCCATGTGGGCTTTGGATGGATTTGGGCTTTTGAATGTGGTGAAGTGGGCTTTTAGGAAAGTTTAAGGGGAATGGGCTTTTTGATTTTAGGATGGGCATTTGGGTAAAGATTTTGTGAAGAACTTTGTCAAATAAATGTCATAATTGGTTTAGGGATATTCTATGAAGGGCTTGGAGTCAATTTGGTGTGATTTGGAGTTGAATTGGTTTGAATTTGGGTTTATTTGGTAAGTGGGCCTATGTAGGTCCAAGTGGGCAAGTTGAAGTTAATGTTGGGCTAGAGTTGAAATTGATGTAAAACCAATGTTGAGAAATGTTTATGGGAGTGTTTCAAAGAGGTTTTGACTTTGGTTGGGCTTTGATTTTGGGGTTTGGGCTCATTTGGGTTAGGTTTGGGTTTAGGTCAAAATAGGGCCTTTTAGCTTTGGGTTGAGTTTGAGTGGGGTTTGGGTCATGGGTCCAAATTGGGCTTTAAGGCCAAAAGTGAGATTGGATCCAAATGTCAATCAAATTGGACTTGAATTTGGTCTAGATTGGTATTGGGGATATTGAATTGAAGTTTAGAACTGAATTGGACCAAAATTGGGGTCAATTGGGTAGGTTTGGTTTGACATTGGGTTCACTTTGGGTTAAAATGGGTCAAATTGGGGGTTTTGACAAAAGTGGGGTAAATTGACAAAATTGGCCCATGGTGTAGTTGGACAAAATGAAATTGGGAATATTTGGGATCTTCTGGAATTTTCTCGGAATTTTCTGAATTTTTGGATTTTTTGGCAAGAGGGGTATTTTGGGTATTTGGAGGGTATTGGGAGGTTTTCTTGGAATTTTTGGTATTTTTGGGTATGGATGATCAATTTAAGTGATGTGGAAATGTTTGGGAATGATTTTGGAGAATTTTGGATAATTTAGAAATTTTTGAGAATTTTGGGTAGTTTGAAGGGTTTTTTTTTTTGGTAGGTTTGTAGGTGTAGGGCCCCGGGGGTCAAAAATTGAAAATTTGGAAAATTGAAGATTGGGTGGATGTAAGTGGAAAGAAGTCATTTTGGTTGAGCCATGAAGCCATGTCAAGCCCATATGAGTCATGAAGGGACTCATTTGAGGCATTCACTATGTTGTTCCTAACCCTCTTGCCGAGGGCTTAGGGGTTAAGGACCATCCATGTGAATCACCTACATGAGTCGGGAGGTCAAGTTAGGTATGGGTGTGTGAAAGTGTAGTGTATAGGTGTAGTGTATAAGTGTAGTGTGTGTGTAAGTCAGCCCCTTCACCGAAGCGAGGCCACCTGGAGGCGGTCCTAAGGCCGAAGAGTCCTATAGGAACTCATCCTTTAAACTTCCACATCCGATTTCAACCCTCTAGGTGATTAGGGGTCTACGGTCAAGTTTGTGGAGTTTGTAGGGAGTTAAGAAGTGGTTTGAATTTCTAAAAGGTGGGTCCCAATTCTAGTCCTCTAAGATAGTCAAAGGAAAAGCCTAAGGCTAGATCCTAAATACTAAAGAGAAGAAGAGAAGACCTCATAAAAAATGAGGTCAACAATAAGATTTAGGTCTTACTAAACAATCAAACAAAACAATTTCAAAGCAAATACAACACACATTGAACAATAAAATAAACACACAAACAACACAATCAATTTACCAAATTGATACAATGACACACTAGATATAGTCTCCATCTAACCACATTTACTATCTAATCTTCAAATTAGAAATTTCCATTTTCATCTCAATGAAGAATACTTGTCCTACTTGGGAAGAACACTAACGTCTTTGGAAAATCTGTAGTCGTTTTCTCGTCGATCCATTTGTTCTTCGCATACATCTTGATAGGCCGCTAGATGATTGAATTGAAGCTTTGCCTGCCATTCCAGATGCTCGATTTGATGATACATCTCATGGAGGCGATCTCCAATGCTTTTGATTTCCGCTTCAAACTTATCTAAATGACTTGAAAACTTCTCCAAACTAACAGCAATGAAACCATTGAAGTAAGGTGAGGATCCTAAGAATACTTATCTCTAGCCTCTTCTCCATGATTTCTTCTCTCCATTTCTTCAAAATCTTCTCTTATCTCCTCAAGTATGAAGTGTAAAGGTCGTAACTATGGTTTCTTAGGGATTGGGGACGAAGATGGGGTAGTTTATAGGAGAAAATCGTGTGAAAAACTGAAAATTTTTTGTTTTTACACGACCCAGTAACTGTGGTGCTTAGGTGCCAAATCTGGCGCCTAGGCGCCGGACGCATCGACACATAGTTTACTCTGGCGCTTAGGTGCTGGATTTTGGCTCCTAGGCGCTGGAACCATGTTCGACTCCATTTTGCCTAACGTCAAATTTCAAAGTTTTGATCTAAAAAATAGGTAAATTAGAATGGTAAGATCAATATAAACTCAATAATTAAAATAATGAAGGTTAATTTGTTCTCCTTTTTACTCACATATAAAATGGAGTGATCAAAAGTCCAAATAATCTTTAGCTTAAGTTAATAAAGACTTGTTAGCATCCAATTTTCTAAAGTTATATAAAATTAGTTAAGACCGAGGCATAACCTTACATTAAAAATGTAAAAACACACAAAAATAACTATAGGTTGCCTCCCACAAAGCGCTTGGTTTAACGTTTTCAGCCCGACCTAATTAAGTATTTAATCAGGTAGACTCAACTCATAAGCCTCTTTATAAATCATTTTAATGTCTTCCAAATAAGGCTTCAGTCTAAATTGGTTAACTTTAAATATTTTTCCCATTTTGGGGTCTTTCGTATCTGCAGCTCCATAATGGTATACTTTCTCAATTATATATGGTCCCATCCATTTAGATCTTAATTTTCTAGGAAAATGTCTTAAACGAGTATTAAATAATAATACTTCTTGTCCAGGCTCGAATATTTTTCCTGAAATCTTTTTATCATGTAATATCTTCATAAATCTTTGCATTTTCATATGACTCATTTCTTATTTCATCCATCTCATTTAATTGTAATAATCGTCTTTCTCCTGTAGTATTCAAATCAAAATTAGTACTTTTATTTCCCAATAAGCTTTATGTTCAAGTTCAACATGTAAGTGACAATGTTTACCATAAACTAATTGGTAAGGTGACATTCTGATTGGTGTCTTATAAGCTGTTCTATAAGCCCATAATGCAGAATCAAGTCTATCAACCCAATCAGTTCTTTTAGGATTAACATGCTTCTCTAAAATTCTTTTAATTTCTCTGTTTGATACTTCAACCATTCCACTTGTTTGTGGGTGATAAGCAGTTGCAATTCTATGTTTGATTCCAAATTTTTCCAGTAATGATTGAATTCTTACATTTCTGAAATGACTTCCACCATCTGTGATAATTACTTTAGGCATTCCAAATCTAGAAAAAATCATTTTCTTTAAAAATTTTGAAACACTTTTGGAATCACAGTTAGGTAAAGCTACAGCTTCAATCTACTTTGAAACATAATCAACTGCTAATAAAATATAAAATTTTCCAGATGATGGTACAAATGGTCCCATAAAGTCTAAACCCCATATATCAAAAATTTCAACTTCCAATATATAGTTTAAAGACATTTCATCTTTCCTAGATATATTTCCCATCCTTTGACTTTGATCACATGTTTTAACATAATGTCTCACATCTTTGAACAAGGTAGGCCAATAAGATCCTGAATTTAAAATTTTAAATGCAGTTTTATCTACTCCAAAGTGTCCTCCAAATTCGGAATCATGACATTTTTGAATAATAGCAAAAGTTTCTTCATAAGGTACACATCTTAGAATTAAACAATCTTTTTCCAATTTAAATAAATGAGGATCTTCCCATATATAAGATTTAGCATCATTTTTAAATTACTTAATATATTTGTTATTCAATCCATAAGGTAGAATATTGCTAACTAAATAGTTAACTATATCCGCATACTAAGGTGTTTGGCATCCTTGAATAACATATAACTGTTTATAATGAAATTTCTCATTTATATTTTCTTCAATTATAATATCATTCTTAATTCTAGATAAATGATCATCAATTTGGTTGCCAGTTCCTTTTCTATGCACTAGTTGAAAATCAAATTCTAGCAGAAGTAAAACCCATCTTATCAGTCTAGGTTTAGCATCTTTTTTTGACATTAAATATTTAATAGCAGAATGATTAGTATGAACTATGCATTTGGTACCAAGAAGATAAGGTATAAATTTATCAAAGGCATAGACTATAGCTAAAAGCTCTTTTTCAGTAGTAGTGTAATTTCTTTGAGTTTCAGTAAGAGTTTTACTAGCATAATATATAACTTTGAAAATTTTCTTATATTTTTGTCCCAATACAGCTCCAATTGCAAAATCACTTGCATCGCACATTAATTCAAAAGGTTTACTCCAATTAGGTGCAAAAATTATAGGTGCAGTTATTAATTTTTCTTTTAAAATATTGAAAGCATTAACATAAACTTCATTAATTTCAAATTTAGCTTCTTTTTCCAATAAATGACTAAGAGGTTTAGCAATTTTAGAAAAATCCTTTATATATCTTCTATAAAATCCAGCAAGACCCAGAAAACTTCTCACATCAGTAACAGTAGTAGGTGGTTGCAGTTTAGCAGTAATTTTCACTTTTGATTAATCAACTTCCATCCCTTTTTGTGAAATTTTATGACCAAGTACAATGCCTTCTATGAGCATAAATTGACATTTTTCCCAGTTAAGAACTAAGTTTGTTTTCTTCACATCTTTTCAGAACTTTGGATATATTTTCCAAACAAGATTCAAAAGAAGTTCCAAAAACTGAAAAATCGTCCATAAATATTTCAATTCCTTTGTCAATCAAATCACAAAATATTGACATCATACATCTTTGAAAAGTTGCAGGTGCATTACATAAACCGAAAGACATTATTCTAAACGCAAATGTTCCATAAGGACTTGTAAATGTTGTTTTCTCTTGGTCCTCAGGAGCGACAGGTAATTGATGATAACCAAAATATCCATCCATAAAATAGAAATATGAGTGTCCAACTAACTTATCAAGCATTTGATCCAAGAAAGGTAAAGGAAAATGATCCTTTCTAGTGGCATTATTTAATTTCTGATAATCAATGCAAATTCTCCATTCGGTAACTTTTCTCGTAGGAATTAGTTCATTTTTATCATTGATATTGACAGTTACTCCTCCTTTCTTCGGAACACAATGAATAGGACTCACCCATTGACTATCCGAAATAGGATAAATAATTCCAGCATCTAACCATTTTAAAATTTCTTTTTTAACAACCTCTTTCATAATATGATTTAATCTTCTTTGAGGTTCAATAGTAGGTTTAAAATCTTCTTCCATTAAAATCCTATGCATACAGATGGAAGGGCTTATTCCTCTTATATCAGCAATAGTCCAACTAAAAGCTTTCTTATAATTCTTTAACACTACTATTAATTTATCTTCTTGATCTAAGCTTAGTTTAGAAGAAATAATAACAGGTAAAGTTAATGAATTTCCAAGAAAAACATAATTTAAATGTGCAGGTAACATTTTTAATTCCAGTTCAGGGGCTTTTTTAATCGAGGGTAAAAGTATATCATTTTGAGGTATGTCTAAAATTTCCTAGTTATCTTTAATATAATGAGTTTCTTTAAATAATTCTTCTTCTTTTAGTTCTTCATTTTTGTCAGTTAATAATTCAATTTTTTTGTTCAGAAATGACTTTACATTTTTCTTGATAATGTTCTTCAATTATATAATCAATAATATTCATTCGATAGCATTTTTCTTTATTAGGGTACTTCATTAATTTAAGGACATTGAATTTAATCTCTTGATCATTAACTCTCATAGTTAATTCTCCTTTTTGCACATCAATCATTGCCTATCCGGTAGCTAGAAACGGTCTCCCTAAAATAATAGGTATTTCTTTATCTTCTTCCATATCAAGCACAATGAAATCCACAGGGAAAATAAATTTATCCACTTTAACAAGAACATCCTCTATAACTCCTTTAGGGTAAGTGATAGATCTATCAACTAACTGAAGGGTTACAGTGGTGGGAGTAATCTCTCCTAAATTCAACCTTCGAAAAATAGAAAATGTCATGAGATTAATACTTGTTGCTAAATCACATAAAACTTTTCCATTAAAGTTTTCTCCAATAGCACAAGGTATAGTGAAACTTCCAGGATCTTTAAGTTTTTGAGGTAATTTCTTTTGAATTATTGCACTACATTCTTCACTTAATGCAACAGTTTCAAAAGCATCAAATTTTTGTTTCTTACTTAAAATATCCTTCATAAATTTTGCACAAGTTGGCATCTGTTCCAAAGCTTCAGCAAAAGGTATGTTAATGGTAAGTTTCTTAAAAATTTTAAAGAACTTAGAAAATTGATGATCAAGCTTCTACTGTTTTAATCTTTGAGGAAAAGGTGGTGCTAGTTTTTCAACTTCCACATTAATAAGAATAACAGTATGATCTTTACTAGGAGAAGGAGTTTCTTTAGGTTTTTCAATATTTTCAACCTCAATCTCATTTTTAATTTCATTCTGAATTCTTTCTTTTAATTCCTTTCCACTTCTAAGTTGTACAGCCTTAACATGTTCATGTTCTTTTTCAGTTTCTTTTGGATTGATTTCAACATTACTAGGAAGTGTTCCTAGAGGTCTGTAATTAATTAAATTAGCGATTTGTCCCATTTGATTCTTAATATTACGAATAGCAGTATTTTAATTTTGTAATTGATTACTCTGTTATAAAATTAATTCTTCTATAGATAACTTCTTTTGTTGATTATTAAATCCAGGAGGTTTATAGTTCGAATTTACTTGATTGTTCCAATTTCCAATTGGATGAGATTGATTATTACCCCATTTTTGTTGTGAATTATTCCAGTTAAAATTAGGGTGATTTTTCCATCCAGGATTATAATAATTTGAATAAGGATTATTTTTACTAGCAATAACTTGTAAAGTTTCAATAGTTTGAGAATCTTCCATATTAGCAGAATTGTTATGTGACACATTGATAGCAAAATTATCTAATTTCTTAGATATTGCAGCTACTTGTGAAGCTAAGATAGAAAATGCTTCGTTATCATGAATACTTGCCATTCTTTTAGGATTAATCCTTTTAGAAGTCCATTGAAAATTATTGTTAGCCATTTCTTCAATTAAAGTATAAGCTTCTTCAAATGATTTAGCCATTAAAGAACCTCCAGCAGCAGCATCAATAATTGGTTTCAGTGATCCAATATGTCTGTTATAAAATGTTTGAATAGTTAACTAATTAGGTAAAGCATGATGAGGAAATTTTCTTATTAGTTCTTTAAATCTTTCCCAAGTTTCATAAATTGTCTCCCCGTCAAATTGACTAAATGATGTAATGTCATTTCTTAATTTAGCATTTTTAGAAGAAGGAAAATATTTAGCAAGGAATTTTTGTGTCATTTCAGCCCATGTTTTAATAGAACCTGTTGCTAATGAGTTCAACCACATCTTTGCTTTATCTCTTAAAGAGAAAGGAAAGAGTCTAAGTCTAATTGCATCATCAGAAACATTGTTATATTTAAAGGTAGCACAAAGTTCTAAAAAACTAGCAAGGTGTAAATTTGGATCCTCATTTGGTGTTCCCCCAAATTGATTATTTTGAACCATTTGAATAATAGATGGTTTAAGCTTAAAAGAATTAGCATCTACAGTGGGTATTTGAATACTATTATGAAGTTCATCAACTGTAGGGTTAGCATAATCCCTTAATGGTTTGTAAACATTTTGTTCATTAATTTCAATTGGATTTTGTAAATTGTTATGTAAATTAACCATCTCTTAATATTTTTGAATTTGTTTTCCTTTTTTAATTCTTCTAACAATTCTTTCTAATTCAGAATCTAAAGGTAATAATCCTTCAGAACCAGAACTACGCATAAAAAGGTAAATAAAAAGTAAAATAAAATAGCAAGAAATAAAATTTGTTCCTTTTCTTTCTTTTTTTATTTTATAAATGTTTTTGTATTTTATATTTTTGTATTTTGATAATAAAAGAAATAAATAAAATAAAATAAATATTAAAAAATCTAAAAATTTTCCTCCCCGGCAACGGTGTAAAAAACTTGACCTCGATCCACGAATAACGCAGTAATTTATGCTTTCAAAAATATGTTATAGTCAATACTTTAACCGAAATAATAATAGCGACTAGTGTATATAAATATAATTTTATGGAAAATATTTTACACACTCGAGGTACTACGCAAGTATACGTATCGTTTCAAGTAATATAGGACTTTAAATAAAGACCCCAATATTGATCCCACGAGGAGGTTTATAGATTTTTAAATATTTTAATTTTATTTTTATGTATTTCTTTTAAAGTTTTAAATTTAATTTACTAAAAGCAGAATTAAAGCAATAATAAAATAAATGAGTGATGTAAATAATAATAAGCAAACAACTTTCTTCCTTTCAATTAATCCAAGACTTTTTAGATAATATAATATTCGTGGAGAATATAATTTATGGTATTGTGCCAAATAGAAGCAGTCCTATTCTTTATCTTCACTCAATAGTATAAAGAACATTGGCTAATCTATAGATTAGGTCTGGATGTATTATTAGTAGAATGAGTTAATCTAGGCTCACACTACTAGATGTCCAAGGGTGGCTATGGTCGGCCCTACTAGTGACCCGTTCCCTCTCTATAAACCAAATTACGAGAATTTAGTCTGTCACTCTAAAAACTTATCAATTCTATGCCCATTGAATAATATTTTCCTATTTATTTGCACTTCACCTTAAATACCTCGCACAAGGCCTTCGACTACCTAAGGATTCATGTGATATCTACTAGTTAAGAGTTCATCTCCTTCTAGGTCTCAAAACTCTTCAACAGATTTTAACAATTTAAATGACCAATTTAAATAGTAAATTAAGATCCGGTATTAATATCATCACAATATTTAAAACATATTTTAGTTTCTAATTCTCCAACGAATTTTAGATTATCTTATTTATCTTTTCATAATTGAAAGGAGAAAGTAAAGTAACTACTCAGAACACATTGAATCTAATTAACAAAACATATAAATAAAACTTTGAATAAAATTACAAATACTTATCTCAAGTGTTTCTCCAACTGAACCTGTGATTCCTACTGACTCCAAAGCATAATAGACTTCAAAAGCACCAACTCTTCTAAACTCTCAATACAAACTCTAAATAAATAACTCACTAATTTATGAAGGAAAGTAAACTAAAAGTATGGCCCTTAAAATTATCTCTCTAATTTTTGGATTTTTTATTGGGCTACTTAGATTGGGCATTTTTCTCTGTAGGAATAGCCTCCTATTTATAAGCTTCAAGGGTTACCTAAGGCACCTCTTCAAAATGTGTCCAAGTTCAATGAATCTTTTAGAAATTGTTTATGGTGCCTAGGCGCTGGAATCTGGCGCCTAGGCGCCGGACTCCGCGTCCAGTTCTTCACACCTCTTCACTTTGGATCACACCTCTTCGCGATCCAAACCGTTTTCAAGCGTCTAAATACAATGAATCACATGTCCTATAATCCAGGAATAACTGCCAATCTTCTAGATGGTCCAATAAACTCTTTAACCGTCAAAATAATCGTCCAAAGTAGTTACAAAAACCGTCACAGAATTGGTATCGAGCTGGCGCGTAGGCGTCGGATTCTGACGCCTAGGCGTCAGGCTCAATATTTTTGGCAATTTTGCATTTTGGCTCCATTTTTGCTCCTTTTTGCTCCCTTTTCATCCTTTTTCATCTTTTTTTCCCTTATGAACATTTTTACATCACCTACATCCAAAAACACAAAATTACCTTTCATTAAAGCATAATATCCTTAAAAATTTGAGAAAATCAAGGCATAAAAATATATATTTTTTTCATGGATCATCTATCATACTACTGAAGATAGACATCATATATCTGTGAAATGTTGTAGGTGCATTACACAATACAAAAGGCATTCTTCAAAAAGCAAAGTTTTTGTAAGGGCTAGTAAATGTTGTCTTTTTTATGTCCTCAGGAGTAATAAGTATTTGATGGTAACCAATATATCCATCCAAAAAGCAGTAGTACTTGTGTTCAGCAAGTCTATCTAGTATTTAATCGAGAAAAGGAAGAGGAAAGTGATCTTTTCGGATGGCGGAATTTAATTTCCTATAGTCAATATAAATTCGTCATCCATTAATTTGTCTTGTGGGTATAATTTCATTATATTCATTCACTTCAATAGTCCCTCCTCCCTTTTTCGGTACACAATGTATTGGACTCACCCAAGCACTATCCGAAATAGGATAAATAATTCCAGCATCCAGCCATTTTAAAATTTCCTTCTTAACTACTTCTTCCATTATTGGATTTAATCTCCTCTGTGGATCAACTCTTGGTTTATGTCCTTCATCTAATAAAATTCTCTGCATACAAATAGAAGAACTGATTCCTTTAATATCTGCTAAAGTCCATCCAAAAGCTTTCTTGTATCTTTTTAAAATTTCCAACAACTTCTGTTCTTAATAATCGTTTAACTCCAATACAATAACTGGCAGGGTAGATGATTCTCCTAAAATCTCAAGTTCAGAAGGTTTTATTATAAATGGAATTAAGCTTTTATTTTCACCTTCCATAGTGTCTAATACTTCAAATATCTCCCGAACATACACCAAATCTTCATTCTTCTTATTATCTAAATTTTCTTCATTTTCAATTTCTTCTTCAAACATACTTTCATACTCCGCTTCTTTTTCAAACATATTTTCAAAATGATCGTTTCTCAGATATTCACAGACCTCCATCCTAAAACATTCATTATCTTTTTCCATTGAGGGATACTTCATAGATTTCAAAATGTTAAAGGTCACCTCTTGATCATTAACTCTCATAGTTAATTCTCCTTTTTGAACATCAATCACTACTCTTCCAGTAGAAAGGAATGGTCTTCCAAAAATGATTGGAATTTCTTTTTCTTCCTCCATATCTAGTAAAATAAAATCCACAGGAAAGATAAATTTATCCACTTTCAATAACAAATTTTCCACCACTCCTTTAGGGTAAGTAATGGAACAATCGACTAACTAAAGAGTCACAGATGTATGAGAAATTTCTCCTATTCCCAACCTTTTGAAAGTTGATAAAGGCATAAGATTAATACTAGCTCCCAGATCACATAAAGCTCTTCAGAAAAAATTTTTTCCTATAGCACACGGGATAATTAAACTACCAGGACCTTTAAGTTTTTCAGGAAGCTTCTTCTGAATAATTACATTATACTCTTCGCCGAGTGCAACAGTTTCATGATCTGTAAACTTTCTTTTCATTTTCAGAATATCCTTCATAAACTTAGCATAATCATGCATCTGTTCTAATGCTTCAACAAAAAGAATATTTATCGTTAATTTCTTAAGGATCTCCAAAAATTCTCCAAATCTGTTATCCCTATTTTGTTGCTTCAATCTTTGAGGAAATGGAGGCGGTGGTTTTTCAACAGTAATCTTCATTGGTTCAAGAGGATAATCTAGGTCTGGATAAATCTTGTTTTAACCTTTTTCAATATTCACCTTCTCCTTTTCTATTTCAACTTCTTTTTGCACTCCTGTTTCCAATTCTTTTCCACTCCTTAATTGAATAGCCTTAAGTTGTTCCTTGTTTTGAACTTTTAGATTGATCTCAACATTACTTGGAAGCATTCCAGAAGGTCTATTATTAAGTGCAGTGAAAATATGCCCAAATTGATTTTCAATATTTTTCATCGCAACACCTTAAGCTTGTAATTGATTTCCCATATTCAGAATTATTTCTTCTGTGGACAACTTCTTATCCTTAAATTGTGGGTTACTATTAAATCCAGGAGGATAAGATGGTCTAAAATTAGTATTTCCTTGATTGTTTGAATTTCCAATTGGATGTATAGAACTGTTCCCCTAATGTGGGTTAACATTAGCATTGCTATTCTTCTAATTAAATTTTGGGTGATTCTTCCAACCAGGATTATAATAATTCGAATAAGGATTGTTAGATCTATTAATAGCATTCAAAGTCTCATAAGGTGTTTGAGATTCTGTTATCTGTCCAAATGAATTTTCCTCTAACACTTAGGGTGGTTGAGAATAATTCATTTCATATTGATCTATTTTCTTGGAAAGGGTTGCAATTTGAGAAACTATCATAGTCATCATATCTGAATCATGAACACTAGCTACTCTTTTAGGATTTACCCGTTCAGGGGGTCATTGAAAATTATTAGTAGTCATTTCTTCAATTAATGTGTATGCTTCATCAAAAGGTTTTGACATTAACAATCCACCAGCAACAGCATTTCTAATTGATCTCTATGATCTCACTAATCCATTATAAAATGTGAATTATTAACTAATCTAGTAAAGCATGATGTGGGCACTTCCTAAGAAAATCTTTAAATCTCTCCCACGTTTCATATATTGATTCCCCTTCAAATTGACCAAAAGATGTGTATCATTTCTTAGCTTAACAGTCCTTGTTGGAGGAAAATATTTTGATAGAAACTTTTGAGACAATTTTCCCAAAGTTCTAATAAATCCATGTGCTAACAAATTTAACCACGCCTTAACTTTATCCCTTAATGAAAAAGGAAAAAGTCTAAGTCTGACAGCATCACTCGACACTTCGTCATACTTAAAAGTAGCACACAATTCTAAAAAATTAGATGTAAATTTGGTTCCTCATTAGGTGTTCCTCCAAATTAATTATTTTGTACCATTTGGATAATATCAGGTTTAAGTTCAAATGAATTAGCAGCAACATCAGGATTTTGAATATTTATATGAAGTTCATCTGTTGTTGGGTTAGCATAATCTCTTAAAGGTTTTGGCAAATTTCCAATATCATTTCTCTGACTATCTTGAATATTCGCCATTTCACAAGGATTTTCAGTTTGTTTTTTGTTGTTTTCTAATTTTTCTAATAATATGCTCTAACTCCGAATCGTAAGGTACTAAACCTATAGATCCACTACGACACATATAAACTCATACAAATACTTTAAAATGTAAACAAACACACAATTACAAACTACAAAGTAAAGGTTTTCGGTTAATATGTTATCAATAGATACTGTTTATACTTTCTTTCTTTAATTCCTTCCTTCGATTCCTTCCTTCCTCGGCAACGGTGCCAAAAATTTGAAGCGAACTTTTAATATTGCAAGAACTCATGAACTCAAATTTATATATATTTTTAATGATTTTGTAAAGTCTAAACATTCAACGCAAGTACATGTATCGTATCAAGTAATACAGGGCTCTAATGGAGTCCCGTTTATCGATCCCACAGGGAAGGGGAGAATCTCACTATTGATAATGTAATACTGAATTCCAATACTCAAATTGCGATTAAAGTTTAATGTTTACTTCTACTACCAAGATGCAGAAAACAGTAACAATTAAGCAAACTACAATTAGTTCTATATATTTAAAACCTAATTAACTATCAGACACACACTAAGCTATATATTTGAAAGGTTTTAATATATAAGAAAAGTATCTTTCCTCTTGCAATGAGAATATGATGTGTGGATGATATGGAATGATTATCTATGGTATTGTGCCAAATAGGAGCATAATTGATTATTTACCCTTAAAAGAGTACCCCCTCTTCTAAGCAAGAAAAGATCATTAACATATCCTAAGTTTAGTTAGTAAATCTAAGGCTAGGCTGGGAGGATACCAGCTGCCACCTCGGAGCTCCCACTCACCCTTTACATAAAGGCTAACCTTCGAGTTTAGTTACTAATCTTAGGGCCAAATTGGGGATCTCAGTCTGTCACCCTGAAACCTCCAATTTGAAGTCCATCAAAACACATTTCCCTATTTATTTGCACTAAATTCCCATGAACTACGCAATTCATCCATGGAAATTGAATGGGTTCTTCATTTTTGTTGTAAGACATTAAATTCTTTCAGATTTAATGTTGCACAACATATTTTAACAATCTAATTGGTCAGATCGAAAAGTAAATTAAGTTTGAAATGAAAAACCATTATAATTTCCTTAATACGTTAAAAACTCTTTAAATCCACATCAGCACATCATCACATCTCTATGCAAGAAGAAAGACAAAGGAGACTACTCAGAATTCATAGAGAAGACACAATAAAAAATGGATTTTATATATAAAAGAAAAGTCATACAAACTACAAAAGAAAATACAACTTATCTCTTTCTCTTTCCAAATGCAATTCCCTTGAAGTTCCTTTGAATCCTTTTCTATCTTCTTTGCAACACTCAATTCCCTCTTTAGAATGGAAAGGAAGGAGCAATCTCTCACTTTACTCCTTCTCCTTCACTCCTTAGAGAAGAATTCCTCTCAAATTGTCACTTCTACACTCTTCTCTCCTAAGCCCTAACACTCAAAACACATTAAACTCTCTAGAATACACAAGACACACACTAATTTTTGTCCAAAAATAGTTACTATTTTCCTCCTTTTTGCTCCTTGCTCCGAATTCGTTCCTTTTCGCTTCTTTTCACTCCAATCACCCAAAATCATCATACCAACAACAAATCATGAAAAATACCTATCTTTAAAGTGCAATATCACCAAAAATGAGTAAAATTATATAGCAAAAATAGCATATATTTTTGGTGCATCAGAAATGAATTTATTTAAATTTCAATCCTGCCAATTAATTATAAGAATTCCATTTGCATAATATCCAATTATGCAAAGAACCTGTAAGATGAGAGGAGTTACGTCGTATCGGACGATGATCTCAAAATCTTAAAGTGAGTTAGGGCTTATATTGCACAACATGGCTATGCAAAGGCCTAAATGAATAGGTGAGGATTTATGTCACACTAGACAGTCTACCTCGAAGTCCTATGGTCTGTTATTTATTTCTAAGGAACTTTGTTGTTGAAGATGGCCATGCTGCCCACTGTGCATGCTCTAAGCTTGTCATTGTAGCAGGTTTAATTTAAGGAAGTGTCAATTGTAAGAGAGGAGAGAAGTGTCATGTTTTGGAAGTATTTAAATTGAGGTGTCTTAATAGTTTTTTAGGGGAACATTAAAGTTGATTATAACAACACCGGTTAAGATCCACAGTTCCATCATTCCGACATCGCTATTTTCATCAGATTCGCTTAGCCCAAATGAATTTACTAAACTCAACTTAATGAGTTCCATACTTTCATTTAGACAGTAGGAAAACCCTGTTAGCAACACGTAGGTTACCTTCTCCAAGGAATTCTTGATCATCCAACGAGACATTTTAATTTAGTTGTAATTGTGGTTATTTTTTGTTTTATTTGTGATTAAATTTTGAGTTATTTTATATTTTTGAATGTTTTGGCAATGAATTTTATCTTGTCTTGACTTTTAATTTTAATTTTGTTCTCAGTTTTGTGGCTACCCTAAGGGTTTCAATTTTTAAGCAGGGTGATATTGTTGTTTATCATGCAAACTTGCGAGAAAAGAACAGTGTGGTAAGAAAACTTGAGAAAAGAAAATGATGTAAACTTATAAAAGTATACCTGACAAGTCTTCTTGTTCATCCACCTGAAACTTTAGCATTCTTTGAAATAAAAATTTATATTTGCAGGGAAGTAAAATCCTATGGATAAGTCCGTCACAGGCCTACTAAACTCTATGTCATAACTTGGTGAACTCTATTCATTTGTGAGATTTCTTCATTTAGTAAATATAATAGGTCCAGTTATCTTGCAAGGTGTCCAGAAGACTTGTGAAACGATCCAGGAGAAACTCTAATATTTCACAATACTTTTTGAATCATATCATTGATGATATGATTTTTAATTATTCTCAAAACAAATGTGAAGTCATACTGGATCAAACAAATGAAGTCATTTCAGAAGAGAAAGAAAAGAAGTTGAGACTGAAAGAGATTTTGAAGATGAATCAAATGAAATAATTACTGAGGATTCAAATTATGTTCAAGAAAAATATGAAATTTTAGATACTACTGAAAGTAGTACACTCTGATTCCATCTATTAATAAACCTCCTAAACTTAAGATGAAAGTTTTACCTACTTATCTTAAGTATGCATATCTGGGAAACTCATCTACATTACCAGTTATTATATCCTCAGATTTAACTGCAGAACAAGAAGAAAATTTATTTTAAATATTAAAGAATCATAAAAAAGCATTTGAATAGACATTAGCTGATATTAAAAGAGTCATTCCTTCAATCTGTATGCACCGAATGGGGCATACAATTTCTGAAAAAGGAATGGAAGTTAATCCAGCAAAAATTGAAGTTATTGTTGAATTTCCACCTCTTATGAATGTGAAGTGAATAAGAAGTTTTTTAGGACATGCTGGTTTCTATAGATGTTATTTTAAAGTTTTTAAAAAAATTTCCAAGCCTTTATGTCAATTTTTAGAAAAAAATGCCAATTTTAATTTTAATGATGAATCCTTTTGAATTAATGTGTGATGCTAGTGATTATGCTATAGGTTCTATTTTAGGATAGAGATATGTCAAAATGTTTAAAGTGATATACTATGCTACTAAAACTTTTAATGAGGCTCAATTTAATTACCCTACCACTGAAGAGGAATTATTAGAAATAGTATTGCTTTTGATAAATTCAAATCTTATCTTATTAGAACCGAACGTATTGTGCATACTGATCATTCTGCTATAAAATATTTAATGATGAAGAATGATGCAAAACCACGATTATTCATATGGATCCTTCTATTACAAGAATCTTATTTTCAAGTTTTGGATAATAAGGGTACTGATAATCAGATAGCTGATCATTTATCAAGTCTTGAACAAGAAAATAAAAAAAATTAAATAATGAAATTAATGAAAACTTTCCTGATGAACAATTATATGGGATTAATGAATGGTAAATTTTGTGGTATGTTGATATGGTGAAATATTTGGTTAGTAAAATTTTAACTTAAGGACTAGATAAACATCAAATTAAAATGTTCATTGACCAACCAAAATTACGCAGATAATTAAACTTACAAAGATAGGTAAACTTGACCTCAAAATAAGTGGCTAGTGTGCAAGATTTAAGTATTTTATAGATAATGATAATAAACACACTAGGGGTATTACACACGTATACATATCATTTCAACTAATATAGGATTTTCTTTAAAAACCCCTGATATCGATCCCACGAGGAAATTTATAAAAATTAAAAGAAAACTAAATAAAATAAAGTGCTAATTTTATATCACATAACAAAAGTAATATTAATCTTACTAAACTTTCACAATTATGCAAGTAAATGTCTAAGCACACGAATAAAATTTTTAATTTAAAATATTTTCTCCTTACAAATATTTATGTAATAAGTAGAGGAATTCATAGTGTTTAGAACTTAAAAATGTTGTATTGTGACAAATAGGAGCATAAATATTCTTAACCCATTGGTCCAGGCATAAAGCACATTGGCTAGTCTAAAGGTTGGTGCAGGATGTGTTATTCGTTGTGCTGAGTAGATTCTAGGCTCTCACCTCTAGATTACCCACTGTGCCCTTTCTATAAGACCTACCAGTGACCCATTTTCCTCACTTTAAACCAATTTGATAGAATTTAGCCTGTCACTCTAAAGACATTCAACTCTACGCCCTTCAAATCTTATCTCCCTATTTATTTTCACTCCTCTTCAGTTGATAACTTCTGATCTTCTAAAGTGAAATGTAATACTTACAAGTTAAGAAATCTTAGCCCACAGTCATGTCTATAAGATTTCTTCACAGGTTTTAATAATACAATTGGCCAAGTTGAAAATTAAAAGAAGTTTAGGTAAAATAACATCACAGTTCTTAAACAAAATTCAAACCTCTTGACTTAATTACATTATATTTGTAAGGAGAAAGAGAAAAAAACTAATCAGAAAACATTGGATTAACACAACAAAACATATTCATAAAAATTAAATCCAAAGCACAGAACTTTAGAGTTAAGTTACAAATACTTATCTGGAATGTACACCAAAGAAATCCTTCAAAATTCTCTGACTTCTCTGACTCTTTACAGAACTTTAAACTTCAAGGAATCACAAACACTCACTAAACTCTTACTAACTTGACATTTAAGTGGAAGAAACTAAGTGTTAAGTAAGAATGATTCTAAAACGACTCCCCTTGGTAGCAATAATAATCTATATTTAAAGAGCTTCGAAAATGACCAGGGGTTGCTTAAGGTACCTCTTTAAAATTAGACCACATTCAACGAATCTTCTAGAAAATAACTGTGGTGCCTAGACACCAGGTCAATTGTTCAATTACCTGCCTTTTTGCTTCAAGGGACACACCTCTTCATCAAAATGTGTCAAGATTCATTGTATTCTTCATTTAAAACATGCTCTAACATCTGGGGTTTTCTAGAATACTCTGGACCCGCCAAAATTCAAATTTTAACCACTATAACCATCTCTAGCGCCTAGGCGCCAGACTGAATTTTTTTTATTTTTCTTCATAAAGCACTTATTTTTCTCCAATTTGCTTCTTTTTGTACTTAAACTCATCTTCTTATACCTCAACCAAAAATATAAAAAAGACATTTCATTAAAGCATAATATCTTTAAAAATAAAAGAATAATTTATCCATAAAAATGGTAAATTTTAAGGTAGAACAATTCGCCCAAACTTAAAAGTTACTTGTCGTCAAGTGATACTAAAAATTAGAATAATTTATATAGATTAGAGTTAATGGGTCATCCTTTGGAATTGCTAAAATTTGTTCTAAAAATGTGATAGTTCAACTTAGAAGAACTTCTAGTGAATCAGACTAGCCTAGGGTCTCAAATATTTATCATCAAACTTAGGAATTTGTTATCATATCTAATTCAGAAATATATGAAAATTTTTCAAACTTCGGATTCTTTAAACTTTACTTCCTAGACTTAAGAACTCTTTTAAAAATAATTTATATGAATGTAAAAACCAAGCTTAGGATTTTTCTAAGTTCTTTACTTTAGAAAGACTTAAGTGAAACCAATTTTTGATTAAGATCTCTCCTCAAGATTCTCCTCATCTTATTTTTCTTTTTTTCTTTTATTTTTTACTTTTTTTCTTCTTTTTTCTTCTTTTTTTAGGATCTTTTTGATCTTATATATATATATATATATATATATATATATATATATATATATATATATATATATATATATATATATATATATGAATATACATGCAGTGGAGGTGGCGGCTGTATGTGCTCTGCTAGGGTTTCAATGGAGCTATTAGGCATTGGTGGCGGCGGTGTGTTCCGTGGGCTAAAGAAGATGGTTAGGAGGAGAACAAATCCACTTTTTCTCTTCATCATTCTCAGGTTTGGGTGGGGGAGTGGTTTTTACCCTTCCCGGGCATTTCATTATTGAATTTACTTGGAGTGGTACAGTTCCATTGAGATATGGCAACATAACTTACTAGAGCTGACCCTCATTTTGTTGGGAGGGGCACGTTTGCAGAAGTCATTGTAAGAAAAGAAGGAGGCACTACTCTTGGAGATAAACTAGTTTTCCCCCAGCTATTTCATGATGCCATGGAGGGTAAGGTCAAATGTGAATTCATTAGAAAATGTACAAGGAAGGCTGGGAAACTAGCTCTCATTTTTACTGAAGAGGAACTCACTAAGCTATCAGAGCCTTACAGATTTACATTAGTAGGGAAATTTCAGTTTGGACACCCCAAACTTGATATACTAAGAAAGGCAGTGGATGATTTCAAACTTGTGGGTAGTTGGAAAATTGGGGTCTTTGATAGTAGACATATCATGTTACAGTTATCATTGAAGGAGGATTATGCTCAGATTTTTTCTAAAAAGGTCATAATGATTGATGGAAAACCCATGAAGTTCGTTGAAATGGACATTGGACTTTGATCCAACTAAGGATCCACCAATTGTTCCTGTTTGGTTCAGCCTTCCTAACCTAAAGCTTCCCTTTAATAATCACAGGATTATTCATGATATTGCTGACTCAATGGGAAGACCACTCAAGCTGGACAAACCTTCTACTAATGCTACAAGGATTTCCAATGCATGATTTCTAGTGGAAAGGGATATTACTCAGCCTTACATTAATGGTGTGTGGCTGGGTACTGCCAATAATGGGTACTGGCAACCCATTGTGATGGAATATCAGCCCTTATATTGTAAGCACTGCCACCTATTTGGTCATACTATGGAGAAATGTTTCAAACTTCATCCTGAACTTAGTCCTTACAATGTGGTTAATAAAGGCACAAAGAACACTGAGCAAACTTCTACACCTCAGGTCATTCCATTAAGCCCTGTCCAATTAGGTCCATATGTTGCTCAGGATTCACCAAAGCTTGACTTGATTCTGGTTTCTGTAACTGATGGGGATGTGGCTGGAGTTATTGATAAGAATAGAGTAGGCCCTTCAGGTTTTACTGCAGCTGGGCAGTATGCTGATCAAATCATTGAGATAAGGGATCCTTCTGATGAAGGTGTACAAATTCAAAACAATTCATTAGAGCTCTAATCTACTGAAGAGGAAGTAATACCTGCTAGTTCAGAAGCAGGTGACACTTTTATAACTCCTACAGAACCCATTACTGGTGACTCAGCTCAGCTTGTCCTTGATGATTTAACTACAGCAGCAGAAGGAGAATGGTCTCAACAAAAAGTAGGAGAAGAAGAAAAGATATCATGGAACTACAAAATTTATCTAAGTCTAACATAATTGGTATGGACAATTCTTCGACCACTCCCCTAGAATAACTAGGGTCGGTAAGGCCATTCATCATGATTAATCTTCTTTGCTGTAATGTTAGGGGTGTTGCAAGTCCTGGCACCCTTAATAGAATCCTTCATTTAAACAGGACTCACAAATTGTGGACTTTTGCTTTGTTGGAACCTTTGGTGCATACTAATATCTCTAAAATTACAAAAAAATTCCCTGGCTTCCATTTTTAGTCTAATTGTAATAATAATATTTGGGTTTTTACTAGGAAGGAACTGAATTGCAATATTGTACTTGATAATTATCAATTTTTGCATCTTCAGTTTGGTTTGAATCAATTCAATGGTTGTGCTACATTTGTTTATGCTGGCTGTACTATAGGTCTTCTCTTTGGGCTGAGCTGTGTAATATTAGTGCTAACAATCCTTCCAACTAGATTGTGGGAGGTGATTTTAATTGTATTAGAGATTCTAGTGAGAAAAAAGGTGGCATAACTTCTGATCTTCATTCCATGTTGCAATTCTCACAGAATATAACTACAACTGGATTATTTGATGTGGGCTTCATTGGGTCTCCCTTTACCTGGCTGAGGGGTAAACTTTTAGAGAGAATTGATAGAATTTTGGCTAATGATTCCTGGCTGAACATGTTTCCCATTACTCAAGTGTTTCATCTGCACAGATCCACTTCTGATCATTCACCACTTTTGATTCTGATTTTCTTTTGCCCTTATAAGGGATGCTCCCCATTCAGATTTCTCAATGTTTGGAGTGATCATTCTAACTTCTTAGAAGAGGTGAAAAGAGCTTGGAGAGTTCCAGATTACCCCATATGCAATCCACTTAATAAACTTTGGAGGCTAGCTTATCATTTAAGGAATTGGAATAAGCACAACTTTAGGAATGTGTTTCAACAAGTAAAGGATGTTGATAATAAAGTGCAGTTGCTGGAAGATAACCAAGACCAGGGTGTGAATCAGGATCAAGATCTGATTTCTCCTCATACTCAATTATTACAAGCTTTGGAAAGGGAAGTGAATTTTTAAAACAAAAAGCTGCTGTTAACAGATATCTTTTTGGGGACAGGAACACTAAGTATTTCCATGCCATGATTAAACACGGGACGAAGATTAATGCTTATTCTTAGAATCAAGGATTCGTTGGTAATCGAGTTATCGATCAACAGGCTATTTCACAAAGTGCTATACAGTACTTTCAATCTCTGTTTGTTGCCCAACCTACATCATCAAATTCTTTGTTTGCTGAGGTTTTTTCAGGAAACTATGCCTATGTACATCAGCTTAACTTGACTTTACTCCCTGATGAAAAGGAAATTCTACATGCTTTAAAAAGTATTGAAGGAAATAGGACTGCTGGTCCTGATGGCTTCACCTCAACTTTTTACCTAAAAGCTTGGGACATTGTGAGCACTGATCTCATTAAGGCTGTTCAATCTTTCTTCTCAGGAACTGATCTACCAAAGTATTTTGCTGCATCTAGCATTGCTCTCATTCCTAAGGATACTCAAAAATCAAGCTGGGCAGATTTCAGACCTATTAGTCTCACCTCTACCTTTTCTAAAATCATTAGCAAGATTATAGTGGGGAGATTGCAACCTCATATTAATCATTTGATTAGCTCTAACCAATATGCTTTTGTGCAGGGGAGAAACATCACTGACAATTGGTTGCTTGCTCAGGAGTTGTTACTGGATGTTGATAAGGGCTGTAGGGGGCAGAATATCATTTTTAAGTTGGATCTCAAAAAAGCTTATGACACTGTCAGTTGCCGTTTTATAGATCTGGTGCTTAAAGCTTAAGGTTTCCATCCCTCCTTCTATAATTTAATTCAAAGATGGCTCTCAAGTGCTTATTATAGTGTCCTTGTTAATGGTAGCAGCTTTGGTTTTTTTAAAGCAGGTAGGGGGGTTAAAACAAGGTGATCCCCTTTCCCCAACTGTTTCATTTTGGCCTTTGACCATTTTTCCAGGATTATTAATGCTGCTCATAATCACTACCCCTACCTAAATTATAACCATGGCTCCTCCCAAATTATCAGTCATCTGGCCTATGCAGAAGATGTAATTATTTTCACTAATGGGAGTAAGCAAGCTATCAGAAAAACTATCCAAATGAAAGAATATTTATCCAAGGTAGCTGGTCTTGAACTCAATAGAAGGAAGTGTCAGTTTTTAGCTGGGAAAAGGTAAACATCAGCACTGGGTGAAAGAAGTCTTTGGCTTTTAGGCTGCTAAACTTCCTTCAAAGTATCTAGGGGTGCAGTTGATTAAAGGCAGGAGAAAACAGTCCTAATATGATAAGGTGGTACACAAGATCACATCAACTTTAAACTGTTGGACCAATAACCTTTTCGAATGGAGGTAGATTAACTTTGCTAAAAAGTATTTTATCAACCTTCCCTCTTTATACCATGCAAATGGTTAGAATGAAAAAAAGTACCCAGAAGATGATTGAAACTATCTTCAATAAATTTCTTTGGGAGGGTCAGTCCAAGCAACACCATTGGATCGTGTGGAATAAATTTTGTAAACCTATAAAGGCTGGGGGCTTGGGCATCAAGAGCTTCCAACAGACGAGCCACTTTTTTTACTGTAAACAATGGATCAAATTCAGAAGGCAAGATACTATGTGGGCTAAATTCTTAAAAGAGAAGTATTGCAAGAAATCACATCCAAATGCTGTTTTACCAAAGCTGGGGGATTCAAAACACTGGAAAAGTTTGCTGAAAGTGAGGGAAACATCTAACCTGTTCTTCTGCTGGGAGTTTGGAGCTGGGGATGTAAATTTTTATTATGATAACTGAATTCCAGATGGTCATTTAACTTTCACTAATGAGATAAATCATAATCTTACAGTTTCAGATTTCTGGGTGGAGGACCAGTGGCATGTTAGTCTTCTGAGAGAGCTGTTGGATGAGGAAAGTGTGCAGCGGATCCTTATCATCCCTATTGAACCAACTAAACTTGATAAAATTTTGTTGAAGCAATCTAACAAACAATCCTTTAACAGCATGATGCACAATTCCTTCACTTCATGGTCTGGCACCAATTGGGGGGAGAAGATCTGGACCAGACTATTATCTCCATCTATGTCCTTTTTCCGTTGGAGATTATTTCATAAGTATCTTCCATTGGATGATATCTTGAAGTTAAAAGGGCTGAGAACTGCCTCTAGATGCTGGTTATGCCATTCTCATGAAGAAATTGTCTCTCATCTTTTCCTAAATTGCTCTGTCACTAGCCAAGTATGGAAAGTTGTGTTACATCAACTAAATTTAACTCAACTTAAATATAACTGGATATCCTTGGAGGCTTGCTGGGAGGACTGGAAGGATGTTCAGTGGTACCAAGTTCCTTTAGTCCTCTGCTGGTTTGTATGGATGGCCAGAAATCAAGCTAAGTATGAAAACAAACCTTGTCTGATTAATACTATTGTGGCTAATTGCTGTAGCTTCATAAACAAACACTCATTGCTGGAATGCTCCACCAAAAAAAAAACTGTTTTGCTGAGATGGTCCCTGCCTTCCATGCCATGGATTAAAATCAATATTGATGGCAGTTTTACCCCTTCATCTCGCTTGGTATAGGTGTTGTGTGCGTAAACTCTGCGGTCGGTTATTGTGGTTTTTCATGCACCCATTGTCTCTTCATCAGCTTTCGATTCTGAGCTTCAGGCTGCTCACTGGGCACTTGTTACAGCTAAAGCACTCAATTATCATTATGTTTGGATAGAATCTGACTCACAACAATTGATTAATATTCTACATGGGTTCTCTCCTCCTCCCTGGAATTTGGTCTATTTTCTCAGAACCATTTTCTCTTCTTTTGGTTTTTTTACACTTAAATGGTCTCTTATATTTAGAGAGGGTAACCAACCTGCTAATTGGTTGGCCAAAAATACTGCATCCACTAGTAATACAGTTTTTTCTGTTACACCTTTTGAGCCTCTAAGGCTTTTAATCTTAGGGGATTTGACTAATATTCCCTTTCTCAGTTGTATGTAACCTTTTTTATTGAATGAATTTTCTCTTTCTCTGAATATATATATATATATATATATATATATATATATATATATATATATATATATATATATATATATATATATGAGGATTACTATATTTGGAGAAGTCCTTAAATGATTATGAATTCCACTATCTTCTTCTAAAGTTAAAACTTATTACTTTCCTTCACTTGAAAAGATGTATATATATAAATAGTTTCAAAAAGTGCCTTGAATGTTTGAAAATAAAAAATTCTAAGAATCCATCGTTTTCCAAAAATACAATACTTCCTACTATAGTTAGTTATTCATTTTCTCAAGCTTTCTACTAGATATCCTTAACTTTATGTTCACCCTTTTCACTAAAAATTTCAACTAAGTTACCCTACTCCATTTTTATACTTAAAATTTTAACAGTCTTAAGATGACTCCACATAACAATACTCATTAGAAGTAAAGTACAAAACTATTTGTAGTATTTTAGAAAACAAAGTAAGGTTTAAATTTGAAACATTTTTCTCCCCCCCCAAGCTTAATTTTTAAATCATTTTGTAATCTAAGGTTTATAATAAGCATAAAGAAGGAAAAATATTAAAGTGTATTTTTAAGCAGAAGAATAATTGCAGGTGTAAAAAGTAATACAAAAAAGTAACATTATGAAAAGCATTTAAAAACTAACACATTTTTCTAGCACCAATTCAATACTAAATAAACACATCAACAAACAGTCATAGTGATAAATAACATAAGTCCTAAAACATCCCTATACAACCATCAGAGTCTAAAAATAGAAAATAAAAGATACAAGAAATTTAAACAACGTAAAGGATAAGTACTACATCATAGTAAGAAGTCTAGTCATCAACCTCACTCTCATCATCATCATCATCAAATTGGATATCAGCATCCATAGTACTTGGGCCTGTATGGGGTGAAAATCTAGGGCAAGCAGGGAAATCTACAGTCTGATCTCCCTTAAGTAACTTTACCAAAGCTTCATCATAATCAGCATCATAATCACTTTTCCTCTGAACTTAATCTGCCATATGATCAAATTTTTTACCCATATCTTCCATATGACACTGCATCAAAAACATGTCACTCTGATGCTCCAGATATCTTTCACTCATAATATCCCAGAATCCGAGCGGAGGATTAGTAGCAGTGGATATTGATGGTGTAGAAGTAGACGACAATGAAGTTGATGGTGAACTAGGTACTCTAGCTGTAGGTTTTCCATAAAAATCGACATTAGCCTTCCCAATAGGTTTTAAAGGCTTCAACTGTTCTTCAGAGTGATCATATTTTACACCAGATTGCTTGCATAAGGAGAAAATAAGAGAGGGAAAGCCTAGCCTAGAAATACTACTACCTCTTGCAGAAGAACTAATAGCATAACAAATAATAGACCCAACATAAATTGGCTTCATCTCGTAATACAATAGTTCAGAACAACTCATTCTTTTTTAACTTCTCTTAAATTATTAGAGGGAAGGAGATGAGCATAAATGAAATAATGTCAAGCTTTGGAAGTAGCATTGAGTGAGGCAGAAGAAAAATTTACCTTCTTAGCATTTTTGATCTTCCATGCTCCGGATCCATCAGTCAAATAATGGATAATACTATCAAGGTCAGCCTCAGATGGAGTATATTCTGAATAGAAACAATCAGTAATAGGAGGCATACTTTATAGTATGTTAATCCTCTATGGAGTGAACTCAACATTCCTAACTCAAACAAATACTTCATTATCAATTGATGCAGTAACATTCGCATAAAATTCACGAATAATAGGAATGATAGCGACAGCAGTGAAATAGCAGAACTTTTCCCAGTTGCGCGCTACGATTACATTCTCTATTACTCCACCAGGGTGATAAAAACTTCTCTCTACAATAAACTTCCTGGTGTCGCCAAACTCATTATAATGCATCCGTGCCTTAATATTAACGAACTTAGATCGATCAAAATGTTCTCTCTCCTTTCCTCTCTTAGATTTTGGGGGCCATCCTAAAAATTAAGAGAAATTCTAATTAATTTCTAAAATTAAGATAATAGATCTCTTCCAAACTTTTTAAAGCTAAATGCATCTTAAATCCATGGACTTCTCACTAAGAAAGAAAAAAATATGAAAATTTCGGCTCTCTTTCAATATTTGAGAAATCCATGGTAGATTTGCAAAATAACTAAGCCAAAGTGAAGATTTAACCTCAAGATGATGAGATCTAGTGTTTTCAAGACTTGAAACTTCACAAATGGAGCTCTAGAAGGAACCCTAGGACTGTTTTTCTTGAAATAGAGGAGGAAGAGGAGCTTAGGCGTCAAAAAATGGCGTGGGCTAGTTTAAATCACAAATCTGGCCGGTTCACGTGAACCGAAGCCTAGGACCCAGGCGCCAAACTTGCAAAATATTTTTGTTTTTCCAAATTTTCATTTTTTCAAATATCCTAAGCAAGTCTAACACCAGTAAGCCCAATATTTATTAGCAAAATCAATCAATTCCTCTAATTTTATCAACGAAAAGGAATTCCAATGCTAGATCAAATTTCAACATTCTAACACAAGATTTACACAAATCAATTCAATTTCATTCCAGATATTCAATATTAAATTCAATAAACACAGAAAATACAAACTCACACTTTAACACAAGATTTAACATGCAAAAAAGATTCACAAGTACACAATCATCATATAGATCAAACTTCAATTAAACAACACAAAAAATAACACAATTACATAACACCCTCCATCTTTTTAAGACCTCATTCAATGTGATCATAACCTTCATTTTCCCCATCGCATGGTATATTGCTATGAACAAAGGAGTGAAAGAAAGGAACACGAGGAAATTCCAGGGCAGTTTTCTCATCAATCCAGTTGTTCTTGGCATACATAGTTACCTGATAATCTTCAAAAGAAGCCATATGATTAAGTTGACGCTTCATTTCCCATTCCATATGCTCATATTGATGGTACATCTCATGCATCCTACGGCTTATAAGTAGCAACTCCTCTTCAATCTTCTCAAAATAGTTGATCATTCTCTCCAAACTCATTGCTAAATATCCATTGAAATAAGTTTGTGAATCCTTGTGCACAATCTTGTCATTTCTCTCCAAACTATTATTTCTATTCTCCATGGAATCTAACAAATCCTTATATCTCCCTAAAATTCGGCTTCACTAGTTAATTATGAAGGGGATACTCATTGGGGATGAAGATAGGATGTTTTATAGAAAAAGAATGGGTTAAAACTGCAATTTGGTGGTTTTAACCACGGCTTGTAACTGTGATGCTTAGGCGCCAATTCTGGCACCTAGGCGCCAATATAGTAGGCGTCTGGCACTTAGGCACCAATTCTGGTGCCTAGGCACCAGTATCCAAATAAGTACCGTGTCGCCTTACATCAAAGTTTTAAAGGTTCTAAGCATATTTAAATCTTCGTAAAGTATTAAATAATTGGTATAAATCAAAAGGATGATCACTCCTACAACAATCAACATAAATCAAATCAAATCAACAAAAATATGGGTTGCCTCCCATAAAGTGCTCCGTTTAACATCGTAAGCCTGACTTATCCATAAGTCTTATTCAGACTGACTCAGTTCTATTGACTCTTTATAATACGACATGTTATCCTTAATATAAGGTTTCAACCTTTGCCCATTTACTTTAAATAAATAATCAGTCTTTGGATCTCTTATATCCACTGCTCCATAAGGATAAACTCTTTCCACAATATAAGGCCCCATCCATTTGGACTTTAAATTTTGGGAAATAATTTCAATTGGGTATTATATAATAAAACTTCTTGTCCAGGCTCAAAATTCTTCTTTAAAATCATTTTATCATGTAAATTCTTCATCTTCTATTTATAAATTCTAGTGTTCTCATAAGACACATTTCTAATTTCATCAAGCTCATTTAATTATATCAATCTCTTTTCTCTAGCATCCTTTAGATTATTATTAAATTCTTTTATCGCCCAATAAGCTTTATGTTCTATTCAAGTGACATACCTATAGAAGTTTTATAAGCAGTTCTATAAACCCATAATGCATAATCAAGTCTGTCTACCCAATCAGGTTTTTTAGGATTTACAGTTTTCTCCAAAATTCTTTTGATTTCTCGATTTGAGACTTCTGCCATTCCACTAGTTTGAGGGTGATAAGCTGTAGCAATTTTATGCTTAATTCTATATTTTCAAAGAAATCTTTGAATCTTAAAATTCTTAACATGACTTCCCCCATTAGTAATAATAATTCTTGGTATTTTAAATCTAGTAAAAATCTTTTTGATTAAAAATTTTAAAACACCTTTAACATCACAATGAGGTAAAGCAATAGCTTCATCCATTTAGAAACACAATCAACGACTAATAATATATAAATTATTTCAGAAGCTAGTACATATGGTCCCATAAAATCCAAAACCCTTACATAAAAAATTTCAACTTCTAAGGTAAAATTTAGAGGTGTTTCATCTCTTCTAGAAATATTTCCTTTTCTTCGACATCGATCACAAGATTTTACATATTTCTTAACATCTTTAAATAATGTAGGCTAATAGAATTCATATTGTAAAATTTTAAATGCAGTTTTATCAATACCAAAGTGTCCTCAAAATTATGAGTTATGACATTTGTGAATAATTTCATTAGTTTCATTATTAGGTACACATCTTCGAATAACAGAAAGTTTGTATTGTTTAAATAAATAGAGATCATCCCAAAAATTAAAAAATTGAATTATGTATGAATTAGTTTTTCTGATGGCTAGTTAATCCATATGGTAAAATATTACTAGCTAAGTAATTAACCATATCAGCATACCATGGAACTTGCCACTCAGAAATTGCATAAAGTTGTTCATCAGGAAAATAATCATTAATGTCTTCTTCAAAATTTTTATCATTTTTAATTCTAGACAAATGGTCAGCAATTTGGTTATCAGTACCTTTTCTATCCATTATTTGAAAATCAAATTCTTGTAAGAGAAGAACCCATCTAATTAACCTTTGTCATTAAATACTTAATAGCAAAACGATTTGTATGGACTATATATTTTGTTCCAAGTAAATAAGGTCTAAATTTCTCAAAAGCATATACTATTGCCAATAGCTCTTTTTCAGTAGTAGAATAATTAATTTAAGCTTCATTAAGGGTTCTACTAGCATACTATATAACTTTTAAAAGTTTTATCATATTTTTTGACAAAAAACAGCTCCAATAGTATAGTCACTGTCGGCACTATTTTTAGGTCGTGTGTTTTATTTTGAAAAGGGGTCGCCTAACAGAAATTGTCGGCGAATTTTTAATTTAATTAAAAAATTTGAAAAGTAGTATTTGATTTTTTGAAAATAATTTTAAATTTAAAAATTTTAAGATATGAAATCAAACTGATCTCACATCCCGAATAGTTTATATAAACGAGCAACACACCACAAACCGTGTATCTATCCCTAAGGATAGACACACTGCTTGACGGTGGGGCTGGATTAAACAAACTAAAAGATTTGTGACATCCGTTTGGTCCGCGAAACAATTTTATAAGCCGACAAATTCCCTCGCTTAATATGAAAGTATTAAACGGGGTTTATATTACTCAGGTTCTTTAAAATTCCCTATAAGGGCAAGCCCCTATAGTTAATTACATCTTAAGTGACGGGAATCACCTAAGAAAACTCTCGATAATAATCGTAATTCGCTCTCAAGAATTTCAAAGTTTAGGGTTTTCGAGGGATTGAATTTTGGAATTTCAATAGGGAATGGATCAAATTTGGAGCATTTTGTTTTGAGAATTCAAAGGAAGAAAAGTAGGAGAAATTACGGATTCGAAGCGGACTTCGGTAATTTCTCGACTATCCTATTGTTTGGCTTGGATTTAGGAAAGTCCTAATGTTTATTTAGTATTTCGAGTCTTGCCAATTTTAATTAATTTGGACTTATATTTGTATGATAGAATCATACAAATAAGCTTCAGAAGTTATGAGGGTTTATGTCGTACCGAACGACTACCTCGGAATCCTAAGTCCGGTTAGGGCTTAATTTGCAATACAAATGCCTAACAAAAGGTTGAGGATTTATGTTGCACTAGGCAAACTACCTCGAAATCCTACGGCTTTGTTGTTTAATTCTAAGACAGTTTTGCTGATGTAGATTCAAGTTTTGCTGACGATGATGGTCGTCGTTGCCCACTATGCTCCAAGCTCCTTGTTGTTGCAGACGTTTAATTATAGAAGTCATAAATCAGGAGATGAGAGAAGTGTTTTGGTTTAGAGAAAATCTTAATTTCCAAGTGTTTTTTGTGTTTTAATTAAAACAAATCTTAAAGTTGATTATAACGACACCGGTTAAGATCCCACGGTTCCATCCTTCCGGCATCATTATTTTTATCGGATTCACTTAGTCCAGATGAATTTGCTAAACTCAACCGAATGAGTTCCACACTTTCATTTAGACCGTGGGAAATCCCGTTAGCAACACGTAGGTTACATCATCCGAGGTATTCCCGATCATCCAACAGGACGTTTTAATTTAGTTGTAATTGTAGTTTTGTGTTACGTTTGTGATTAAATTTTGAGTTGTTTTATATTTTGAAATGTTGTGGCGGTGAATTTTATCTTGCAATGACTTTTAATTTAGTTTTGGTTTCGGTTTTAGGGACTATCCTAAAGGTGTGGGTTTTCATGCAACAGTTGTTTATCATGCAATAAAAGTAAGTGCGATGCAATTAAAGAAATTGCAATAATGTAAATTGCAATAAAATAAAAGCGTACCGGAGGGTCTTCCCGTCATCCCAAGCTGCACTTAAAACACAATTAGAATATTTAAGCAAGTTCCTAGGTAAAGCTAAGGGAAGGGTTATGGTTTTCTACCAAGTTCCTAATCCTATAGCTAGTCATTTCCTATGACGTCTAGGTTCTTGTGTTTTGGTTTGAGGACGGTTTTCTTCATCAAAGAATAATTAAATTTAGTTGTTCTTATAAACATCCTTTCATATTGAGGAAGTGCTTAAGAAGAATCTTAAACATCTTTTCAATATTGATAGGATTGTTTTAAGTCCAAATGGATTTAATTAATCAGGTGAAGCAATCGTCCGAGGTTTAGTTAAGTTTTGTTGTTATCTTACTCAGTGAACTAGGATATTTGAATGTCCTATAAGTGAAGTAACATTTCATTTAATGTTCTGTTTAGGAGTTATGATAATTAAAATTTTGAGGGCAAATTGGTGTTCAAATGGTTTGTGATTTAATTTAATCTCAGTTATCGGATTTAAATTTGGAATAGTGTTCAAGTTACTTTATTTTGGATTTCTTTAAATTCTTTATGTCTTAGGTGTTGTTATTTAATTCAATTTAATTTAACTTTAATGTAATTTAATTTGGTTTGGTTTTAATTTTAATTTAATTTTAATTTTTAATTTTAATTTTAATTTTAATTTTAATTTAATTTAAATTTAATTTGATTTTTATTTTTTTTATTTCAATTTAATTTAATTTAATTCAATTTAGTTTGATTTGATGTTAAATTAATTTAGTTTAATTTGATTTAATTTCCTCTAATTTAATTTAATTTGATTTAATTTTAATTTAATTTAATTTAATTTAATTTAATTTAATTTAATTTAATATGTTTTAATTTAATTTAATTTAATTTAATTTAACATTTTTTAATTTAAATTAGTTTAGTTTAATTTAATTTATTTATTTAACTTAATTTAATTTAATTTAATTTTTTAATTTAATTTAATTTTAATTTAATTTAATTTTTAATTTAATTTAATTTTTAATTTTAATTTTAATTTTTAATTTTATTTTATTTTTAATTTTAATTTAATTGAAAATTTAAAAAGAGTTTAATAATTTAACTTTAATTTAATTTAAATGATTAAGTCCTTTAACATTTTAAAACTTAAATTTGAATTATCATTTTTAATTAGGAATTAAATATTAATGAGATGATTAATTTAGAGATCTTTAAATTAAAGAATAAATCTCTTCCTAATAATATCCCTATTTTAATAATTCCAATTTTATTATTCTTCCAAATTTAATCAATTATTTAATTAAGGTTTATTTCAATTATTTTAAATTGTTTAATGGGTTTCTACCCTTTAATTATTTAAATTTCAATCATCCAAATCAGATTAAGATGAAATATTTTACTTGTTAATTTTATTAAACCTAAAGTTTTAATCTAGGGTTAAAATTTTTTAATTACCATTTTGCCCTTCAAGCTTAATAATTTCATAACTCACTAAATTGAGCTTAAATGAACTTGAAATTTTTATGTGACTTCACTCATATGCCAATAAAGACATGAGAGGAGAAAATGTGATTTTTCTGTATTTAATTTATTTATGTAATTATTTTTGGTGGAAAATAGGAATTTCCAAGGAAAATTTAATAATATGACCAAGGGAAAGTTTCGTTCTTAAGAAAATTAGGGACATTCCTAATGACCAGAGGACCACTTGGACCAATTTTGGTGATTTTTTGAATTATATTATTTTTATTATAATTATTTTAAGTTTTGGAGTGTTAATTAATTTAAAAATAAAATAAAGGTTGAAAAATGAATTTTATATTTTTCAAAAATCTCTCTGATATCAAGGAAATCAGGGAATCAATTTTTTGCAATTTTCTGATTTTTCTATGATTTATTATAATTATTTTAGTGAAAATGCTAGAAAATACATTTTTTAATTTTAAAATTACCCTAGGGCTTTAAAATTTAATATCTCATTAAATAGACCTAAGAAAAATATGGGGTTTG
The DNA here is from genome assembly GCA_022702705.1 of Papilionanthe hookeriana x Papilionanthe teres. Classification (NCBI taxonomy): domain Eukaryota; kingdom Viridiplantae; phylum Streptophyta; class Magnoliopsida; order Asparagales; family Orchidaceae; genus Papilionanthe; species Papilionanthe hookeriana x Papilionanthe teres. The sequence goes on along the minus strand of CM040425.1, from coordinate 7,824,032 downwards.
TTCCTAAGTGATTGAAATTCAAAATGTGACATTTTGGTGAATTTTATTGTTTTTGTGATTTTTATTATTTTTTAATTATTAAAAATATTAAAATAATATTAAAAATCAACTTTTTTAGAAAATTGAAATTTTAATTTTCTTAAATTCCCCTAATATCGAGAGGCTCCAAAACCAATTTGGTGAATTTTTGAAAGGTATTTTGAAAGTTATGAATTTTTAAAGTTCAAATTGACTAAATGGCTTAATCAACCCATTTAGTAGGGCTAACCAAGTCCAATTGACTTCAAATTTTTATGGTGGGTTCCTCTGATCCTAAAGATCAATGGAGAATTGATTTCAAGTCAATTTGATGTATGGTTAGCTCTAATTAATTAGGGAACTATTTTGGGTGTTTAAGCTAATTAGGGTTATTTTAAATGAGTTAACTCAAAACCTATTTTTCCTAAGGTCCTCTGGTCATAAGGGACATCACCAAATTTTCCTAGAATTTATTTCACAACATGCTAATTATTAGATTTAAAATACTCAAAACAGTAACATGAATTTGAAAAATCAATAACTTCTCATAGGGATGGCCTCTGACTTTGGAAAATTCAGGGAATGTTCCCAAATTTGGAGGCTTCAAAAGCCCTATGGTCTCATGCCATGGTGAATTTCCTATATGCATGGAGAATTAAAATAATGCAGACAGTAAATAAATTATTAAAAATAAAATACTTGATGAAATTAAATGATTTCTTTTCCACATTATTCTCCTCTGTTCACTGAGCAAGAGGGTATTTTTATTTTATTTTTCTGATTTTCCTACACAAAGTTATGGATTTTTGAAGTTTAGGGAATTAAATAAATAGGAAAATCCCTAATTTTCTATTTATCCGAGTTGGCGCCGCGTCATCCTCGGCATCTCCGAACGGCCACGCGGCGCGCTCCCATTCGACGCCGCCGCTTGAGTCAGCAGCCCGGGTCCCGCCTTCCGTGTATCTTCTGCCGATCCGACCTAATCTGAGCCGTCCGTCCGCGCGTGTATTGAATGAACGGCATCCGTTCATCGTCCCCAAGCCTCCTAGCCCGAGAACCGTCCATCTTCTAGGCCTAAGATCTCACTCAATACTTGACCAAATTTAACGTTCTTATGCTCTATGGATTCGTCTCGAGAAGACGAACACATCCATACGATTTATGTGGCATGAAATTGACTTAATGAAAATGGAGAATGTTCGAAGCTCGGGAAGAAGAGTGAGGCCATACCTTTGCTCGGAGAAGTGTGGCTTCGATCCGAGGGTTGTTTCACCTTCGATTGGATCCCAGCAAGCTCCGGATGAAGTCACCCAGTGCAGTGAATTGCCTAGGTAGGATTTTGACCACAGCCGATCACAAAGCTTGGAGGGCTGGAGCAAGCTAGGTGGCCGGGAGATGGGGCTTTCTGCTGGTGGACACCTTCTCTTGGTACGGTGAAGGTGTAGGACCAATCAATTTGAGGATTGATCCATTGTGGAGAAGTGTCCTAGTTTTTGGGCTAAAGTTTGAGCTCGAAATTGAGCTCAACTGGAGGAATTGGGCTGGAATTCGGTGGGGATCAAATGCTCTATGTATGGGGAATAGTACGGAACAATTTTGGTAGAGTTTCCTTAAGGTTTGTTTTAGCACCTCTCATGGCCGAGAAGGGGTGGTGTTTAAATAGGAGAGGGTAGAGGGCCTCCTGGGGAGAGTTAGGGCTTGGGATCGATTGCTCCTGGGCATGGGAAGAACGACCGTGGTGACCATTGGGCATGGGGCAGCTCAGCAAGGGAGAATTCCAAAGTTGGTTCACATGTGAGCTCTCGGCCATGGTGTTTTCCGGCGACCTGGTGGCTGGCCGGCCAGGCATTGGTCACCATCTTGTTCAGGTGGGTCAGGGTTGGGGTTTAGTGTAGGCAATTGGCAAATGCCATGTGTAAAAGGCTTGGATTAGAATGGAATGGGAGAGGGCTCATTTTGGCTCAAATTTGTCAACCCCTCCATTTGGGCTAGGTGCACCACCCGAGGCCTGGTTTAGGCTGAATAGAAAGTGATTTAGGTCGGCTTAATCAGTGGGGAATGGTCACCATCCAAGTACAATTAAGCTTAAGCAAGGTTTAGTGGAATCATGGGAGTGGTTAATCACCTTTAGGAATTAAGGAAAGGGTCTCCTCCTTTTGCCCAAAATGGCATGGTGACATGTAAAGAGGCTCTCATGGCTTCCATGTGGCTCATGCATGGCTTCATGGCTCACCTTTGGCTTGGGAAAAGTCAAGTCGATTTCATGGAAATGGATTTAAGAAAAATTTTGGTATTTAGGGGTGATTTGGCATGAGGCTTGATTTGGAATTATTTGATGATGGGATTATAACTTAGGGAATGTCTTTGATTAAATGGATGGAAATGGAAATGTCATGTGGGTTTTAGGGCCAATTTTGGGCTTTTGTATTTGGTGGGAATGAGCTTTTAAAATGGTTTAGGGAAGTGGGCTTTTGGATTTTAAAATGGATTTTAGGATGGAATTTTGGCAAAGGCTTGGGCAAAATAATTGTTGGGTTTAGCTCATAGATGTGTCATGAGTGACTTGAAGCAAATTGGGAGTGATTTGGGTTTGAATTGGGTTGAATTTGGGCTTCTTTGGTGAATGGGCCAATATAGGTCAAATTGGACTAAGTTGGGCCAATGTTGGGCTAGGGTTGAAATTGATGTAAAATTAATGTTTGGAAATGTCTATGGAAGTGTTTCAAAGAGGTTTTGACTTTGGTTGGGCTTTGATTTTGGGGTTTGGGCTCATTTGGGTTAGGTTTGGGTTTAGGTCAAAATTGGGCCTTTTAGCTTTGGGTTGAATTTGAGTGGGGTTTGGGTCTAAATGTTGGGCAAATCATGTTAGTGTTTTGTTTGTAGTGATGTTAAGGGAGATTTAGAAAAGATTTGGGGTTAATTGGAGTTGAATTGGGTGAGCTTGGGTTAGGTTTGGGTTATGGGTCCAAATTGGGTTTTAAGGCCAAAAGTGAAATTGGATCCAAATTTCAATCAAATTGGACTTGGATTTGGTCTAAATTGGTGTTTGGAATGTTGAATTGAAGTTTAGAATTGAATTGGACCAGAATTTGGATCAATTGGGTAGGTTTGATTTGACATTGGGTTCACTTAGGGTTAAAATGGGTCAAATTGGGGGTTTTGACAAACGTAGGGTAAATTGACAAAATTGGCCCATAGTGTAGTTGAAGAAAATAAAATTGGGAATATTTGAGATTTTCTGGAATTTTCTGGGAATTGTCTGAATTTTTGGATTTTTGGGTCAAGAGGGGTATTTTGGGTATTTGGAGGGTATTGGGAGGTATTTTTGGAATTTTTGGTATTTTTGGGTATGGATGATCAATTTGAGTAATGTGGAAATGTTTGGGATTGATTTTGGGGAATTTTGGGTGATTTAGGTGATTTTGGAAATTTTGGGTAGTTTCAAGGGCATTTGGTAGGTTATGCGGGTGTAGGGTCCCGGGGGTCAAAAATTGAAAATTTGGAAAAATGAAGATTGGGTGAATATAAGTGGAATAAAATCATTTTGGTTGATCCATGAAGCCATATCAAGCCCACATGAGCCATGAAGGGACTCATTTGAGGCATTCACTATGTTGTTCCTAACCCTCTTGCGCAAGGGCTTAGGGGTTAAGGACCATCCATGTGAATTACCTACATGAGTCGGGAGGTCGAGTTAGGTATGGGTGTGGTTTTAGGAGGTGTGTGAAAGTGTAGTGTATGAGTGTAGTGTGTGTGTAAGTCAGCCCCTTCACCAGACCAGGCCACCCAGGGCAGTCCTAAGGCCAAAGAGTCCTATAGGAACTCATGCTTTAAACTTCCACATTTGATTTCAACCCTCTAGGTGATTAGGGGTCTACAGTCAAGTTTGTAGAGTTTGCAGGGAGTTAAGAAGTGGTTTGAAATTCTAGATGGTGGATCCCAATTCTAGTCCTCTAAGATAGTCGAAAGGAAAAGCATAAGGCTAGATCCTAAGTACTAAAAAGAAGAAGAGAAGACCTCATCAAAAATGAGGTCAACAAATGGACCCTCAATAGGTGTGGTGAGTGACGGAGCACACCGCGCGTATTGGTGTTGACCGAAGCGATCAGCAAAACCAACACAGATGTCCAAGTGACAAACTTAGGACGAATAGAAGAGTTTCCACTGGGGAGTGTCAAGTATATCTCTGAGACTGGAGATTCCTGAACTCTCGCTGGGGAAAGGGAAATGGGTGAATCCCAAATCACATGATCTGGGGGAATTTCGATTTAGATTTCATTTTGTTTCAGTTTAAGTTTTGATGTGTGAACTTAGATTTTAGTTTGAGTTTTAATTTAGATTGAAGTTTGTTAAGATTAATTTGAAGGGATTTGATTTGAAATGAAAATTGGAATTTCATGGTTTTAGATGTAACATCTTCAACCTCAAAAGAAAATTGAATTGATTGGATTGAATCATTACAATGAGGAGAAATCTCGGAGCATTGCGGTATTGGATGTAAAATCCTTAACCTCAGGAGTTTGATTTTGATGTATTTCATTGCAATAGGGAAAGAATCCTAAAGCAATGCAGTCTCGGATGTAAAATCCTCGACCCCAAGAATTTGATTTTGATGCATTTCATTGCGATAGGGAAAGAATCCTAAAGCAATGCAGTCTCGAATGTAAAATCCTCAACCCAAAAGTTTGAATTTGATGTATTTCATTGCGATAGGGAAGAGTCCTAAAGCAATGCAGTCTCGGATGTAAAATCCTCAACTCCAAAAGTTTGATTTTGATGTATTTCATTGCGATAGGGAAAGAATCCTAAAGCAATGCAGTCTCGGATGTAAAATCCTCAACTCCAAAAGTTTGAATTTGATGTATTTCATTGTGATATGGAAAGGATCCTAAAGCAATGCAGTCCTAGATCGATTAACCAATTGCAGGGTTACAGTAGTAGGTGATATCTCTCCTAAGTCTAACCTTCTAAAGATGGATAAAGGCATGAGATTAATTCTAGCTCCTAAATCACATAAGGCCTTACCGTAAAATTTTTCTCCAATAGCATATAGTATAGTGAAACTTCCAGGATCTTTAAGCTTCTGAGGAAGCTTTTTCTGAATTATTGCACTGCATTGTTCTCTCAATGCAACATTTCATAAGCTTTGAATTTCCTTTTTTTATTTAATATATCTTTCATGAATTTAGCATAACTAGGCATTTGTTCCAAAACTTCAGCAAATGGAATGTTGATTGTAAGCTTTTTAAATATTTCAAAAAAAATTTGAAAATTGTTGATCAAGCTTCTGTTGTCTAAGTCTTTGAGAGAATGGAGGTGGTATTCATTCTACTTCATTTCTTTTTGGTGAAACAGATTTCTCATCTTTTTCAGAATCAATTTCTTTAGGTTTCTCTATTTCTTCTATTTCATTCTCATTTTCAACTTCATTTTGAGTTATTTCCTTTAATTCCTTTCCACTTCTCAGTTGCATAACTTTAATTTGTTCTTACACATTATCTTTAGGATTTATTTCCACATTAATAGGTAGTGTTCCTTGAGGTCTATTACTACTTGCATTAGCAACTTGTCCCATTTGATTCACAATATTTCTTATTGCCTCATTTTGATTTTGTAACTGATTACCCATTTGTAAAATTAATTCTTGTATATATAACTTCTTTTCCTTAAATTGCTGATTAAAATCAGGGGGATAAAGAGGTTGATAGTTTGAATTTCCTTGATTATTCCAATTTCTAATTGGGTTTATCTGATTACTTCCCCAATGAGGATTTCCATTATTCCAGTTAAAATTTAGGTGATTCTTCCAACCTGGATTATAGTAATTAGAATATGGGTGATTAGTTTTGCTAGCTGATGCACCAGAATTATATACTATTTTTGCTATATAACTTTACCATTTTCAGTGATATTGCACTTTAAATAAAAGTATTTTTCATGATTTGTTGCAGGTATAATGATTTTAGGTGATTGGATCAAAAAAAAGCAATAAAGGAACGAATTCGGAGCAAAAATGAGCAAAAATGGGAGAAAACAGCTTCTGGCGCCAGAATGGGCGCCACCAGTGTCAACTTCCAGAGACTCTAGAATTAAATGAACGATAGAGCACCACGGCTCCCTATGTCGGTGCAATTCAAAAATGAAGAGTTTTGGCTACTTTTTGAGGGGATGCTTAAAGAAACTCTTGAGAATTTGTTTCTAACGTATATGTAACTGTTTTTGGACGAAATTTGAGAGGGGGAGAAGAGTGTCGAAGTAGAGAGAGTGTGAGTTTAGAGTTAGGGTTTGGAAGAGTGAGTGTAGAAGTGAAGATTTGAGAGGGATTCTTCTTTAAGGAGTGAAGGAGAAGGGGTAAAGTGAGAGATTGCTTCTTCCTTTCCATTCTAAAGAGGGAATTGAGTGTTGCAAAGAAGAGAGAAAAGGATTCAAAGGAACTTCAAGGGATTTGCTTGGGGAAGAGAAAGAGATAAGTTCTATTTGCTATTGTGGTTTGTATGACTTTTCTTTTATATATAAAATCCATATTTTATTTTGTCTTCTCTATGAATTATGAGTAGTCTCCTTTGTCTTTCTACTTGCATAGAGATGTGATGATGTGGATTTGAAGTGCTTTTAAATTATTGAAGAAATTGTGATGGCTTTTCATTTCAAACTTATTTTACTTTTCAATTTGACCAATTAAATTGTTAAAATCTGTTGTTGTACATTAACTCTGAAAGGATTGAGTGTCCTACAACAATAATGATGAATCCATTCAATGTCCATGAATGAATTGCATAGTTCATGGGAATTGAGTGCAAATAAATAGGGAAATGTGTTTTGATAGGCTTCAAATTGATGGTTTCAGGGTGACAAGCTAAGATCCCCAATTTAGTCCTAAGATTGGCAACTAAAGTCGAAGATTAGCCTTCAGGTGAAGGGTGAGTGGGAGCTTCGTAGTGACAGCCGGTATCCTCTCAGCCTAGCTTTAGATTTAGCGATTGAACTTAGGATATATCAATGTTCTTTACATGCTTGGAAGAGGGGTACTCTTTTGAGGGTAAAGAAACATTTATGCTCCTATTTGGCACAATACAATAAATAATCATTCTATATCATTCACACATCATATACTCATTGTAAGAGGAAAGACACTTTTCATATATATCAAAACCTTTCAAATACAAAGCTTAGTGTGTGTGTGTTAGTTAATTTTGTTTAAAGATATTAGAAGTAATTGTGGTTTTCTTAACTGTGATTATTTTCTGCATCTTGTTAGTAAAAGTAAACTAAAACTTTAATTACGATTTGAGTATTGGATTTCATTATTATGCTATCTATTGTAAGGAACGTGCCTTCCCTGTGGGATCGATAACCAGGACTCTATTAGAGCCCTGTATTACTTGATACGATACATATACTTGCATTGAAGTTTAGACTTTACAAAATCATTATAAATATATAAAATTGGGTTCATAATTTCTTGCATAATAAAAAGTCTGCATCACTAGCCATGGCTTGTAATGTTTTTAAAATGGAGAATCATTCATATTTCGTAAATTTTCACTATTCACTTGAGGTATTTGGGACAGATTCATAGCATAGTTATCCAATTTCTTAGATATCGCTGCTACTTGAGAAACTAAAATAGAAAAGGCATCATTATCATGAATATTAGCCACTCTTTTAGGATTTAATCTTTCAGAAGGCCATTAAAAATTATAAGTTTCCATTTCTTCAATTAAAGCATAAGCTTCATCAAATGATTTTGTCATTAAAGAACCTCTAGTGGCAGCATCAATATAGATCTAAGGGAACCTACTAATCCAATATAAAAAGTTTGAATGATTAACCAATCTAGTAATGCATGATGAGAACACGTCCTAAAGAGTTCTTTAAATTGTTCCCAAGCTTCATAAATTGTTTCTCCCTCAATTGAGTAAATGAAGTTATATCATTTCTAAGTTTAGCAGTTTTAGAAGGAGGAAAATATTTAGTTTGGAATTTTTTTGTCATTTCTCTCTAAGTTTTAATAGAGTCTGTACCTAATGAATTTAACCACAACTTAGCTTTATCCTTTAAAGAAAAAGGAAAAAGTCTAAGTCTTACAACATCATCTGATACACCATCACATTTGAAAGTAGCACAAAGCTCTAAAAAACTTGCAAGATGTAAATTTGGATCATCATTTGGTGACCCCCCAAATTGATTATTTTGCACCATTTGTATAATAGCAAGTTTAAGTTCAAATGACTTTGCATCAAGAGCAGGGATTTGTATACTTAAATGAATTTCATCTGCTGTAGGGTTAGCATACTCCCTTAAAAGTTTTTGTATATTTTGTTGCTCATTATCTTCAATTGTAATTTCAGGATTATTTCGACTTATATTCGCCATTTCTTGAATATTTTGAAGTTGTTTCTCTTTTCTTATTTTTATTATAGTTCGTTCTAATTGAGAATCGTATTGTACTATACCTTCAAATCCTGAACTACACATACAAAAATTAAAAGATTTTCTAAAAATAAAGTATTATATATTTATTTTTAATTCTCTTTTAATTTAAAATTAATCTCCCCAGCAACGACGCCAAAAACTTGACCAGACCGCAATTACGCAGATAATTAAACTTACAAAGATAGGTAAACTTGACCTTAAAATAAGCGGCTAGTGTGCAAGATTTAAGTATTTTATAGATAATGATAATAAACCCACTGGGGGTACTATACAAGTATACGTATCGTTTTAAGTAATATAGGATTTTCTTTTTAAAATCCCAGATATCGATCCCATGAGGAAATTTATGAAAATTAAAAGAAAACTAAATAAAAAAGTGCTAATTTTAAATCACTTATCAAAAGTAAAATTAATCTTACTAAACTTTCACAATTATGCAAGTAAATGTCAAAGCACACGAATAAAATTTTTAATTTAAAATTCTTTCTCCTTACAAATATTTATGTAATAAGTAGAGGAATTTATATTGTTTAGAACTAAAAAATATTGTATTGCAACAAATAGGAGCATAAATATTCTTTACCTTTGGTCCATGCATAAAGAACATTGGTTAGTCTAAAGGTTGGTGCAAGATGTGCTATTAGTAGTACTGAGTAGATTCTAGGCTCTCACTTCTAGATTACACACTCTGCCCTCTCTATAGGACCTACCAGTGACCCATTTTCCTCACTTTAAACTAATTTGATAGAATTTATCCTTTCACTCTAAAGACATTCAAATCTACATCCTTCAAATCTTATCTCCTATCTATTTGCACTCCTCTTCAATTGATAACTTCTGATCTTCTAAAGTGAAATGTAATACTTACAAGTTAAGAAATCTTAGCCCACGTTCAGGTCTACAAGATTTATTCATAGGTTTTAACAATACAATTGGCCAAGTTATAAAGTAAAAGAAGTTTAGGTAAAATATCATCACAATTTTTAATAACAAAAATAAAAAATTCTTAATAAAAATTCAAACGTCTTGACTTATTTGTAAGGAGAAAGAGTAAAAAACTACTCATAAAGCATTGGATTAACACAACCAAACATATTCATAAATATTAAATCCAAAGCACAGAACTTAAGAGTTAAGTTAAAAATACTTATCTGGAACGTACACTAAAGCAATCCTTCAAAATTCTCTGACTTCTCTGACTCTTACAAACTTGATTATTAAGTGGACGACACTAAGTGTTATGTAAGAATGACTTTAAAATGACTCCTCTTAGTAGCCAAAATAATCTATATTTATAGAGCTTTGAAAATAACCAGGGGTTGCTCAAGGCACCTCTTCAAAATTCAGCCACATTCAACGAAACTTCTAGAAAAAAACTGTGGCGCCTAGGCGCCAGGTCAATTGTTTAATTAACCGCCTTTTTGCTCTTAGGGACATTCTTCTTCATCAAAATGTGTCTAGATTCATAGTATTCTTCATTTAAAATGTTCTGTAACATCTAAGGTCTTCTAGAATACTTTGGACCCGCCAAAATTCAAATTTTAACCATTCTAACCGTCTCTGGCGCCTAGGCGCCAGACTAAATTTTTTTTTATGTTTCTTCATAAAGCCCTTATTTTGCTCCATTTTGCTTCTTTTTGTACTTAAACTCGCTTATATCTACAACCAAAAAAATAAAAAATACCTTTCATTAAAACATATTATACTTAGAAATATTAGAATAATTTATCCATAAAAATAGTAAAATTTAAGGTAAACTAATTCCCCCAAACTTAAACTTTACTTGTCCTCAAGTGACTCTAAAAATTAAAATAATTTATCTAGATTAGAGTTAACAGGTCTCCTTTAGAATTGCTACAATTTTGTTCTAAAAATGCGAAAGTTCAACTTAGAGGAACTTCTAGTGAATCAGACTAGCCCATGGTCTCAAATATTTATCATCAAACTTAGGAATTTGTTATCTTTTCTAATTCAGAAATATATGCAGACTTTTCAAACTTCATATTCTATAAACTTTACTTTCTAGACTTAAGAACTCCTTTAAAAATAATTTATATAAATGTAAAAACCAAGCTTACGATTGTTCTAAGGTATTTACTTTAAAAAAACTTAAGTGAAACAAATTTTTGATTAGGACCTATCCTCAAGCTTCTCCTCATCTTCATTTTCTTTTTTTCTTTTCTTTTTAGTTTTTTTTTTTCTTTTTTTTTCAGGATCTTTTTTTATCTTTTTTTTATATGTGAGGATTACTATATCTGAAGAAGTCCTTAAATGATTTTGAATTCCACCATCATCTTCTGAAGTTAAAACTTATTACTTTCCTTCTCTTGAAAATATGTATATATATAAATATTTTCTAAAAGAGCCTTAAATGTTTTAAAATAAAAAATTCTAAGAATCCTTTGTTTTCCAAAAATAAAATACTTCCTACTAAAGATAGTTATTCATTTTCCCAAGCTTTCTACTAAATATTCTCAACTTTAGGTTCACCATTTTCACTAAAAATTTCAACGAAGTTACCCTACTCCATTTTTATACTTAAAATTCTAACATTCTTAAGATGACTCTGCATAATAATAATCATTAGAAGTAAAGTACAAAACTATTTGTAGTATTTTGGAAAACAAGTAAGGTTTAAATTTGAAACATCGCCCCCCACACTTAATTTTTAAATCATTTTGTAATCTAAAGTTTATAATAAGCATAAAGAAAGAAAAAAATTAAAGTGTATTTTTAAGCAGGAGAATAATTGCATGTGTAAAAAGTAATACAAAAAAGTAACATTATGAAAACCATTTAAAAACTAACACAATTTTTCTAGCACTGATTTAATACTAAATAAACACATCAACAAAAAGTCACAGTGATAAATAACATAAGTCCTCAAACATCCCTACACAACCATCAGAGTCTAAACATAGAAAATAAAAGATACATGAAATAAAAAAACAACATAAAGGATAAGTACTACGTCATAATAAGAAGTCTAGCCATCAGCCTCAGTCTCTTCATCATCATCATCATCAAATTAGATATCAGAATCCATAATACTTAGGCGTGTATAGGGTGAAAATCTTGGGCAAGCAGGGAAATTAACAGTCTGATCTCCCTTAAGAAACTTTACCAAAGCTTCATCATAATCAACATCATAATCGCTTTTCCTCTGAACTTAATCTGCCATATGATCAAATTTTTTATCCATATCTTCCATAAGACACTGCATCAAAAACATATCACTCTGATGCTCTAGATATCTTTCACTCATAACATCCCAGAATCCGGGCGGAGGCTCAGTAGCAGTGGATGCTGATGGTGTAGAAGTAGAAGGCATTGAAGTAGATGGTGAACTAGGTACTCTACCTCTAGGTTTTCCATAAAAATCAACATTAGCCTTACCAATAGTTTTTAAAGGCTTCAACTGTTCTTTAGAGTGATCATATTTTACATGAGATTACTTGCATAAGGAGAAAATAAGAGAGGGAAAGCCTAGCCCAGAAATACTACTTCCTCTTGCAGAAGAACTAATAGCATAAAAAATAATAGACCCAACATCAATTGGCTTCATCTCTTGAATACAATAGTTCAGAACAGCTCGTTCTTTTGTAACTTCACTTAAATTATTAGAGGGAAGAAGACGAGCAGAAATGAAAAACTACCAAGCTTTAGAAGTAACATTGATTGAGGCAGAAGAAAAATTTACCTTCTTAACATTTCTGATCTTCCATTCTCTAGATCCATCTGTCAACTAATGGATAATACTATCAAGCTCAGACTCTGATGGAGTATATTCTGAATAGAAACTGTCAGTAATAAGAGGCAGACCGTATAGCATGTTAATCCTCTCTTGAGTTAACTCAACTTCCTTAGCTCGAACAAATACTTCATTATCAACTCCTGCAGAAACATTCACATAAAATTCACGAACAACAGGAATGATTACAACATCAGCGTGATACACCTAAAATATATAGTATTTTTATGCACATTTTTATACCTATTTTTAATGATATTACACTTTAATGGAAGGTATTTTGTGTTTTTCTTGTAGGTATGATGACAATGGATGGTCATGATGGAAGGAGCAAAATTGGATCAAATTTGGAGCAAAAAAATGAAAAATGAAAATTTGGGCACTGGTGGCTAATCGCCGTTGGGCCAGCGCTTAGCCGCCACAGTTAAAAATCAAAATCTAAAGAAATTTGGTGCCAATTTTAAAGGGGATGGGATGCAACTCTTGGTGGTAACTTCCATAACTTCCTTTGGGGCAACTTTGAATGAAGGGGTGCATTCTTTGGTGGATACATTGAATCTGGACACATTTTGAAGAGACACCAAGGCACCTTTTGGTTTAATTTTTAAAGAGAGTCTTAGGAATGACTAAGTGCTCTTCCACTTACATTTTAAAGAGAGTTTTTATAGTATTCTACTTTTATTTTGTGAGAGTATTTCGAAAGAGTAGGAGTTGAGAGTAGAAAGTAGAAAAGGTTCACAGTGAAGTCTTCTTCTTCCCAATTCTTTTCTTTCTTTTAGTTTAGTTGCTATTGAAGTCTGAAGTTTATTCTGAGTCATCGGAGTTGGGAGATCCGCTCTGAGGAGTTGTTTAGTGAAGAGTTAAAGTTTCAGAGGAACTTCCTGAGTCTTGTGGAGAGAATTTTCAGATAAGTGTTTACTTTTGTTGTTACATTTATTTTTTTAATTAATACTTATTTTTGTTTGTTGTTTTTCTTATGATTATTAATTTCAATCCAATGTGTTTTTGTATTTTCTCAATGCATTATGAGTAGTTTACTTTATATTTTTCTTTATTAAATGGAGAAGTAATTAGTTTATAGAGAATTGTTGTGGAAAGTATAAGTGTTTAAAGTTGGAAGAAGTTGTGAAGATTGATTTTGAAAACTTTGTTTACTTCTTAATTTGGCCTGTTAAGTTATAGAATTTCATGAGATTATGTAAGATCCAATGCAGTATTTTCTCATAAAAGTTAGTAAGAATCACATGCAATTATATGGGTGAGAATTGTAGTCAATATAATTGAATGCAATATTAGAAGATATTTTTATGGAAGGGAGTAAAATTAGAGGATTTTAGAGTGACAGGCTAAAACCCCCTAATTTGGTTTGAAGTTTTGAGTTTTGTTATGAGAAGTTAGCCCCCAGTTGGTGGGAATCGAGGGAACTCTATAGTGAGAGACTGGTATCTTCCCTGCCTAACCATGTTCAAAATGATAAAAATTTTAAATTAACCTATGTTCTTTATAGAACCAAGTAAGAGTCAAGAACACATTTACTTCTATCTGTCACAACAAATTTAAATACTTCCACAACAATACTCTAATAATTATTACTACTTCATAAAAGGAAAGAAAACGTTATTCTAGTTAATAATGTTTTATATACAGTGTTATTAGTTATTATAACTTTAATTTCTTGCTTAACATTTTATTAAGGAAATTTCAAAAGACAAATCAACTTTCAAAACTTTTCAAAATCAAGACATACTTTCAAAAGCCATTAAAAAAAGTAAAAAGATAATTTTCTGATTCCTTTAAAGATTTCCATATTTTCCCTGTGGGTTCGATATCTCGGGGCTTAATCAAAAAGTCCTATATTACTTGTTAAACGATACGTATACTAGCGTAGTATCTCATATTTATAAAATCATAATTTTCATATCAAAATCATTAGCACATATATATATCGGTGTGAGACCAAGTTTTTTAGCGCACATATATCTATCCGGCAGAGTCAAGTTCTTTGGCGCCGTTGCCGGGGAAAAATAATTAAATTGCATTTTAAATAGACTTAAGAAATTTTAAATTTTTTACTTTACTTTTTTTTTGTTAGTGTGTTGTGTTTTGTTTTGTTTTATTGTTGTATGCGTAGTTCAGGTTCTGAGGGGCTTGTGCCTTATGATTCTGAATTAGAAAGAACTATCAGAAAAATCCAAAAAAACTAAAAATACAGAAAAAGATAAAAATATTCAAGAAATAGCAAATCATCAAAATCAAAATGTAGGCATCCATCAAGAATTAAGACTTTTAAGAGATTATGTTAACCCTACAGTACATGACCTTCGTGGTAGTATTCAAAACCCTGTTGTAGCTGCTAATTCTTTTGAGCTTAAACCTGCTATTATCCAAATGGTGTCTAATAATCAGTTTGGGGAGCAACAACTGAAGATCCTAATTTGCATATAGGTAATTTTCTAGAGTTGTGTGCTACTTTTAAATATGATGGTGTTTCAGATGATGCTATTAGACTTAGACTTTTTCCTTTCTCACTAAGGGATAAAGCTAAAATATGGTTACATTCGTTACCACCTGGATCAATAAGAACTTGTGGTGAACTGTCACAAAATTCCTTGCTAAATATTTTCCACCATCTAAGACTGCTAAGTTGAGAAATGATATAACATCTTTTTGTCAGTTTGAAGGGGAATCAATATATGATGCATGGGGAAGATTTAAAGATCTCCTCAGGAAATGTCCACATCATACAATACCAGATTGGTTAATAATTCAAACTTTTTATAATTGATTAGTTGGATCTCTTAGATCAATCATCGATGCTTCGTCTTGGTGGATCATTAATGTCTAAACCATTTTCCGATGCTTATGCTTTAATTGAAGAAATGGATACTAATAATTTTCAATGGCCTTCTGAAAGGTTAAATCCTAAAAAGGTAGCTAGTGTTTATGAAAATGATACTTTTACAATGTTAGCAAATCAAGTTGCTGCTGTATCAAGGAAGATAGACCAATTTGGGATGAATTTTTCTCAGTCAAATCTCATGATTGAAGAAAATTCATTAGGCCAAATGGTTGATTCTTATTCTTCACCAGAAACTGTGAATGCTATAATCAAACCTAACAACCCATATTCCAATTATTATAACCCAGGTTGGAAGAATCAACCAAATTTTAACTGGAAAAACAATAATCAGGGTGGTGTTAATCAACAATAGGGGAACCACCAAGTAAACATATTGGGGAATTGTAACAACCAAGGTAATAATAATAATAAATTAACTTATTCTTCTAATTATAACAATGCTTTATAATATAAAGAGAAGAAGTTGTCTATGGAAGAAGTAGTATCACATTTGGGAAATCAATTCCAAATTCAAGGAGCAACCATCAGAAATATAATAAATCAATTGGGACAAATTGCAAATGCCTTAAGTAATAGATCCTAAGGAATGCTTCCAAGTAATACTGAAGTGAATCCAAGAGAAAAGAATAAAGAACAAGTAAAAGCAATTCAATCGAGAAGTGGAAAAGAACTGGAAGGTAGAGTTCAAAAAGAAACTAAAGTAGAGAAAGAAGAGATTGAAAGACCTAAAGAGGACACTCCAAAAGGTTTTGAAAGACCTATTTCTCCACCTATGGTTGATTTAGAAAAACCACCACCTCCATTTCCTCAGAGACTTCGTCAACAAAAGCTGGATAAGCAATTTTCAAAATTCTTGGAGATATTCAAGAAGCTTACCATTAATATTTCATTTGCTAAAGCCTTAGAACAAATGCCAAGCTATGCAAAATTTATGAAGGATATTCTTAATAAGAAAAGGAGGTTTGAAGAAAATGAGACTGGTTCACTTAGTGAGGAGTGCAGTGTGATAATTCAGAAAAAGTTTCCTGAAAAACTTAAAGATCCTGGTAGTTTCACAATTCCATGTGCAATCAGAGAAAGATTCTGTGGAAGAGCTTAATGTGATTTGGGTGCAAGCATTAACCTTATGCCTCTATCAAAACTCAAAAGACTGGGACTAGGAAAAATAACCCCAACTACTATAACGCTGCAATTAGCAGATCGTTAGATCACATATCTTAAAGGAGTTATAGAATATGTTTTGGTAAAAGTGGATCAATTTATTTTTCTTGTGGATTTCATTGTGTTAGATATGGAGGAAGATAAAGAGATACCCATAATTTTGGGGAGACCTTTTCTAGCTACGAAGCGAGCCATGATAGATGTGCAAAAAGGGAATTAACGATGAGGGTTAATGATCGATCATTACATTTAATATTTCAAAATCGATGAAATATCCTACTAGAGCTAAAGAAGATGAGTGTTATAGGATGGATGTTATTGAATATTTAAGTGAATGTCATTTCAAATGAACTTATGAAGAGAAAGCTGAAATAGAAGAATGAGAACATAAGTAAGAAGAGGAGTTAGCAAAGAAGTATCATATTAATCATCGCATTGTTGCAGCTTATCATCCGCAGATAAGTGGTTTGGTTGAATTATACATTCGTGAAATTAAAAGAATATTGGAAAAAACTGTTAATCCAAATAGAAATGATTGGTCAAACAAACTGGATTATGTTTTGTGGGCCTGTAGGACTGCTTACAGAACACCTATAGGAATGTCCCCATATAGGATGATTTTTAGAAAAGCTTGTCATTTACCTATTGAACTTGAGCATAAAGCATATTGGGCTATTAAAGTGTTCAATTTTAATTTGAAAGATGTTGCTGAAAAGAGATTATTGCAATTGAATGAGCTTAAAGAAATAAGGAATGAATCTTATGAAAAGGCTAAGATTTATATGGAAAAGATGAAGTTATAGCATGATCGGAAGATTCTTACTAAAAATCTTGTACCAGGACAAAAAGTTTTACTGTATAATGCTAGATTGAGAATATTTTCTGGAAAACTTAAGTCCGAGTGGATGGGTCCATTTATTGTGATAAAAGTTTATTCTTATGGAGCTGTAGATATTCAAGATCCTAAGACTGGAAAAATATTTAAAGTTAACGGACATAGACTTAAACCATATTTTTCAGTCAATAAATCTAAATCTGATAATAATTTTTTGTTAGATCACTCAGAATTTCTGGGTATGTCAGGCTGAAGACGTTAAAACAAGCGCTTTGTGGGAGGCAACCCATAATTATCGGTGTGCTTTGCTTTATGTTTGTTTTGTGTGCTTTGTTTGCCTTGTTTGGTTTATTTTTATGTTTTTAGTGGTAGTAATTTGGAGTTTTTAAACTATAGTAGAGTTTATTTGATCTTAATTGATGATTTAGAGAAGTCAGAATGGAAATTTGGACACTCAGCAGACCTGTCCTAAATTGAGCATTGGTGGCTAAGCGCCGACTGGTTGGCACTTAGGCGCCGCAGTTATAAAAAACGTGAAAAATCAGGTTCTAGAAGCCTAGATTGTGGGGGAGTTGTTTTGGAAGTTATTTTGGAGTTTTAAGAAGTCTTGGGGCGGTTTTAGCATTTCCCAAGTATATAAAAAGGACCTAATTTTAGAGAAACACTTGCCCAAAGTCCTATTTTCATTTTTGAGTCTTAAGAAGAGAGTTTTGAGTGCATCATGTCTTCCTGGGAGAATGAGATTAAGAAGAAGCAAGATTCTGACAAGAGTAAGTTTGTTAGTGACAGTGCTAAAGAGTTATTTAATGGATATCTCGTTGTTAGTATTCCAGGGATTACTGAAATAATTGCAAAAATTGAAGCCCGAGTAACTTCAATGGAAGCAAAAATCCATGAAAGTAACCTGCATTTGGAGTACATGGGATGGCAACTCAAGATGCAATTCAGTAATTCAAGGTACGTGGAAGAAGCGGATAAGGCGATGTTTCCGAAGAACATATGGATTGAAGAAGATGATTTAAGGATGAACAATTATCGCCCGTTTTATCAGATTTATATTCCAGAAGGGTCAAATGTGAACCATAATGGTTCGATATATAATCCGCCTAATGGAGAATGGAATTAAGAGTGCTTTGTTCTTATTTTTTTAGTGTTCTTGTGTGTTATGTTTAGTGTTCATGTGTGTTATGTTTGGTGTGTTTAGTGTTTATATTTAAGTATTAACTAAGCCTGATGATGTGACGGTTACATCCTAGAGATGTATATTTATCAGTTTGAGATTAAAGTCTCTTGTATTTAGAGAAATTCATCCTTTATGTGTGTGTTGACCTCATTTTTGATGAGGTCTTCTCTTCTTCTTTTTAGTACTTAGGATCTAGCCTTAGGCTTTTCCTTTGACTATCTTAGAGGATTAGAATTGGGAACCACCACTTAGAAATTCAAACCACTTCTAAACTCCCTGAAAACTCCACAAACTTGACTGTAGACCCCTAATCACCTAGAGGGTTGAAATCAAATGTGGAAGTTTAAAGGATGAGTTCCTATAGGACTCTTTGGCCTTAGGACTGCCCTGGGTGGCCTGGTCTGGTGAAGGGTTGACCTACACACACACTAAACTTTTACACTACACTTTCACACACATCCTAATAACACACCCATACCTAACTTGACCTCCTGACTCATGAAGGTGATTCACATGGATGGTCCTTAACCCCTAAGCCCTTGGCTAAGAGGGTTATGAACAACATACTGGATGCCTCAAAAGAGTCCCTTCATGGCTCATGTGGGCTTGATATGGCTTCATGGCTTAACCAAAATGATTTCATTCCACTTACAATTACTCAATCTTCATTTTTGCAAATTTTCAATTTTTGACCGCCAGGCCTAGCCTACCCAAAGCCCTTGAAATTACCCAAATTTTTCAAAATTTCCAAATCACCCAAAATTCCTCAAAATTAACCTTGAACATTTCCTCGCCAATCAAGTTGATCATCCATAGCCAAAAATACCAAAAATTCCAAAAATATCTCCCAATACCCTCCAAATACCCAAAATACCCCTCTTGACCCAAAAATCCAAAAATTCCGAAAATTCCCATAAAATTCCAGAAAATCCAAAATATTCCGAATTTCATTTTGTCCAACTACACCATGGGCCAATTGTGTCAATTTACCCCACTTTTGTCAAAATCCCCAATTTGACCCATTTTAACCCTAAGTGAACCCAATGTCAAGCCAAACCTACCCAATTGACCCAAATTTTGGTCCAATTCAATTCTAAACTTCAATCTATCATTCCCAACACCAATCTAGACTAGATCCAAGTCCAATTTGATTGACATTTGAATCCAATTTCACTTTTGGCCTTAAAGCCCAATTTGGACCCATGACCCAAACCTAACCCAAACTAACCCAATTCAACTCCAATTAACCCCAAACCTTTTCTAAACCTTCCCTAACATCCCCACAAAAAAAACACTAACATGATTTACCCAAAATTTAGACCCAAACCCCACTCAAATTCAACCCAAAGCCAAAAAGCCCAATTTTGACCTAAACCCAAACCTGACCTAAACCCAAACCTGACCCAAATAAGCCCAAACCCCAAAATCAAAACCCAACCAAAGTCAAAACCTCTTTGAAACATTCCCATAAACATTTCCCAACATTAATTTTACGTCAATTTGAACCCTAGCCCAACATTGGCCCAAGTTAGCCCAATTTGACCTACATTGGCCCATTTACCAAAGAGGTCCAAATCCAACCCAATTCAAGCCCAAACCACTTCAAATTTATTCCAAATCATTCATGATACCTTCCTAAATTAAATTCAACACTTATTGGATCCAATCCTTTACAAAATTATCAACCTAAGATTTGTTTTGAAATCCAAAAGCCCACTCTCTAAACCATCTTGAAAGCCCATCCAAAGTGAAATCCAAAAGCCCAAAGCCTACATGACAATTCCTTCTCATCATCCCTTTAATTGGGATCAATTCCTAAGTCCCAAATCAATCATCAAATCAACCTAAATCAAGCACCATCTAAATTTTTCACTAAATTGCCAAAATCTCCAAATTCCTTTTTCATATAAATGGATCCACTTTTCCTAAGTCAAGGATGAGCCAAATGAAGCCACATGCAAGCCATGGACAAGCCACATGAAGCCATGGAAGGTTTGACATGTGACCAAGCCATTAATGGCAAAAGGAGGGCCCCCTTTCCTAATCCTTCATTAAGCCTTTTTAACCATAAGCATGTCACACACTAAACCATGCTTAGCCACCTCACCATGGATGGAGACTTCACCACTCCATGGAAGCTGACCCAAGTGACTCTTTTCAGCCCAAACCAGGCCTTGGGTGGTGCACCTAGTCCAAAAGGATGGGTTGACCCAAATCAAGCCAAAGTGGCATCTCCCCCATACCATTTTAATCTAAGCACTTTACACATGTCCAAGCCCAATTGACTTCACCATTGCCAAGTCCTGACCTCCCTGGTCAGGATGGTGACCCCTGCCTGCCGGCCAGCCACTGGGCCGCCGAAAAACACCACACCCAAGAGCATCATGTGAGCCCAAGCTTGGAATTCTCACCTGCTGAGTTGCCTCATGCCCAATGGCCACCATGGTTGTTCTTCTCCTCACCAGAGCAGCTGATCCCAAGCCCTAACTCCCCCTGGGATAGCCTCCAACCAGCTCTATTTAAACCCCACCTCTCTCGGCCATGGGAGAGGTGCTGAACCAACCTTAAGGAAACTCGCGCAAAATCATTCCGGACCACTCTCTACACATAGAGCACTTGATTCCCACCGGATTCCAGCCTCAATTCCCTCTAGCGAGCTCGATTTTGAGTTCAAACTTCAGCACAAAACCAGGACACTTCTTCACAGTGGACCAATCCCCAAATTGATTGATCCTACACCTTCACCAGACCAAGGGAAGAAGTCCACCAGCAAAAGCCCCCTCTCCAGGCCACCCATCTGTTCCAGACTCCAAGCTTTGTAATCGGCTGTGGTCGAAATCCTACCTAGACAATTCACCAGACCAGGAGACTTCATCTGGAGCTTGCTGGGACGCAATTGAAGGTGACACAACCCTCAGATTGAAGCCACACTTCTTTGAGCTAAGGAATGAGCTAACTCTTTATCCCGAGCTTCTGGAGATTCTCCATTTCAAATGCCTTAATTTCAATGCGTGATCACCGTATAGATGTATTCGTCCCTTCAAGACGAATCCATAGAGCACAAGAACACGAAAATCCGTTAAGTATTGAGTGAGATATTAAGGATTTAGTGTGGACGGTTCTCGGGCTAGGAGGCTTGGGGACGATGAACGGATGCCGTTCATTTAATACACGCGCGGACGGACGGCCAGGATCGCGCCGGATGAGGAGATGGAAAGATACGACGGTCCCCTGGAGCGCTGAGTAGGATGGCAGCGCTGAATCAGAACACGCCGTGTGGCCTTTCGGAGACGCCGAGGTTGAGTCAGCGCAGCGTGGATAAGTAGAAAAATAGGTTATTTTTCTATTTATTTAATTCCCTAAACTTCAAAAATGCATAACTTTGTGTAGGAAAATCAGAAAAATAAAATAAAAATACCCTCTTGCTCAGTGAACAGAGGAGAATAATGTGGAAAAGAAATCATTTAATTTCATCAAGTATTTTATTTTTAATAATTTATTTACTCTCTGCACATTTTCAATTCTCCATGCATGTATACAATTCACCATGGCATGAGACCATAGGGCTTTTGAAGCCTCTGAATTTGGGAACATTCCCTAAATTTTCCAAAGTCAGAGGCCATCCCTATGAAGAGTTATTGATTTTTCAACTCTAGGTTCCTAGTTTGAGTATTTTAATTCCAATAATTAGCATATTGTGAAATAAATTCTAGGAAAATTTGGTGATGTTTATTATGACCAGAGGAACCTAGGAAAAATAGGTTTTGAATTAATCCACTGGAATAACCCTAATCGGCTTAAACACCCAAAATAGGTCCTTAATTAATTAGAGCTAATCATACATCAAATTGAATTAAAATCAATTCTCCACTGACCTTTAGGATCGGAGGAACCCACCATAAAAATTTGAAGTCAATTGGACTTGGTTAGCCCTACTAAATGGGTTGATTAAGCCATTTAGCCAATTTAAACTTTAAAAATTCATAACTTTCAAAATACTTTTCAAAAATTAACTAAATTGGTTTTTGAGCCTCTCTGATATCAGGGGAATTTAAAAAAAATAAAATTGCAATTTTTTAAAAAAATTTGATTTTTTGCATTATTTTAATATTTTAATAATTAAAAAATAATAAAAATCAAAAAAATAATAAAATTCACCAAAATGTCACATTTTGAATTTTAATCACTTGGGAACAAATCCCATATTTTTTTTAAGTCTCTATAATGAGATATTAAATTTTAAAGCTTTAAGGTAATTTTAAAATTAAAAAAATGTATATTTTTAGCATTTCCACTAAAATAATTCTAACAAATCAAAAAAAATCAGAAAATTATAAAAATTGGTTCTCTGGTTTCCTTGATATCAGAGAGATTTTTGAAAAATATAAAATTCATTTTTCAATCTTTATTTTATTTTTAAATTAATTAATACTCCAAAATTCAAAATAATTATAATAGAAAGAATATAATTAAAAAAATCACCAAAATTAGTCCAAGTGATCCTCTGGTCATTAGGAATTTCCCATAATTTTCTTAAGGACAGAAACTTTCCCTTGGTCATATTATTAAATTTTCTTTGGAAATCCCTATTTTCCACCAAAAATAATTACATAAATAAATTAAATACAGAAAAATCACATTTTCTCCTCTCATGTTTTTATTGACATATGAGTGAAGTCACATAAAAATTTCAAGTTCATTTAAGCTCAATTTAGTGAGTTATGAAATTATTAAACTTGAAGGGCAAAATGGTAATTAAAATTTTAACCTTTAATTAAAACTTTAGGCTTAATAAAATTAAAGAGTAAAGTATTTGATCCTAATCCGATTTGGATGATTGAAATTTGAATAATAAGGGTAGAAACCTATTAAACAATTTAAAAATAATTGAAATAAACCTTAATTAAATAATTGATTAAATTTGGAAGAATAATAAAATTGGAATTATTAAAATAGGGATATTATTAGGAAGAGATTTGTTCTTTAATTTAAGAATCCCTAAATTAATCATCTCAATAATATTTAATTCCTAATTAAAATGATAATCCAAATTTAAGATTTAAAAGGCTAAAAGACTTAATCATTAAATTAAATTAAAGTTAAATTATTTAAATTAAATCCTTTTAAAATTTCAATTAAATTAATACTTGAATAATTAAAATTAAATCATCTTTAAAATATAAAAAAATAATAAAATATTAAATTAAAATTAAAAATAAAATTAAATTAAAATTAAAATTAAATTAAATTAAATTAAATTAAATTAAATTAAATTAAATTAAATTAAATTAAATTAAATTAAATCAAATCAAATTAAATTAAATTAAATCAAATCAAATTAAATTAAATTAAATCATATCAAATCAAATTAAATTGAATTAAATTAAATTAAATAATAAAATCAAGTTAAAATTAAAATCAAATTAAATTAAATTAAAATTAAAACTAAACCAAATTAAATTAAATTAAAGTTAAATTAAATTGAATAAAAAATAACATCACCTAAGACATAAAGAAATTCAAAAATAAATATAAAGCAACTTGAACACTATTCCAAATTTAAACCCGTTAACTGAAATTAAATTAAATCACAAACCATTTGAACATCAATTTGCCCTCAAAAGCATTTATTGTCATAACTCCTAAATAGAACGTTAAGTGAAATGTTATTTCCCTCATAGGATATTCAAATGTCCTAGTTCACTCGATAAGGTAACAACAAAACTTGAGTTCCGGACGATTAATTCATTTGTATGATTAAATTCATTTGGACTTAAAACAATTCTAGCAATATTGAAAAGATGTTTAAGATTCTTCTTAAACACTTTCTCAATATGATAGGATGTTTATGAGAACAACTCGAACTTAATTGTTCTTTGATGAAGAAAATCGTCCTTAAACCAAAACACAAGAACCTAGACGTCATAGGAGATGACTAGCTACAGGATTAGGAACTTGGTAGAAAACCATAACCCTTCCCTTAGTTTTACCTAGGAACTTGTTCTAAATGCTTAAATATTCTAAATTGTGTTTGAGTGCAGCTTGGGATGACGGGAAGACCCTCCAGGTACGCTTTTATTTTGTTGTAATTTATCTTCTTGGATCCTCAGCTTCTCCTATCTTTCTTCCTTTGGATTCCCAAAATAAAATGTTCCAAATTTAATCCATTCCCTATTGAAATTCCAAAATTCAATCCCTTGAAAACTTTAAACTTTGAGATTCTTGAGAGCAGAACTACTGGTTATTATCGAGAGTTTTCTTAGGTGATTCTCGTCACTTAAGATGTAATTAACTATAGGGGCTTGCCCTTATAGGGAATTTTAAGAACCCAGGTAATATAAACCCTGCTTAATTCCTTTGTATTAAGCGGGGAACTTGTCGGCTTATAAAATTGGTTCGCGGACCAAACGGATGTCACAAATCTTCTAGTTTATTTAATCAAACCCCATCGTCAAGCGATGTGTCTACTCTTCGGGATAGATACACGGTTTGTGGTGCGGTGCTTGTTTATGTAAACTATTCGGGATGTGAGATCGGTTTGATTTCATATCTTAAAATTTTTAAATTTAAAATTATTTTCAAAAATCAAATGCTACTTTTCAAATTATATATATTTAAACTAAATTCGCCGTACAATTTCTTTTTGGCGACCCCTTTCTAAAATACAACACTCAACCTAAAAATAAGCCGTACAACTTCTGGCGACTCCGCTGGGGAAAAATTCCTCTCTCCATTTTAATCTGACAATTCTGCTTTCAAAAATCGGTAGTGTATCCATATTCCTAGTGGATCAAACTACCCTTCTTTCCGTTAGAATACTATGTTCATTTCTACCTTGAACAAGTATAGCCAACATTCTCTCGGATTTAGGAGCCACTCGTTTAGACACCCCTAAACAAAGAGGTTCCGAGATCCTTTTACCTCATTTCGAGGTGGGGTGGACCCCAATAGGTATTAGTTTAGGAGCGATCTTGCGGGTCGAGAAGTTTCTACAAGACTTTCTCTTCCTTTTCCAGTTCCTAATCAATTCCTTTTACCCTTCCTACAACTCTCCTTCTTTTAATAATTCTCCTTCCTAACGAACAAATCTTTTCAAAAAAGACAATTTTCCTTTAATACCACAAATACACTAAGATAAACAAAAATGTGTTCGGACTCTTTCTTTTTCGTCATAAGTTTTACGACAAGAAGAAGCACGATTCGGGGACTAACACTTGGAATCTGCCCTGCAGAAATGGAAGCCCCAAACCGATCTTCTCCTTCGTCAACGGACTCGGACTCGGCCGTGTTCGAGGACGAACCGCCCGATAATGGAATTATTCGATTCGGACAAGGATTCGGGGACACCGACATCAAAATCCCCGACGTCACTCTCTTTTCACTCACAAGCAAAGTACCGAAGCGAGAAGCCGTTGATTGAGTTTAACCTCAAGTCAACTCATGAATTCCCTCCTCCGTAAAAGATTCCAACCGAGAGGAGTACTGTTGTTCGCGAAGGATCGTTGTTGCTACCCCGCCGGTCTAGTTGTCTCCGCACCTACCCCGGCTCGCCGTACTAAAGGGAAAGGAAATTCGAACTATGATGAACCTCGTTATCGTGGAGGGTACGGATCTTCTCGTGAAACCTTCTATTTTTGAAATCGGGTCCAGCTCGAGAATTCCATCGCCGACACGGACTCGGAGAAGGAACGAAGTAGAAGGATTGCTGAGAAGCTCGAGTCTGCTGAAGTTGCTTTCCTAGAAGAAATCCCGAAACTGCCCGAGTATACACCGCTGCTCGAATACATACCGGCTTTGGGAGGAAGCAGGTTCCATCCCCTCTCCGCCGCAGAGGATGAAGAAAATGTTCACAAGATTGTTGCCGCATTGCCTCAGCCCGTATATTACAACGATAGCCATAAGAAAAGGGCTAGAATTACGCCATTTGCTCGACTGCAAACATTGATAGAGAAGTTAGCAAAGAAAGAAAAATGCCCTGTATCAGAAATTTTAAGAAGGATAGGGCGGGTGCCGGCCAAATCTCGTCTTGGGCCGCGAGTAGAACATGCTATCGCTGCGGAAAAGCCTAATAAGAGAATGAAAGCTAGTCCGCCTGTCGTTGTTTCAGGACTACAAATTAGGGAGGATACCACCTTCCAGTATTTGGCTGACAGACCATCCGGTCCCAGACCTTCTGCTGCTAGAAGGATGGTATGGCGTCCCACTACCGGACAATTAAGATTAAAACAACAACCTGAGAAAGAAAGTCTCGTCAGGAGACTTGAGTCCGAAGAAAGTGCTACCGCAGTAAAGGGGACTCATGAGAAGGAAACCCGACAGTTATCACATGACAACTGCAAGGATGTACAGAAAAGACCACTAGAAGATGCTAATGGAAAAGATAAGAACCGATATTCGGTGATTAGCAAGGGAAAGAGAAGAGAAATTCGGAGATGAAGTTGACTCGTCAGAGTTCATGGATGATGAATATGCAGAAATTAACATGGTTGAAACACGAGCTTCGTCAGCTTCACAAGGTGCCCCTGCAGCCGCAGAAGAGAGGAGCTGGAAGTAATGAGGAGGCGACTTCAAGAGAAAGATGATACGATCGCCCAAATGGCAAAAGGATGGAAGAAATGGTCTGTTGCCCTAGCCACTCTCCGCAGTCGAGTTCAACCCCAAAGAGAAACACCCCCGTAAGTCATTGACGGTGTAGACGGAGGAAAGGAGATTACATCCGTCAACGGGGATGATCAATTAAAAAAGGATGCAACACAAAGCATGATTCCGGAAAAGGATATTAAGAGCATGGTGGAATAGCAGGTGCGAGAAGCCTTGGCACAATCAAAGAGCGGGACATCCATTCGGACGGGTAGACCTTACCCTGAAGAATTCGACGCTGTCCAATATCCGAAAGGCTTTGTACCACCTCTGTTCAAGAACTTTGATGGAACCGGAAACCCTCAGCAGCATGTTGCACATTTTCGTGCCAGTTGTTGCAATGCCGGGGGAAGTGATGCCTTACTCTTCAGACAATTTGTCAGCAGCCTATCAAGGATCGCCTTTGATTGGTATGCAGAATTACCGAATTGTTCGGTGAAGACATTTTCAGAACTAGAGAACCTCTTCATCAAGCGATTTGCCGGAGCTCAGCACCACATCACTATAGGTGATTTAGTGATAGAGAAGCAGAAGCCGAATGAAACTTTAGTGGACTACATACTTCGATGGAAGAACCTAAGTATGAAGTGTGAGCCACAACTACAAGAACAGCATGCAGTCGGCATTTTACTTAAGAGCATTCATGGCCCGATAGCACTTCTCCTCAAGGGATTTACTATTAAGACTTTCGAGAAGTTGTTAAGCAAGGCCGGAAGCTTGCAAGAGGAGGCGAAGCAATTAAGTTTCACCGACAAAACAGACAAACAGAAGCCCGTGAAAACTTTTGAAAAGAAGTCTGGGATCGTTGCAGCAGTCGATAAAGGCAAGCAACCGATACAAATATCGTCAGAACGGCCGCAACAACCTCAACGAGATTACCGACGAACCCCGACCCAGCTATCGGTCATCTAAACGAGTATGAACAACCGCCTCGTCCGCAATGTACGTTAAGGGAGCTTCGAGCGAGGAGTATCCGTTCAAGAATGAGGCAGTGCCGAAAATGTTCCGCAGTCTAATGAAGACTCCAGATTTCCAACTGCCAGAGCCTAAGAGACCAGAAGAAGTCGACAAGAAAGGTGATCACAACTTTTGCCCTTACCACCGGATGCTTGGGCATAAGATAGAAGATTGTATTACCTTCAAAAGTTGGCTCAACGACAATCTTTAGAAAGGGAATATAACGATCCCGAAGGAGTACATGAAGGAACCCCAGAAAGGAGGTTCCGTCAATGTTATCTCGACGGATCTCATTGTTCCAATAGATCCCTATGCGACTAATGATGGATGGACTACCGCTTGGACAAAGTCTTCGAAGAAGATCTTGGATCACATCCAAACCGCTTCGGTGCGAGCCTCAATTCAGAGTTCGAAACCTGTCAAGTCAGCACTATCACTTGCGATAGAAGAACCACCTCAACACGAGACGATTGAAGAGAAGAAGAAAATCGACGAAGAAGAGAAGACCGAGGCTCTTAAGGCTAGACTAGGGGATGCTTATCCTAGGATAGTTGTTTCCGATTCGGGGGAGAAATCTTTCGAACCTCTGACTCTGTATAATTATTTACTCACTCCGGTGGGATCTTATAATGATAAGGGTTATGGCGTTGGCTACGTTTTGACTGTTTCTAACGATTACGTAACTAGCGACAATCCGGACATCGATTCCGATACAAATGACAATTCTCAAATCATACACAATCTCAACGGTCATAATGACGAAGAAGACATCCACCAAGGAGGCTACGAGAGTTCAACAAGCAATGAATCTATTTGCGAGTTTTGAGGAGCTCCAGTCACAATAGAGTTAGAGCCTTCAGACACCGAAGCTAATCCAGAAGAACCTGTCATTCCGATTCAAGAGGAGACGCCAGCAAACTCAATACTAGATTCAGAAGAAATTACAGAAGTTAACTTAAGAAGTGGAAGAGTTCTAACTCCGATAATGGGTCCAAAGGACAAAGGAAAGCAGGTGGTTGTTCAGGAAGAACCAACCCCGGCAGAAGAAATACCCATTTGAGAAGAAGCCGAGACACATGAAAATAAATTGGACTACATCGTGCTAGCCCATCTTAGGAAACTACCAGCCAAACTGAGCATCTACGACGCTCTCATCTTATCAAAGGAGATGAGAGAAGCTCTGATCAAGGCCTTACTTGATTCGGAAATTTGCTTAGCTCAAATGGCCGGAGATTCCTTAGATGAGGTTTGTTCGTTAAAGGAACAGCGAGGTGTCACCTTCACGGACAATGACCTACTACTTGGGACAGCGAGACCACAACCGACCGTTGTACATTTCAGTTACAATAGGGAAGTTTACACTCTCCAGAGTATTAGTGGATCCAGGAGCATCAATCAATATAATGAATCTTTGAATGCTAGCATACTTGGAAATTGATGCTCGCGAGCTCGAAGCGGACAAAATGTTATTAAGAGGATTAAACCAGAAAGGAGAAAGAGCCCTCGGATCAATAACACTGCTAATGAAAACCGGTGACTTAGCAAAGTCAAACGCAAAATTTCACATAATTGATTCAGAAACGTCAATCAACGCTCTACTGGGCCGACCATGGATACATGAAAACAGGATGGTACCATCATCCCTACACCAGTGCATCAAATACTACGATGGAGGGGAACAGTGCATCAAAGGTGACTTACAACCATTCTACGTACATGAAATTGGAATCCATGAAGATGCATCTTATTATGCACCTCCGAAGACAACAATGTTCTCCAGAGATACCATAATGAATGAAGCAAAGGAAATTCGGGATGACGAAGAACCTGAAGTTCTAGTCTAACAGTCACTCACCACTCCCTTACGGCGAGATGGTGAAGGTTGCTCCACAACTCGCATCCGAGGTCGAGGCCGGGGACGAGGTCGTGGCAGAGACATTAGGACAGTTGGACAGAGGAAACCAGCCATCAATGTTGTTTGGGAAGATAGTTCTGAAAAAGAAAAAGATATCAAACAAAAAGCAGTGACAATAAGTCAGAAGAAGCCGCAATTCAGGATCTCTCTCGAAGATGAAAAGAATGAATAATATAAATCGATGTACGAGAAGATTAACCACTATGTACATACTATGACCCTGACCCCGATCCATTCTAATAAGATCGAGGGTATGGTGGTCAAAGAGGTACCTAGCGGCGGTGCAAAGCCAATCAAATTCTACCGTGGTGCTCCTCCCTCCAAAATTAA
This sequence comes from Papilionanthe hookeriana x Papilionanthe teres, assembly GCA_022702705.1. Classification (NCBI taxonomy): domain Eukaryota; kingdom Viridiplantae; phylum Streptophyta; class Magnoliopsida; order Asparagales; family Orchidaceae; genus Papilionanthe; species Papilionanthe hookeriana x Papilionanthe teres. The sequence goes on along the minus strand of CM040425.1, from coordinate 7,793,946 downwards.
AAATAATGTACAATTTGAAGATGTCACTTCATTAGAATTAATGGAATTACCTTTTGAGTGGTACTCTCCCTGTGTTCAAAATTTAATTCAGCGTGGTTTCTTACCTCGACAATGGACAAAAGGTCAATCACAACATTTTGAAAAATTATGGAATAACTCCGGTTGTCCACCCAATTCAAAGCATGGTCTCGGATTCGGCACGATGAGGATCGATTGACAATACCGAATTTTGTTTGGTTGTCACTTGCGAGTCTAATGAAAACCGCATGGAAACTACAGAAGAATTTGAAGATTTACGAATTGGAGACGCTCCACCAGAATTCGAAGAAGAGATTAAATCTATAATAGATGAGTTAACGGAAGTTAACTTAGGTACTAGCGAAGAGCCTAGACCTACCTTTGTTAGCTCCTTACTCAATAAAGAAGACTCCGAAGGAATAATCAAGTTATTAATGGAATTTAAAGACTGTTTTGCTTAGAGCTACGATGAGATGTCGGCTTTAGCTCAAGAGGTCGCGATCCATAAGCTAGGAGTGGATCCTACTTCGTCCCGTCCGACAAGGTCCCGGAAGAATGCGTCTGGAAATCGAACAACAAGTCATAGCTGAAGTTAAAAAGCTAATAGACGCTAAATTTGTCCGCGAAGAACAATACTCGACTTGGTTAGCCAATGTGGTACCAGTTAGGAAGAAGAATGGTCAGATAAAAATTTGTGTGAATTTCAAAGATTTAAACAAGGCATGTCCAAAAGATGAATTCCCTCTACCGATCCCAGAACTAATGATCGACATTGCTTCGACACATGAAATATTCTCATTCATGGATGGATCTTCAGGATACAACCGGATAAAAATGGCTCTAGAAGATGAAAAACTTACGAGCATTCGAACACCGATTGGAGTATATTGCTACACAGTGATGCCATTCGGATCGAAGAACGCAGGAGCAACATACCAGAGAGTGATGACAAGAATTTTTGATGATCTCATCCACAATCAAGTCGAATGCTACGTGGACGATGTGGTCATCAAAAGCAAAGTAAAGGACAACCACCTATATGATTTGAGAATTGTTTTCGAACGATTAAGACAATTTAACCTTAAGATGAATCCCTTAAAATGCGCCTTCAGCGTCACCTCCAGGAAATTCTTAGGATTCGTTGTCCGACATTGTGGAATTGAAATCGACCCTGAAAAGATTAAAGCTATCTTAGAAATGCCGCCTCCCAAAACCTTAAAGCAACTACGATCTTTTCAAGGGAAGCTGGCATATCTTCGACGCTTTATCTCAAACTTGTCAGGTAGGTGTCAGCCTTTCTCGACGATTAGTTAAAAAGGACCCCAAATTTATTTGGGAAGAGAAATGCCAGAAGGCCTTTGAGGACATTAAGCAATATTTAATGACACCTCCTGTCTTAGCAACTCTAGTCTCAGGTAGACCACTGATACTTTATATCGCCGCTTGAGACGACTCTCTCGGAGCCCTGTTAGCCCAGGTCAATGATGAGGGTAAAGAAAATGCTCTTTACTACCTAAGCCGTCGTTTACTTCCGACGGAAATAAGGTATCCCGCAATTGAAAAGCATTGTTTGGCCCTGATCTTCGCCGCTCAAAAGCTCAGGCACTACATGCTTTCTCATAAGGTCAACCTAATCTAGAAATTTAATCCATTGCAATACTTGATGATTCGTCCAACGCTTTCTGGAAGACTTGCCAGATGGTCAATGATATTATTGCAATTTGATATAACTTTCGTGCCTCTTCGTGTAGTAAAGGGACAAGTCCTAGCAGACTTCCTCGCAGCACACCCTTTGCCGGCAGAATCTCCTCTCAATGATGATTTGCCAGATGAACAAATAATGAGTTTAGAAGACCCCGATGATCAACGTTGGGAATTATATTTCGACGGAGCATCTTCAGCACACAAAGACGAAGAATCGCGAGTGATAGTGCCCGGAAAGGCGGTGGATCGGATTAATCTTTATAACACCGGAGCGGGGGATGTTAAGATACTCCTACCACTCGACGAGCCGTGTACAAACAACGAAGCGGAATACAAAGCCCTCATAACAGGATCGGAGTTAACTATTCAAATGGGGATAACAAACATCAACATCTACGGGGATTCGCAGTTAATCATTCAACGGATCGCCGGACAAGTACAAAATTTTAAAACCAAGACTCGAGCAATACTTCCAAGTATGCCATACAATTGTTAGAACGATTCCGAATGTGACGATCTACAAAATTCCCGAAAAGAAAACGCTTTAGCAGATGCGCTAGCCCGTCTCGCAAAAGAATTTGCTCGCTTGCAAGATGAATCGATGGAAGTGTCGGTTCACGGACGTCGGGTCCTATCACGGCTCGACATAGACACAATACACAAATCGAAAAAGAAGAAGAATCAGTTGCAACAAGTGACGTAAAAACACGGAAGATCGGCGACAACCATTAATAGACTACCTGCAAACAGGAAAACTACCAGATGATAGGTCGCTAGCCCATCAGATCAAGAAAAGAACTCTATCCTACACATTAATAAACAACACGTTATACAGAAGATCTTTCGATCAAATGTGGCTAAGGTGCCTAAGCGGGTCCGAGGCCCGTGAAATTGTTAAAGAGGTCCATTCAGGACTCTGTGGCACTCACCAGTCGGGTCCGAAGATGAAAATGAGAATTAAAAGACTAGGGTACTACTGGCCCTCGATGATGACCGACTGCATGAAAATCGCCAAGAGCTGTCATCAATGCCAAGTGCACGGAGTGGTTCTACACCAACCTCCGAATGTGTTACATCCGACAATTGCGTCGTGGCCATTTGAATGTTGGGGCACAGATATAGTGGGTCCAATAGAACCACCATCTTCAAAAGGACATCGCTTCATTCTTGTGGCTACGGATTACTTTTCCAAGTGGGCGAGGCGGTTCCACTCGGAGAAGTGAAAGCACACCACGTGCTACGCTTTTCAAGAACCAAGTTGTCTACCGTTTCGGAGTGCCGCGCGAGATCATCTCGGATAATAGGTCGGCATTCGAAGCACACAAATCAACAATTTTGTCGGGAGACACGGAATCGACCGGCGATATTCAACAATTTACTACCCAAGAGCAAACGGCTCGGTCGAGGCTTTTAATAAAACTCTCGTTCAAATCTTAAAGAAAACCTTGGACGATAATAAGAGAAATTGGCACGAGAAGTTATTAGAAGCCTTATGGGCCTACCGGACAACCTTCGAACTCCTACTCAAGCTACACCTTACGCTCCGGTGTATGGGTCCGAGGCGATGTTACCTTTAGAGGTCCAGCCTTCCTTCACTCGGGATTGCGCTTGCAAACAAAATCATGACAGAAGAGAATGCCAAATTACGACTAGAAGAATTGGAAAGCCTGGAAGGGAAAAGACTTGCAGCGCAGTAGAATTTAGAACTATACCAAGCCAAGATGGTTCAAGCCCATGACAAACTGGTCCGCCCAAGAACCTTCAAAGTTGGTGACTTAGTTCTCGTTCTCAAGAGACCTATCCTTGCACACCACAAGATAGGAGGAAAATTTGAACCCACTTGGGAAGGGTCGTTTGTGGTTGAAGCAGTATACTCAGGAGGCTCCTACCAGCTAGTGAATTGCCAAGGAGAACGACATATGCTTCCGATCAACGGACGATACTTGAAGAAGTATTACGCTACCTGATGTTTCGAAGGAATGAATTCTTCATCCCTAGAAGCACGGGCAAAGTAGTTACTTATGACCGGGTCCGAACCCAAAAATAATAAAAAATGTGCTAAAATAAATAAAATCATGATAATAAAGTTTTCCTTGTTTTCTCTTCCATATCAAAATCTCTTTCCTGATCTTATCCCACTTCATTCCTGTTAAATTTAAAAATACAAAAAGTAATAATAAAAACTGTCTTTAATAAATATTTTCTTAATGTTCTTGTTCTTAGTACAGCCTCTGATCCTTTTCCTTATCTTTTCGTAGGGAAATGTCGAACGGGCGGTTGGTCCTGAACTTTAGAAATGGCGTAAGCCTTGCACTCAACGAAAAGAGGGTGAAAGATGGAGCGATAATAGAAATTGACTCAGACTTCGCACCAGCAGGCCTGCAATACAAGGAAGGTGAATGGCTCCCAATTGACCGAGAGGAACTGCCCAGTCAGACAGTAATGAAAGTGGGTGGCCCAAGCCACCACTCCAGAGACGAAGAAAAGGAAAACAAGCACTCGAAGAAGACAAGAGAATCAAGTCCGTAGTCGCTACGGCAGAGGGCGAGGCTTGTCGGCGCCGCGCCCACGAAATTCGGGAAGTACGAAGAGCTACTCTCACGGAAACTCGGCGAAGAAATAAAAATCGTCGTATCCGCAAGATGTTAACTAAACTAGCAGACGGACCGGCGTGACGAGGCGATGCTTGCTACGCCGATCCATATACTTCAAGGACGCCAGTTCACCAGGTACCTGAAGGAAGGAGGCCAGCTCCAAGGATAACAGAAGAGACCAGGGAAATCTTAAGAAGAACAGAAGAAGGAAGGCTACAACGCCACCAGATAAAGCCACCAGTAATGCATAACCTTGTTGCAGAAGCAACCCCGGAGGATGTCTCGACGGACACCATCCCCGAGGAGCCGAGGTATGCAGGAGAACGTCAAGGGATTGATCCATATATCCCACAATACGTCACCAGGCCTCGCCATTTGCAGATTATTCTAGAATACGAGCTAGAAAGAATGCAGAATGTCGAGAAGAAACTTTTGAATACTTCGAGAGAATCAGAGGCATGAGGATCAATATACTAGAAGGCCTCGAGCTACATACAGACGTGTTCTCAGAATACTGTCGGCATATTTTTAGGTTGTGTGTTTCATTTTAAAAGAAGGGGGTCGCCTAACAGAAGTTGTCGGCGAATTTTAATTTAATTTAAACAAATAATTTTGAAAAGTAATATTTGACTTTGAAAATAATTTTAAATTTGAAGGTTTTAAGATATGAGATTAAACCGATCTCCCATCCCAAATAGTTTATATAAACGAGCACCGCACCACAAACCGTGTATCTATCCCTAAGGATAGACACACTGCTTGACGATGGGGCTCGATTAAATAAACTAGAAGATTTGTGACATCCGTTTGGTCTACGAACCAATTTTATAAGCCGACAAATTCCCCTGCTTAATATGAAAGCATTAAACAGGGTTTATATTACCTAGGTTCTTTAAAATTCCCTATAAGGGCAAGCCCCTATAGTTAATTACATCTTAAGTGATGGGAATCACCTAAGAAAACTCTCGATAATAATCAATAATTCTCGCTCTCAAGGATTTCAAAGTTTAAGTTTTCAAGGGATTGAATTTTGGAATTTCAATAGGGAATGGATCAAGTTTGGAACATTTTGTTTTGAGAATTCAAAGGAAGAAAAGTAGGAGAAATCACAGATTCGAAGCGAACTTCGGTAATTTCCCGACTATCCTATTGTTTGGCTTGAGTTTGGGAAAGTCCAAATATTTATTTAAATGTTTTGATCTTGCCAATTTTAATTAATTAGGGCTTATATTTGTATGATAAAATCAAACAAATAGCCTCGAAGATATGAGGGTTTATGTCGTATCAGACGACTACCTCGGAATCCTAAGACCGGTTAGGGCTTAATTTGCTATGCAAATGCCTAACAAAGAGTTGAGGATTTATGTTGCACTAGGCAAACTACCTCGAAGTCCTATGGCTTTGTTATTTAATTCTAGGAAAGTTTTGCTGAAGTAGACTCAGGTTTTGCTGATGACGATGGCCGTGCTGCCCACCATGCTCCGAGCTCCTTGTTATTGCAGAGGTTTAGTTTTAGAAGTCATAAATCAGGAGATGAGAAAAGTGTTTTGGTTTAGAGAAAATCTTAATTTCCAAGTGTTTTTTATGTTTTATTTAAAACAAATCTTAAAGTTGATTATAACAACACCGGTTAAGATCCCACGGTTCCATCCTTCCGGCATCGTTATTTTTATCGGATTCACTTACTCCAGATGAATTTGCTAAACTCAACTGAATGAGTTCCACACTTTCATTTAGACCGTGGGAAATCCCATTAGCAACACGTAGGTTACATCATCCGAGGTATTCCCGATCATCCAACATGACGTTTTAATTTAATTGTAATTGTAGTTTTGTGTTACGTTTGTGATTAAATTTTGAGTTGTTTTATATTTTGAAATATTGTGGCGGTGAATTTTATCTTGCAATGACTTTTAATTTAGTTTTGGTTTCAGTTTTAGGGACTATCCTAAAGGCGTGGGTTTTCATGCAACAGTTGTTTATCATGCAAGAAAAGTAAGTGCGATGCGATTAATGAAATTGTAATAATGTAAATTGCAAGAAAGTAAATCTCAATAAAATAAAAGCGTACCTGGAGGGTCTTCCCGTCATCCCAAGCTGCACTTAAAACACAATTAGAATATTTAAGCAAGTTCCTAGGTAAAGCTAAGGGAAGGGTTATGGTTTTCTACCAAATTCCTAATCCTATAGCTAGTCATTTCCTATGACGTCTAGGTCTTTGTGTTTTGGTTTGAGGACGATTTTCTTCATCAAAGAATAATTAAGTTCAATTGTTCTTATGAACATCCTATCATATCGAGGAAGTGCTTAAGACAAATCTTAAACATCTTTTCAATATTTCTAGGATTGTTTTAAGTCCAAATGAATTTAATTATACAAATGAATTAATCGTCCGGGAATTCAAGTTTTGTTGTCTTGCTCAGTGAACTAGGACATTTGAATATCCTATAGGTGAAGTAACATTTCATTTAATATTCTGTTTAGGAGTTATGATAACTAAAGCTTTTGAGGGTAAATTGGTGTTCAAATGGTTTGTGATTTAGTTTAATTTCCATTAATGGGTTTAAATTTGGAATAGTGTTCAAGTTGTTTTAGATTTATTTTGAATTCTTTATGTCTTTGGTGATGTTATATTTAATTCAACTTAATTTAATTTAATTTAATTTAATTGAGTTTTAATTTAATTTAATTCAATTTAATTCAATTTAGTTTGATTTGATGTTACATTAAATTAATTTGATTTGATTTAATTTTAATTTAATTTGATTTAATTTAATTTAATTTAATTTAATTTAATTTAATTTTAATTCATTTAATTTAATTTTTAATTTGGTTTAACTTAATTTAATTTGGTTTCATTTATTTAATTTAATTTAATTTAATTCATTTAATTTAATTTAATTTGTTTATTTAATTTAATTTAATTTAATTTAATTCAACTTTTAATTTTAATTTAATTTAATTTAATTTAATCCAATTTAATTTACTTAATTTAATTTAATTTTTAATTTAATTTTATTTTTAATTTTAATTAAAATTTTTAAAAGAGTTTAATAATTTAATTTTAGTTTAATGATTAAGTCTTTTAATATATTTTAAATTTGAGTTATCATTTTAATTAAGAATTGAATATTAATGAGATAATTAATTTAGGGATTTTTAAATTAAAGAATAAATCTCTTCCTAATAATATCCCTATTTTAATAATTCCAATTTTATTATTCTTCCAAATTTAATCAATTATTTAATTAAGGTTTAATCATTTTAAATTGCTTAATGGGTTTCTACCCTTTAATTATTTAAATTTCAATCATCCAAATCAGATTAAGATCAAATATTTTACTTGTTAATTTTTTATTAAACCTAAGGTTTTAATTAAGGATTAAAAATTTTAATTACCACTTTACCCTTTAAGCTTAATAATTTCATAACTCACTAAATTGAACTCAAATGAACTTGAAATTTTTATGTGACTTCACTCATATGTCAATAAAGACATGAGAGGAGAAAATGTGATTTTTCTATATTTAATTTATTTATATAATTATTTTTGGTAGAAAATAGAGATTTCCAAGGAAAATTTAATGACATGACCAAGGGAAAGTTTCTGTCCTTAAGAAAATTAGGGGACATTCCTAATGACCAGAAAACCACTTGGACCAATTTTGGTGATTTTTTGAATTATATTATTTTTATTATAATTATTTTAAGTTTTGGAGTGTTAATTAATTTAAAAATAAAATAAATGTTGAAAAATAAATTTTATATTTTTCAAAAATCTCTCTGATATCAAGGAAATCAGAGAATCAAATTTTGTAATTTTCTGATTTTTCTATGATTTATTATAATTATTTTAGTGAAAATGCTAGAAAATACATTTTTTTTAATTTTAAAATTACCCTAGAGCTTTAAAATTTAATATCTCACTAAATAGACCTAATAAAAATATGGGGTTTGTTCCTAAATGATTAAAATTTAAAATGTGACATTTTGGTGAATTTTATTATTTTTGTGATTTTTATTATTTTTTAATTATTAAAATATTAAAATAATATTAAAAATCAACTTTTTTAGAAAATTGAAATTTTAATTTTCTTAAATTCCCCTGATATCAGAGAGGCTCCAAAACCAATTTGGCAAATTTTTGAAAGATATTTTGAAAGTTATGAATTTTTAAAGTTTAAAATGACTAAATGGCTTAATCAACCCAATTAGTAGGGCTAACCAAGTCCAATTGACATCCAATTTTTATGGTGGGTTCCTCTGATCCTAAAGTTCAGTGGAGAATTGATTTCAAGTCAATTTGATGTATGGTTAGCTCTAATTAATTAGAGATCCATTTTGGGTGTTTAAGCCAATTAGGGTTATTTTAAATGAGTTAACTCAAAACCTATTTTTCCTAGGGTCCTCTGGTCATAAGGAACATTACCAAATTTTCCTAGAATTTATTTCACAAAATGCTATTTATTGGAATTAAAATACTCAAAACAGTAACATGAATTTGAAAAATCAATAACTTTTCATAGGGATGGCCTCCGACTTTGGAAAATTCGAGGAATGTTCCCAAATTCAGAGGCTTCAAAAGTCTTATGGTCTCATGCCATAGTGAATTGTATACATGCATGGAGAATTAAAAATATGCAGAGAGTAAATAAATTATTAAAAATAAAATACTTGATGAAATTAAATAATTTCTTTTCCACATTATTCTCCTCTGTTCACTGAGTAAGAGGGTATTTTTATTTTATTTTTATGATTTTTCTACACAAAGTTATGAATTTTTGAAGTTTAGGGAATTAAATAAATCAGAAAAAATCCCTAATTTTCTATTTATCCACGCGGTGCCGCGTCAACCTCGGCAGCTCCTAAACGCCGCGTGGCGCGCTCCCATTCGACGCCGCCATCTGACTCAGCGCTCCGGGGGCCCGCTGTATCGTTCCGTCTCCTGATCCGACGCGATCCTGGCCATCCGTCCGCGCGTGTATTGAATGGACGGCATCCGTTCATCGTCCCCGAGCGTCCTCACCTGAGAGCCGTCCACACTAAATCCCTAAGATCTCACTTGATACTCAATGGATTTTCATGTTCTTATGCTCTATGGATTCGTCTTGAGAAGAAGAACACATCTATATGGTTTATGTGGGATGAAATTTACGCAATAAAAATGGAGAATGTTCAGAAGCTCGGGAAGAAGAGTGAGGCCATACCTTTGCTCAGAGAAGTGTAGCTTCGATCCGAGAGTTGTTGTATCTTCGATCGGATCCCGAAGAAGCTCCGGATGAAGTCTCCCGGTCCGGTGAATTGCCTAGGTGGGATTTCGACCACGCCCGATCGAAAGCTTGGAGGCCGGAGCAATCGGGTGGCCCGGAGATGGGGCTTTTATCGGTGGACACCTTCCCTTGGTCCGGTGAAGGTGTAGAACCAATCAATTTGGGGATTGGCTCACCGTGGAGAAGTGTCCTGGTTTTGGGTCTAGATTTCAACTCGAAATCGAGCTCGCAGAGAAGAAATGGCAGCGGGGTCTCGGTGGGGATCAAGTGCTCGTGTATGGGGAGGAGTCCGGAACAATTTTGGCGGAGTTTCCTTAAGGTTTGTTTCAGCACCTCTCATGGCCGAGAGGGGTGGTGTTTAAATAGGAGAGGGTGGAGGGCCTCCTGTGGAGAGTTAGGGCTTGGGATCGACTGCTCTCGGCAAGAGAAGAACAGCTCCAATGGCCACTCGGGGATGGGGTAGCTCGAGCAAGGGAGAATTCCTAGGTTGGCTCACATGCGAGCTCTCGGCCATGGTGTTTTCCGGCGGCTCGGTGACCGGCCGGCCGGGCATTGGTCACCATTTTGTTTAGGTGGGTCGTGGTCGGGGTTTGGTGCATTCAATCGAGGTTTGACATGTGTAAAGTGATTGAATCAAAGTAGAAAGGGAAGGGGTCATTTTGGCTTATTTTGGTCAACCCATGCAAATGGGTTGGGTGCACCTCCCCAAGACCTCGGTTTTGGGCCGAGGAGGTCGGTGGGTCAACCTCCCATGTGTGGTGGAGTCTCCATCAAGGATTAGGTGGCAAAGCATGGTTTAGAGTGTGACATGAGTATGGTTAAAAAGGCTTAATGAAGGGTTAGGAAAGGGTCCCCTCTTCTTGCCATTAATGGCATGGTGACATGTAAAGAGGCTCTCATGGCTTCCATGTGGCTCATGCATGGCTTCATGGCTCACCTTTGGCTTGGGAAAAGTCAAGTCAATTTCATAAAAAAGGGTTTTAAGAATTTTGGATATTTTGGTGAAAATTTGGATGAAGCTTCATTTAGAATTATTTGATCATTGGTTTATGACTTAGGGATGATTTTAATTGAATGGATGATGTAGAGAAATATCATGTGAGCTTTGGGACCAATTTTGGGCCTTTGGATGTGGTGAAGGATGAGCTTTTAAAATGGTTTAGGAAAGTGGGCTTTTGAATTTTAAAATGGATTTTGGGATGAAATTTTGTAAAGAGGTTGGGCCAAATAATTGTTGGGTTTAGCTCATGGATGTATCATGAGTGACTTGAAGCAAATTGGGAGTGATTTGGGTTTGAATTGGGTTGAATTTGGGTTCTTTTGGTGAATGGGCCAATATAGGTCCAAGTGGGCCAAGTTGGGCCAATGTTGGGCTAGGGTTGAAATTGATGTAAAATTATTGTTGAGAAATGTTTATGGGAGTGTTTCAAGGAGGTTTTGACTTTGGTTGGGCTTTGATTTTGGGGTTTGGGCTCATTTGGGTTAGGTTTGGGTTTAGGTCGAAAATGGGCCTTTTAGCTTTGGGTTGAATTTGAGTGGGGTTTGGGTCTAAATTTTGGGCAAATCATGTTAGTGTTTTGCTTGTGGGGATGCTAAGGAAGATTTAGAAAAGATTTGCGGTTAATTGGAGTTGAATTGGGTGAGTTTGGGTTAGGTTTGGGCCATGGGTCCAAATTGGGCTTTAAGGCCAAAAGTGAAATTGGATCCAAATATCAATCAAATTGAACTTGGATTTAGTCTAGATTGGTGTTTGGAATGTTGAATTGAAGTTTAGAATTGAATTGGACCAGAATTTGGGTCAATTGGGTAGGTTTGGTTTGACATTGGGTTCACTTTGGGTTAAAATGGGTCAAATTGGGGGTTTTGACAAAAGTAGGGTAAATTGACAAAATTGGCCCATGGTGTAGTTGGACAAAATGAAATTGGAAATATTTTGGATTTTCTGGAATTTTCTGGGAATTTTCTGAATTTTTGGATTTTTGGGTCAAGAGGGGTATTTTGGGTATTTGGAGGGTATTGGGAGGTATTTTTGGAATTTTTGGTATTTTTGGGTATGGATGATCAATTTAAGTGATGTGGAAATGTTTGGGATTGATTTTGAGGAATCTTGGGTAATTTGGAAATTTTTGAGAAATTTGGGTAGTTTCGAGGTTTTGGGTAGCTAAGCGGGTGTAGGGTCCCGGGGTCAAAAATTAAAAATTTGGGAAATTGAAGATTGGGTAAACTTGAGTGGAATGAAATTATTTTGGTTGAGCCATGAAGCCACATCAAGCCCACATGAGCCATGAAGGGACTCATTTGAGGCATTCACTATGTTGTTCCTAACCCTCTTAGCCAAGGGCTTAGGGGTTAAGGACCATCCATGTGAATCACCTACATGAGTCGGGAGGTCAAGTTAGGTATGGGTGTGGTTTTAGGAGGTGTGTGAAAGTGTAGTGTATGAGTGTAGTGTGTGTGTAAGTCAGCCCCTTCACCGGACCAGGTCACCTGAGGCGATCCTAAGGCCAAAGAGTCCTATAGGAACCCATCCTTTAAACTTCCACATTTGATTTCAACCCTCTAGGTGATTAGGGGTCTACGATCAAGTTTGTGGAGTTTGTAGGGAGTTAAGAAGTGGTTTGAAATTCTAGATGGTGGATCCCAATTCTAGTCCTCTAAGATAGTCAAAGGAAAAGCCTAAGGCTAGATCCTAAGTACTAAAAAGAAGAAGAGAAGACCTCATCAAAAATGAGGTCAACAAATACGAACAACAACAAATCGTGGACTGCATCCGGGATTTGAAAAGAATGGGCCGAGCTGGCCGCCTAAGAGAAAACACTTACTCGGAACCCCAGAGATGGATGCCAGGGAAAGGTAGAATTACAATACAATGTGGATGCTGTTACAACTTCGCAGAAGACAGGAAGGGAAACCCACCGGGAATACTCCGTCATGGGAAGGTAGATCCAATGCCATTAGTCATCAAAAGGATGGTAAAGAGAATGATAACATGGAGGGTACTGCCAGCAGATTGCATACCCAACAGTTGCATCATTAACATCTACAAGAAGGGTGACTGCATACCCCCGCACATCGATCACCAAGACTTCATCAGACCTTTCTGCACAATTTCTTTTCTGAACGAATGTAATATCATGTTCGGATCTGACCTCCGGATAGCGAGCCCGGAGTGAGTTCCGAGGGCCGGTAAAGATACCATTACCGGTAGGTTCCGTCATGATATTGAAGGGCAACGGAGCGAGATGTCACTAAACATTGCATACCGGGAGTACCAATGAAGCGGATCTCGGTTACTTTCGAAGGATGGATGACGGAAAGCACCTTACCACTTCCGACCGGACCCGTAGCTAGAGAGCCTCCGGCCTTACGAGCTGTGAGTTACATGGGAAATATCACACCTCCAACGTACATCCATACGGCATCCTTGCCGAGGATGGCTTGGAAGGTGATGTTATTGACCATGTACCTCACCATTCGTACATGGATTTCGACGGATACCTTTTTGGATGGATTGACAAAGATCATACATAGTCCGTTTTGAGTCTATATGGATTGTATGAGATGTATTCCAGATCGAGTTGTATGATGTATCTTCAACATGATTGGAATTAAAGTGACCATGTCACATTTCTGGCCTTCACCTCTTTTGTGCAAGTTGACTAAGAAACGCCATTAAAATTAAATGAACTTCGAACAAAGAACAGAAAAGAAACAAAAAAAAAGAATAAAATAAAACTTTCCTTAAAAATCTAAAAAATGATGAACACCAAATTCACATGAACATTAAATGAATGATAAAATAAATTTGAATCGTTAAAAGACAAACAAAATGAACATAAATTTCAAATCGAATCTCAATCAAAAATTCAAATTCAACTTTCCAAATTTCAAATCAAATCTCGATCAAAAATTCAAATTCAACCTTCCGGATCTCAAATCAAATCTCAATCAAATTCAAACTCAATCTTCCAAATCGAAATCCAATCTGTTCTGCTCTCTCCTTTGTCTAGGATGGAAGCGGTCAATTCCATTGACATGGAGCCACGAGGTTTTCGATTCGGATCTAGTGGCGAGGAATTGTATCCAATCCAAACCAGCAACTCTCAATCAACTCTTTTGAATGGGATATGTAGCATCTACATATTCCCTCCTAATTTGTTTCTTTCCAAAAAAAAAAAATCTTTTACAACTTTCATGAGATTCTCGAAATACCCAAAATTCCACACTGAAAATCTTTGCAAAATCAAAATACATCAAATTCAAATTCTTGGGGTTGAGAATTTTACATCCGAGACTGCATTGCTTTAGGATTCTTTCCCTATCGTAATGAAATACATCAAATTCAAACTCTTGGGGTTGAGGATTTTACATCCGAGACTGCATTGCCTTATGATTCTTTCCCTATCGCAATGAAATACATCAAATTCAAATTCTTGGGGTTGAGGATTTTACATCCGAGACTGCATTGCTTTAGGATTCCTTCCCTATCGCAATGAAATACATCAAAATTAAATTCTTGGGGTTGAGGATTTTACATCCGAGACTGCATTGCTTTAGGATTCTTTCCTTATCGCAATGAAATACATCAAAATCAAATTCTTGGGGTCGAGGATTTTACATCCGAGACTGCATCGCTTTAGGATTCTTTCCTTATCGCAATGAAATACATCAAAATCAAATTCTTGGGGTCGAGGATTTTACATCTGAGACTGCATCGCTTTAGGATTCTTTTCCTATCGCAATGAAATACATCAAAATCAAATTCTTGGGGTTGAGGATTTTACATCTGAGACTGCATCGCTTTAGGATTATTTCCCTATCTCAATGAAATACATCAAAATTCAAATTCTTGGGGTTGAGGATTTTACATCCGAGACTGCATTGCTTTAGGATTCTTTCCCTATCGCAATGAAATACATCAAAGTTCAAATTCTTGGGGTTGAAAATTTTACATCCGAGACTGCATTGCTTTAGGATTCTTTCCCTATTGCGATGAAATACATCCAAATCAAACTTTTGGGGTTGAGAATTTTACATCCGAGACTGCATTGCTTTAGGATTCTTTCCCTATTGCAATGAAATACATCAAAATCAAACTCTTGAGGTTAAGGATTTTACATCCAATACCGCATTACTCTGAGATCTCTCCTCATTGTAGTGGTTCAATCCAATCAATTCAATTTTCTTTTGAGGTTGAAGATGTTACATCTAAAACCACAAAATTCCAATTCTCATTTCAAGTTCGAATCCCTTCAAATTAATTCTGACAAAACTTCAATTTAAATTAAAACTCAAGCTAAAATCTAAACTTACACATCAAAACTTAAACTGAAACAAAATAAAATCTAAATTGAAATTCCCCCAGCTCATGTGATTTGGGATTCACCTCCTTTTCCTTTCCCCAGCGAGAGTTCAGGAATCTCCAGTCTCAGAGATATACTTGACACTCCCCAGCGGAAATTTTTCTACTTCGTCCTAAGTTTGTCACTTGGACATCTGTGTTGGTTTTGTTGATCTTTTCGGTCAACGCCAATACGCGCGGTGTGCTTGGTTAGCACACCACACCTATTGGGGTCCATTTGTTGACCTCATTTTTGATGAGGTCTTCTCTTCTTCTTTTTAGTACTTAGGATCTAGCCTTAGGCTTTTCCTTTGACTATCTTAGAGGATTAGAATTGGGACCCACCACTTAGAAATTCAAACCACTTCTAAACTCCCTGCAAACTCCACAAACTTGATCGTAGACCCCTAATCACCTGAGGGTTGAAATCAAATGTGGAAGTTTAAAGGATGAGTTCCTATAGGACTCTTTGGCCTTAGGACTGCCCTGGGTGGCCTGGTCTGGTGAAGGGTTGACCTACACACACACTACACTTTCACACACATCCTAAAAACACACCCATACCTAACTTGACCTCCTGACTCATGAAGGTGATTCACATGGATGGTCCTTAACCCCTAAGCCCTTGGCTAAGAGGGTTAGGAACAACATAGTGGATGCCTCAAATGAGTCCCTTCATGGCTCATGTGGACTTGATATGGCTTTATGGCTCAACAAAAATGATTTCATTCCACTTACAATTACTCAATCTTCATTTTTGCAAATTTTCAATTTTTGACCGCCAGGACCCTACACCCGCCTAGCCTACCCAAAGCCCTTGAAATTACCCAAATTTTTCAAAATTTCCAAATCACCCAAAATTCCCCAAAATTAACCTTGAACATTTCCTCACCAATCAAGTTGATCATCCATAGCCAAAAATACCAAAAATTCCAAAAATACCTCCCAATACCCTCCAAATACCCAAAATACCCCTCTTGACCCAAAAATCCAAAAATTCAGAAAATTCCTAGAAAATTCTAAAAAATCCCAAATATTTCCAATTTCATTTTGTCCAACTACACCATGGGCCAATTGTGTCAATTTACCCCACTTTTGTTAAAATCCCCAATTTGACCCATTTTAACCCTAAGTGAACCCAATGTCAAGCCAAACCTACCCAATTGACCCAAATTCTGGTCCAATTCAATTCTAAACTTCAATATATCATTACTAACACCAATATAGACAAGATCCAAGTCCAATTTGATTGACATTTGAATCCAATTTCACTTTTGGCCTTAAAGCCCAATTTGGACCCATGACCCAAACCTAACCCAAACTAACCCAATTCAACTCCAATTAACCCCAAACCTTTTCTAAACCTTCACTAACATCCCCAAAAACAAAACACTAACATGATTTACCCAAAATTTAGACCCAAACCCCACTCAAATTCAACCCAAAGCCAAAAAGCCTAATTTTGACCTAAACCCAAACCTAACCCAAATAAGCCCAAACCCCAAAATCAAAACCCAACCAAAGTCAAAACCTCTTTGAAACATTCCCATAAACATTTCCCAACATTAATTTTATATCAATTTGAACCCTAGCCCAACATTGGCCCAAGTTAGCCCAATTTCACCTACATTGGCCCATTTACCAAAGAGGTCCAAATCCAACCCAATTCAAGCCCAAACCACTTCAAATTTATTCCAAATCATTCATGAAACCTTCCTAAATTAAATTCAACACTTATTGGATCCAATCCTTTACAAAATTATCAACCTAAGATTTGTTTTGAAATCCAAAAGCCCACTCTCTAAACCATCTTGAAAGCCCATCCAAAGTGAAATCCAAAAGCCCAAAGCCCACATGACAATTCCTTCTCATCATCCCTTTAATTGGGATCAATTCCTAAGTCCCAAATCAATCATCAAATCAACCTAAATCAAGCACCATCTAAATTTTTCACTAAATTTCCAAAATCTCCAAATTCCTTTTTCATATAAATGGATCCACTTTTCCTAAGTCAAGGATGAGCCAAATGAAGCCACATGCAAGCCATGGACAAGCCACACGAAGCCATGGAAGGTTTGACATGTGACCAAGCCATTAATGGCAAAAGGAGGCCCCCTTTCATAATCCTTCATTAAGCCTTTTTAACCATAAGCATGTCACACACTAAACCATGCTTAGCCACCTCACCATGGATGGAGACTTCACTACTCCATGGCAGCTGACCCAAGTGACTCTTTTCAGCCCAAACCAGGCCTTGGGTGGTGCACCTAGCCCAAAAGGATGGGTTGACCCAAATCAAGCCAAAGTGGCCTCTCCCCCATACCATTTTAATCCAAGCACTTTACACATGTCCAAGCCCAATTAACTTCACCATTGCCAAGCCCTGACCTCCCTGGTCAGGATGGTGACCCCTACCTGCCGGCCAGCCACTGGGCCGCCGGAAAACACCACACCCGAGAGCATCATGTGAGCCCAAGCTTGGAATTCTCACCTGCTGAGTTGCCCCATGCCCAATGGCCACCATGGTCGTTCTTCTCCTCACCGAAGCAGGTCGATCCCAAGCCCTAACTCCCCCGGGAGAGCCTCCAGCCAGCTCTATTTAAACCCCACCTCTCTCGGCCATGGGAGAGGTGCTGAACCAACCTTAAGGAAACTGCGCCAAAATCATTCCGGACCACTCTCTACACATAGAGCACTTGATTCCCACCGGATTCCGACCCAATTCCCTCTAGCCGAGCTCGATTTTGAGTTCGAACTTCAACACAAAACTAGGACACTTCTTCACAGTGGACCAATCCCCAAATTGATTGATCCTACACCTTCACCGGACCGAGGGAAGAAGTCCACCGGTAAAAGCCCCCTCTCCGAGCCACCCATCCGTTCCGGACTCCGAAGCTTTGTAATCGGCCGTGGTCGAAATCCTACCTAGACAATTCACCGGACCGGGAGACTTCATCCGGAGCTTGCTCGGGACGCAATCGAAGGTGACACAACCCTCGGATTGAAGCCACACTTCTCCGAGCTAAGGAATGAGCTAACTCTTTATCCCGAGCTTCTGGAGATTCTCCATTTCAAATGCCTTAATTTCAATGCGTGATCACCGTATAGATGTATTCGTCCCTTCAAGACGAATCCATAGAACACAAGAACACGAAAATTCGTTAAGTATTGAGTGAGATATTAAGGATTTAGTATGGACGGTTCTCAGGCTAGGAGTCTTGGGGACGATGAACGGATGCCGTTCATTTAATACACGCGCGGACGGACGGCCAGGATCGCGCCGGATGAGGAGACGGAACGATACGGCGGGCCCCTGGAGCGCTGAGTCGGATGGCGGCGCCGAATCAGAACACGCCGCGTGGCCTTTCGGAGACGCCGAGGTTGAGTCAGCGCCGCGTGGATAAGTAGAAAAATAGGTTATTTTTCTATTTATTTAATTCCCTAAACTTCAAAAATGCATAACTTTGTGTAGGAAAATCAGAAAAATAAAATAAAAATACCCTCTTGCTCGTTGAACGAGAGGAGAATAATGTGGAAAAGAAATCATTTAATTTCATCAAGTATTTTATTTTTAATAATTTATTTACTCTCTGCACATTTTCAATTCTCCATGCATGTATACGATTCACCATGGCATGAGACCATAGGGCTTTTGAAGCCTCTGAATTTGGGAACATTCCCTGAATTTTCCAAAGTCAGAGGCCATCCCTATGAAGAGTTATTGATTTTTCAACTCTAGGTTCCTAGTTTGAGTATTTTAATTCCAATAATTAGCATATTGTGAAATAAATTCTAGGAAAATTTGGTGATGTTTATTATGACCAGAGGAACCTAGGAAAAATAGGTTTTGAATTAATCCACTTGGAATAACCCTAATTGGCTTAAACACCCAAAATAGGTCCTTAATTAATTAGAGCTAATAATACATCAAATTGACTTGAAATCAATTCTCCACTGACCTTTAGGATCAGAGGAACCCACCATAAAAATTTGAAGTCAATTGGACTTGGTTAGCCCTACTAAATGGGTTGATTAAGCCATTTAGCCAATTTAAACTTTAAAAATTCATAACTTTCAAAATACTTTTCAAAAATTAACTAAATTGGTTTTGTAGCCTCTCTGATATCAGGGGAATTTAAAAAAAATAAAAATGAAATTTTTTAAAAAAATTTGATTTTTTGCATTATTTTTAATATTTTAATAATTAAAAAATAATAAAAATCACAAAAATAATAAAATTTGCCAAAATGTCACATTTTGAATTTTAATCACTTGGGAACAAATCCCATATTTTTCTTAAGTCTCTATAATGAGATATTAAATTTTAAAGCCTTAAGGTAATTTTAAAATTAAAAAAATGTATATTTTTAGCATTTCCACTAAAATAATTCTAATAAATCAACGAAAAATCAGAAAATTATAAAAATTGGTTCTTTGGTTTCCTTGATATCAGAGAGATTTTTGAAAAATATAAAATTCATTTTTCAATCTTTATTTTATTTTTAAATTAATTAATACTCCAAAACTCAAAATAATTATAATAAAAAGAATATAATTCAAAAAATCATCAAAATTGGTCTAAGTGATCCTCTGGTCATTAGGAATGTCCCATAATTTTCTTAAGGATAGAAACTTTCCCTTGGTCATATTATTAAATTTTCTTTGGAAATCCCTATTTTCCACTAAAAATAATTACATAAATAAATTAAATACAGAAAAATCACATTTTCTCCTCTCATGTTTTTATTTACATATGAGTGAAGTCACATAAAAATTTCAAGTTCATTTAAGCTCAATTTAGAGAGTTATGAAATTATTAAACTTGAAGGGCAAAATGGTAATTAAAATTTTAACCTTTAATTAAAACTTTAGGCTTAATAAAATTAAAGAGTAAAGTATTTGATCCTAATCTGATTTGGATGATTGAAATTTGAATAATAAGGGTAGAAACCTATTAAACAATTTAAAAATAATTGAAATAAACCTTAATTAAATAATTGATTAAATTTGGAAGAATAATAAAATTAGAATTATTAAAATAGGGATATTATTAGGAAGAGATTTGTTCTTTAATTTAAGAATCCCTAAATTAATCATCTCAATAATATTTAATTCCTAATTAAAATGATAATCCAAATTTAAGATTTAAAATGCTAAAAGACTTAATCATTAAATTAAATTAAAGTTAAATTATTTAAATTAAATCCTTTTAAAATTTCAATTAAATTAATACTTTAATAATTAAAATTAAATCATCTTTAAAACATAAAAAAAATAATAAAATATTATATTAAAATTAAAATTAAAATTAAATTAAAATTTAAATTAAATTAAATTAAATTAAATTAAATTAAATTAAATTAAATTAAATTAAATTAAATTAAATCAAATTAAATTAAATTAAATCAAATTAAATTAAATTAAATTAAATCATATCAAATCAAATTAAATTGAATTAAATTAAACTAAATAATAAAATCAAGTTAAAATTAAAATCAAATTAAATTAAATTAAAATTAAAACTAAACCAAATTAAATTAAAGTTAAGTTAAATTAAATTGAATTAAAAATAACATCACACTAAGACATAAAAAAATTCAAAAATAAATATAAAGCAACTTGAACACTATTCCAAATTTAAACCCGTTAACCGAAATTAAATTAAATCACAAACCATTTGAACATCAATTTGCCCTCAAAAGCTTTTGTTGTCATAACTCCTAAATAGAACGTTAAGTGAAATGTTATTTCCCTCATAGGATATTCAAATGTCCTAGTTCACTCAGTAAGGTAACAACAAAACTTGAATTCCCGGACGATTAATTCATTTGTATGATTAAATTCATTTGGACTTAAAACAATTCTAGCAATATTGAAAAGATGTTTAAGATTCTTCTTAAACACTTTCTCAATATGATAGGATGTTTATGAGAACAACTGTGAACTTAATTGTTCTTTGATGAAGAAAATCGTCCTTAAACCAAAACACATGAACCTAGACGTCATAGGAGATGACTAGCTACAGGATTAGGAACTTGGTAGAAAACCATAACCCTTCCCTTAGTTTTACCTAGGAACTTGTTCTAAATGCTTAAATATTCTAAATTGTGTTTGAGTGCAACTTGGGATGACGGGAAGACCCTCCAGGTACGCTTTTATTTTGTTGCAATTTACTTTATTGCAATTTACTTAATCGCATCGCACTTACTTTTCTTGCATGATAAACAACTGTTGCATAAAAACCCACACTTTTAGGATAGTCCCTAAAATTGAAACCAAAACTAAATTAAAAGTCATTGCAAGATAAAATTCACCGCCACAACATTTCAAAATATAAAACAACTCAAAATTTAATCACAAACAGAACACAAAACTACAATTACAACTAAATTAAAACGTCTTGTTGGATGATCGGGAATACCTCGGATGATGTAACCTAAGTGTTGCTAACGGGATTTCCCACGGTCTAAATGAAAGTGTGGAACTCATTTAGTTGAGTTTAGCAAATTCATCTGGACTAAGTGAATCCGATAAAAATAACGATGCCGGAAGGATGGAACCGTGGGATCTTAACCGGTGTTGTTATAATCAACTTTAATATTTGTTTTAATTAAAACATAAAAAACACTTGGACTTTAAGATTTCTAAAACAAAACACTTTTCTTATCTCTTGATTTTCTCCTTCTATAACTAAACCTCTGCAACAATAAGGAGCTCGGGGCATGGTGGGCAGCACGACCATCGTCATCAGCAAAACCTGAATCTACTTCAGCAAAACTTTCTTAAGAATTAAATAACTAAGCCATAGGACTTCGAGGTAGTTTGCCTAGTGCAACATAAATCCTCAACCTTTTGTTAGGCATTTGCATTGCAAATTAAGCCCTAACCGGTTTTAGGATTTCGAGGTAGTCGTCCGATACAACATAAACCCTCACATCTTCCAGGCTATTTGTATGATTTTATCATACAAATATAAGTCCAAATTAATTAAAATTGGCAAGATCGAAATATCAGATAATATTAGGATTTTCTTAAACTCGAAGACAAACAATAGGATAGTTTGGGAAGTTGCCAAGATTCTTCTTGGATCCTCAGCTTCTCCTATCTTTCTTCCTTTGGATTCCCAAAATAAAATGTTCCAAATTTAATCTATTCCCTATTGAAATTCCAAAATTCAATCCCTTGAAAACTTTAAACTTTGAGATTCTTGAGAGCGATAACTACTCGGTTATTATCGAGAGTTTTCTTAGGTGATTCTCGTCACTTAAGATGTAATTAACTATAGGGGCTTACCCTTATAGAGAATTTTAAGAACCCAGGTAATATAAACCCTGCTTAATTCCTTTGTATTAAGCAGGGGAACTTGTCGGCTTATAAAATTGGTTCGTAGACCAAACAGATGTCACAAATCTTCTAGTTTATTTAATCAAACCCCATCGTCAAGCAGTGTGTCTATTCTTCGGGATAGATACACGGTTTGTGGTGCGGTGCTTGTTTATGTAAACTATTCGGGATGTGAGATCAGTTTGATTTCATATCTTAAAATTTTTAAATTTAAAATTATTTTCAAAAATCAAATGCTACTTTTCAAATTATATATATTTAAACTAAATTCACCGCACAATTTCTTTTTGGCGACCCCTTTCTAAAATACAACACTCAACCTAAAAATAAGCCGTATAGTGTGGGTAGAAATTCTAGAATTGTATTAAGTGTTATGTTTGTTTTAATGTGAGTTTGTGTTTGAGTGAAATTTGTGTGGAATCAATGGATATTAAATTTTGATTTGGAATATTGGAAGATTTATGTGGGGAGAAATAATTATTCTGGAGTAATTAAGGGTGATTAACAAAGTGATTTAGTGCATATACATTAATTGTGAAAATCTGGGTACTGGCGGCTAAGCACCAGAGTTATATTAGGGGTAAAAAAATTTGAATATAGAAATGAATAAAAGAATTTAGTTAAAATTTATAGTAATCATGAAAAACTTAAAGTTAAATTTTTCTTAATGAAGAGGTGTTAAATAAAGTTAAACTATCTTTAGTAAGAAGTTTTGTATTTTTGGATAAATAAAAAATTTAACTTTTATTCTTCAAAGCTTAAATTTCTTTTATTGAAGAGTAATTTTCAAATATTATTATTATGATTTTTAAGTAAAAGATGTATATCTGACCTTTATTTTAAATGGAAGGGTGGAATTCAAAATCATTAAAGGCCTATCCAGATATAGTAATCCTTGCCTTATAAAAAAAAGAGAAAAATAAAAAGAAAAGAAAAAGTGAAAAATAGTATATAAAAAGGGAGGAGAAGCTTGAGAATTTAAGGGCATAATCAAAAATTGGTTTCATACCTAAAGTTTAAGATATAAGTTCAGAGAAAATCTAAAGCTTAAGGTTATAATATAGTAAGTAAAATTATTTTCAAATAAAGACTTTCAAGTGAGAAAAATAAGTGTTTGAGTCCTATATTTTGAAGAATCTACAAATATTTCTGAATTAGATAGAAACTTATATTTGTTATTTTCCTTTACTTAAGAACTTTCTAAACTTTAAGTTGGTTTTAATTACTGAAATTTTTTGTAAATTGGACTATTCCAATTCTAGAAAAAATTTTTGTTATCTTCCTAAGAAACTCATTACATAATTTGCATACTAAAATATTCTATGAGATTAACTGTCACTTGAGGACAAGTAACATTTTAAGTTTGGGGGATTTTGATACACCTAAAATATATAGTATTTTTATGCACATTTTTATACCTATTTTTAATGATATTGCACTTTAATGGAAGGTATTTTGTGTTTTTTCTTGTAGGTATGATGAAAATGAATGGTCATGATGAAATGAGCAAAATTAGATCAAATTTGTAGCAAAAAAATTGAAAAATGAAAATTTGGGCACTGGCGGCTAAGCGCCGCTGGGTCGGCGCTTAGCCGCCACAGTTAAAAATCAAAATCTAAAAGAATTTGGCACTAATTTCAAAGGGGATGGGATGCAACTCTTGGTGGTAACTTCCATAACTTCCTTTGGGTGGCAAGTTTGAATGAAGAGGTGCATTCTTTGGTAGATACATTGAATCTGGACACATTTTGAAGAGACACCAAGGCACCTTTTGGTTTAATTTTTAAAGAGGGTCTTAGGAATGACTAAGTCCTCTTCCACTTTCATTTTGAAGAGAGTTTTTACAATATTTTACTTTTATTTTGTGAGAGTTTTTATTAAGAGTAGGAGTAGAGAGTAGAAAGTAGAAAAGGGTCGGAGTGAAGTCTTCTTCTTCCCACTTCTTTTCTTTCTTTTAGTTTAGTTTCTATTGAAGTCTGTAGTTTATTCTGAGTCATCGGAGTTGGGAGATCCTCTCTGAGGAGTAGTTTAATGAAGAGTTAAAGTTTCGGAGGAACTTCCTGAGTTTTGTGGAGAGAATTTTCAGATAAGTCTTTACTTTTGTTCTTACATTTAGTTTTTTAATTAATACTTGTTTTTGTTTGTTGTTTTTCTTATGATTTATAATTTCAAATCAATGTGTTTTTGTATTTTCTCAATGCATTATGAGTAGTTACTTTATATTTTTTTCTTAAATGGAGAAGTAATTTGTTTATATAGAATTGTTGTGGAAAGTATAAGTGTTTAAAGTTGGAAGAAGTTGTGAAGATTGATTCTGAAAACTTTGTTTACTTCTTAATTTGGCCTGCTAAGTTGTAGAATTTCTTGAGATTATGTAAGATCCAATGCGGTATTATCTCATAAAAGTTAGTAAGAATCACATGCAATTATATGGGTGAGAATTGTAGTCAATATAATTGAATGTAATATTAGAAGATATTTTTATGGAAGGGAGTAAAATTAGAGGATTTTAGAGTGGCAGGCTAAAATCACCTAATTTGGTTTGAAGTTTTGAGTTTTGTTATGAGAAGTTAGCCCCCAGTTGGTGGGAATCGAGGGAACTCTAGAGTGAGAGACTGGTATCTTCCCTGCCTAACCATGTTCAAAATGATAAAAATTTCAAATTAACATATGTTCTTTATAGAACCAAGTAAGGGTAAAGAACACATTTGCTTCTATCTGTCACAACAAATTTAAATACTTCCACAACAATACTTTAATAATTATTACTACTTCATAAAAGGAAAGAAAACGTTATTCTAGTTAATAATGTTTTATATACAGTGTTATTAGTTATTATAACTTTAATTTCGTTTAACATTTTATTAAAGAAATTTCAAAAGACAAATCAACTTTCAAAACTTTTCAAAATCAAGACATACTTTCAAAAGACATTAAAAAAAGTAAAAAGATAATTTTCTGATTCCTTTAAAGATTTTCATATTTTCCCTGTGGGTTCGATATCTCAGGGCTTAATCAAAAAGTCCAATATTAATTGATAAACGATACATATACTTGCGTAGTATCCCATATTATAAAATCATAATTTTCATATCTAAATCATCAGCATATATATATCGATGCGGGACCAAGTTTTTTGGTGCACATATATTTATTGGGATTCACAGTGAAATAGAAGAACTTTTTTGAGTTGCGCGCTATGATCACATTTTCTATTGCTCCATCAAGGTGATGAAAACTTCTCTCTGCAACAAACTTTTTGGTGGCGGAAAACTCATTATAACACATCTGTATGTTAATATTAACGAACTTAGATCGATCAAAATCTTCTCTCTCCTTTCCTCTCTTAGATTTAGGGACCACTTAAAAATCAAGAGAAATACTAATTAAGTTCTGAAATTAAGATAATAGATCTCTTCTAAACTTTTTCAAGCTAAATGCATCTTAACTCCATGGATTCTACACTAAGAAATCAAAAATATATGAAAATTTTGGTTCTCTTCCAAACTTTGAGAAATCCATGGTAGATTTGCAATATAACTCAGCCAAAGTGAATATCTAACCACAAGATGATGAGATCTGGTGTTTTTAAGCCTTGAAACTTCACAAATGGAGCTATAGAAGGAACCCTAGGACTGTTTTTCGTGAAATAGAGGAGGATGAAGGAGCTTAGGCGTCAAAAATGGCGTGGGCTGGTTTAAATCGTGAATTTGGACAGTTAAGGTGAACTGGAACCTATGCGCAAAGTTTGGCGCCTAGGCGCCAGACTTGGAAAATTTTTTTATTTTTTTAAATTTTCATTTTTTCAAATATCCTAAGCAAGTCTGACACCTGTAAACCTAATATTTATTAGCAAACTCAATCAATTCCTCTAATTTTATCAAACAAAAGGAATTTCAATGCTAGATCAAATTTCAACATTCTAAGACGAGATTTACACAAATCACTTCAATTTCATTCCAGATATTCAATATTAAGTTCAACAAACACAGAAAATACAAACTCACACTTTAACACAAGATTTAACATACAAAAAAGATTCAGAAGTACACAATCATCATATAGATTAAACTTCAAATAAACAACAGAAACAATAACACAATTACATAACACCCTTCATTTTCTTAAAACCTTGCTCAATGTGATCAGAACCTTCACTTTCCTCATCGCATGGTAGATTTCTTTGAACAAAGGAGTGAAAGAAAGGGGCACAAGGAAATTCCAGGGCGGTTTTCTCTTCAATCCAGTTGTTCTTGGCATACATAGTTGTCGGATAATCTTTAAAAGCAGCCATATGATTAGATTGACGCTTCATTTCCCATTCCATATGCTCATATTGATGGTACATCTCATGCATCCTATGTCTTAGAAGTAGCAACTCCTCTTCAATATTCTCAAAATGGTTGATCATCTTCTCCAAACTCATTGCTAAATATTCATTGAACTAAATTTGAGAATCATTGTGCACAAATTTATCATTTTTCTCCAAACTCATATTTTTATTCTCCATGGAATCTAACAAATCCTTATCTCTCTCTAAATTTTGGCTTTTCTTGTTAATTAATGAAGGGGATACTCATTGGGGATGAAGATAGGACGTTTTATAGAAAAAGAATGGGTCAGAACTATAATTTGGTGGTTTTTACCATGTCCTGTAACTCTGGCGCTTAAGCGCCAGTATAGCATGTGTCTAGCACATAGGCGCGAATTCTGGCGCCCAGGCGCCAATATCCAAAAAAAATATCGTTTCGCCTTGCGTCAAATTTTTAAAGGTTCTAAGTATATTTAATCTTCATAAGGTGTTAAATAATTTGTATAAATCAAAAGGATGATCACATCCTAAAAGAATCAACTTAAATCAAATCAAGTCAACAAAAATATGGGTTGCCTCCCATAAAGTGCTCGGTTTAACGTCGTCAGCCCGACTTATCCATAAGTCTTATTCAAACTGACTCAGTTCTATTGATTCTTTATAATACGACATGTTTTCCCTAATATAAGGTTTCAATCTTTGCCCATTTACTTTAAATAAATAATCAGTCTTCATATCTCTTATATTCATTGCTCCATAAGGATAAACTTTTTCCACAATATAAGCCCCCATCCATTTAGACTTTTATTTCCGGGGAAATAATTTCGATTGTGTATTATATAATAAAAATTCTTGTCCAGGCTCAAAATTCTTCTTTAAAATCACTTTATCATGTAAATTCTTCATCTTCTCTTTATAAATTCTACCATTCTCATAAGACTCATTTCTAATTTCATCAAGCTCATTTAATTGTAACAATCTATTTTCTCTAGCATCCTTTAGATTATAATTAAATTCTTTTATCTCCCAATAAGTTTTATTTTCTAATTCAAGTGACATACCTATAAGAGTTTTATAAGCAGTTCTATAAGAGCATAATGCAGAATCAAGTATGTCAACCCAATCAGTTCTTTTAGGATTTACAGTTTTCTCTAAAATTCTTTTGATTTCTCGATTTAAGACTTCTGCCATTCCACTAGTTTGAGGGTGATAAGTTGTAGCAATTTTATGCTTAATTCTATATTTTCTAAGTAATCTTTGATCTTAATATTCTTAATGTGACTTCCCTCATCAGTAATAATAATTGTTGGTATTTCAAATCTAGTAAAAATCTTTTTGATTAAAAATTTTGAAACACCTTTAGCATCACAATGAGGTAAAGCTATAGCTTCATTCCATTTAAAAACATAATCAACGACTAATACTATATAAATTTTTCCAGAAGTTGGTACAAATCGTCCCATAAAATCCAAAACCCATACATAAAAAATTTCAACTTTTAAGGTGAAATTCAGAGGCATTTCATCTATTCTAGAAATATTTCCTATTCTTGGACATCAATCACAAGCTTTTATATATTTCTTAACATTTTTAAATAATGTAGGCCAATAGAATCCATATTGTAAAATTTTAAATGCAATGTTCTCCAAATTTTGAGTTATGACATTTGTGAATAATTTCATTAGTTTCATTATTAGGAACACATCTTTGAATAATAGAATCTTTACATTGTTTAAATAAATAGGGATCATCCAAAAAATAAAAAATTGAATCATGTA
The DNA here is from genome assembly GCA_022702705.1 of Papilionanthe hookeriana x Papilionanthe teres. NCBI lineage: Eukaryota > Viridiplantae > Streptophyta > Magnoliopsida > Asparagales > Orchidaceae > Papilionanthe > Papilionanthe hookeriana x Papilionanthe teres. Next base: position 7,765,585 of record CM040425.1, on the reverse strand, counting down.
TGAATGGCTAGTTAATCCATATGGTAAAATACTACTAGCTAAGTAATTAACCATATCAGCATACCATGGAACTTGCCACTCAGAAATCGCATAAAGTTGTTCGTCAGGAATATAATCATTAATGTCTTCTTCAAAATTTTCACCATTTTCAATTCTAGACAAATGGTCAGCAATTTGGTTATCAGTATCTTTTCTATCCACTATATGAAAATCAAATTCTTGTAAGAGTAGAACCCATCTAATTAGTCTTGGTTTAACATCTTTTTTTGTTATTAAATACTTAACACTAGAATGATCTATATGGAATATTTATTTTGCTCCAAGTAATCAAAAGCATATACTATTATCAATAGCTCTTTTTTAGTAGTAGAATAATTAATTTGAGCTTCATTAAGGGTTCTACTGGCATAGTATATAACTTTTAAAAGTATTATCATATTTTTGACCTAAAACAACTCCAATAGCATAGTCACTAGCATCACACATCAATTTAAATGATTTTTCCCAATTAGGTGAAACAATAACATGTGCTGTAATTAATTTTTCTTTTAATGAATTAAAAGCTTTTAAGTAATTTTCATTAAAATCAAATTTAGTGTCTTTTTCCAAAAGATGGCATAGTGGTTTAGAAATTTTAGAAAAATCCTTAATATCTTCTATAAAATCCAGCATGTCTGAGAAAACTTCTTACAACTGTTACTCAAGTAGGAGGCTGTAATCCAACAATAATTTGAATTTTTTCTTGGTTCACTTCCATACCATTTTTAGAAATTTTATGTCCTAAAAAATTCCTTCTATAACCGTAAATTGACATTTTTCCCAGTTTAGAACCAAATTTGTTTCTTCACAATGTTTTAATACTTTAATTAAATGATCCAAACAAGAATCAAAAGAGGTTCCAAACACGGAAAAATTATCCATAAAATTTTAATTCCATTCAACTAAATCTTAGAAATAGAAAACATACATCTCTAGAAAGTTGCAGGTGCATTACATAACCCAAAAGACATTTTTCTAAAAGCAAAAGTTCCATAAGGACTAGTAAATGTAGTCTTTTTTTATCTTCAAGAGTTATCGAATTTGATGGTAAACTGTAATATCCATCCAAAAAATAAAAATATGAGTGTCCAGCTAATCGAACATTTGATCTAAGAAAGGTAAAGGAAAATGATCATTTCTAATAGCAGCATTTAATTTTCTATAATCGATACAAATCAACCACCCAGTGACTTATCTTGTCTCAATTAATTCATTATTTTCATTTATAGCAACAATCACTCTCCCTTTCTTCAGAATACAATGAATTGAACTAACCCAAGAACTATCAGATATAAGATAAATAATTCCAGCATCTAATCATTTTAAAATTTCTTTCTTTCTTTAATACCTCTTTCATTAGTGGATTTAATCTTCTTTGAGGTTCAACACTTGGTTTATAATCTTCTTCCATTAGAATTTGATGCATACAGATAGAAGGGTTTATTCCTTTTATATCTGCTATTGTCCATCCAAAAGCTTTTTTATAATTTTTTAAAGTTTTTATTAATTTATTTTCCTGATCTTTAGTTAATTCAGAAGATATTATTACATGTAAGTTTGATGAATTCCCTAAGAAAGCATACTTTAAATGAGTAGGTAATACTTTTAATTCATGTTTAGGAGCCTTTTCAATTAAAGGTATTGTAGATTCACTATTTTCAGTAGTATTTAAAACTTCCCAATTTTTATGAATATAATTACAATTTTTAGAACCATTTTTATTTATATCTTGTATTTCTTATTGATCATTTAACTCTTCAACTTTTTCCTCAAAAATAACTTCACACTTTTCATGATAATGCTTAGCTATTATGTAATTAAAAATATTCATCATATAACACTTTTCGTTAACAGGATACCTCATAGATTTAAGAACATTAAATGTTACTTCCTGATCATTGACTTTCATGGTTAACTCCCCTTTTTGCACATCAATCCTAGCTCGACTAGTAGTAAGAAAAGGTCTTCCTACAATAATATGAATCTCTTTATCTTCTTCCATATCAAATACAATAAAGTCTATAGGGAAGATAAATTCATCCACTTTAATTAATACATATTCTATAACTCCTTTAGGATAAGTAATAGATCGATTAGCCAATTGCAGGGTTACAGTAGTAGGTGATATCTCTCCTAAGTCTAACCTTCTAAAGATGGATAAAGGCATGAGATTAATTCTAGCTCCTAAATCACATAAGGCCTTACCATAAAATTTTTCTCCAATAGCATATAGTATAGTGAAACTTCCAGGATCTTTAAGCTTCTGAGGAAGCTTTTTCTGAATTATTGCACTGCATTCTTCACTCAATGCAACAATTTCATAAGCTTCGAATTTACTTTTTCTATTTAATATATCTTTCATGAATTTAGCATAACTAGGCATTTGCTCCAAAGCTTCAGCAAATGGGATATTGATTGTAAGCTTTTTGAATATTTTAAAAAATGTTGAAAATTTTTGATCAAGCTTCTATTGTTTAAGTCTTTGAGGAAAAGGAGGTGATATTCTTTCTACTTCATTTCTTTTTGATGAAACATATTTCTCATCTTTTTTAGAATCAATTTCTTTAGGTTTCTCTAATTCTTCTATTTATTTCTCATTTTCAACTTCATTTTGAGTTCTTTCCTTTAATTCCTTTCCACTTCTCAGTTGAACAGCTTTAATTTATTCTTGCACATTATCTTTAGGATTTATTCCCACATACTAGGAAGTGTTCCTTGAGGTCTATTACTACTTGCATTAGCAATTTGTCCCATTTGATTCTTAATATTTCTAATTGCCGCATTTTGATTTTGTAATTGATTCCCCATTTATAAAATTAATTCTTCTATAGAAAACATCTTTTCCTTAAATTGCTGATTAAAACTAGGAGGAAAAGGAAGTCGATAGCTTGATTTTCCTTAATTATTCCAATTTTCAGTTGGTTTATCTGATTACTTCCCTAATGAGGATTTCCATTATTCTTGTAAAATTTGGGTGATTCATCCAACCTGGATTATAATAATTAGAATATGAGTTATTAATTTTGCTAGTTATGGCTTGTAATATTTCTAAAGATGGAGAATTATCCATATTTCGTAAATTTTCACTATTCACTATTCACTATTCACTTGAGGTAAATTTTCACTATTCACAAATATTAGCCACTCTTTTAGGATTTAATCTTTCTAAAGGCCATTAAAAATTATTAGTTGTCATTTCTTCAATTAAAACATAAGCTTTATTAAATGATTTTGCCATTAAAGAACCTCCAGCAACAGCATCAATTATAGATCTAAGGGAACCTACTAATGAATTATAAAAAGTTTGAATGATTAAACAATTTGGTAATGCATGATGAGGACACTTCATAAGGAGTTCTTTAAATCATTCCTAAGCTTCATAAATTGTTTCTCCCTCATATTGAGTAAATGAAGTTATATCATTTCTAAGTTTACCAGTTTTAAAAGGAGGAAAATATTTAGCCAGGAATTTTTGTGCCATTTCTCCCCAAGTTTTAATAGATCCTGTAGCTAATGAATTTAACCACATCTTAGCTTTATCCTTTAAAAAAAAGGAAAAAGTCTAAGTCTTATTGCATCATCTGATACTCCATCACATTCGAAAATAGCACATAGTTCTAAAAAACTTGCAAGATGTAAATTTGGATCATCATTTGGTGATCCCCCAAATTAATTATTTTGCACCATTTGTATAATAGTAGGTTTAAGTTTAAATGAGTTTGCAGCCACAACAGAGATTTGTTGTAGGGCTAGCATACTCCCTTAAAGGCTTTTGTAAATTTTGTTGCTCATTATCTTCAATTATAATTTCAAGATTATTTCGAGGTATATTCATCATTTCTTGAATATTTTGAAGTTGTTTCTCTTTTCTTATTTTCTTATAGTTCATTCTAATTCAGAAGCGTAAGGTACTATACCTTCAGGTCCTATACAAAAATATAAAAATTTTCTGAAAAAAAATATTATATATTTGTTTTAATTCTCTTTTAATTTAAAATTAATCTCCCCGACAATGACGCCAAAAACTTGACCCGACCACATTTACACAGATAATTAAACTTACAAAGATAGGTAAAGTTAACCTTAAAATAAGTGGCTAGTGTGCAAGATTTAAGTATTTTATAGATAATTATAATAAACACACTAGGAGTACTACGCAAGTATACGTATCATTTCAAGTAATATAGGATTTTCTTTTAAAAAACCCCAGATATCGATCCCATGAGGAAATTTAAGAAAATTAAAATAAAACTAAATAAAATAAAGTGCTAATTTTAAATCACTTAACAAAAGTAAATTTAATCTTACTAAACTTTCAAAATTATGCAAGTAAATGTTTAAGCACACGAATAAAATTTTTAATTTAAAATCCTTTCTCCTTTTAAATATGTATGTAATAAGTTTAGAAATTCATATTGTTTAGAACTTAAAAATGTTGTATTAGGAAAAATAGGAGCATAAATATTCTTTACCCTTTGGTCCAGACATAAAGAACATTGGCTAGTCTAAATGTTGGTGCAAGATGTGTTATTAGTAGTGCTGAGTATATTCTAGGCTCTTAGTTCTAAATTACCCACTGTGCCCTCTCTATAGGACCTACTAGTGACCCATTTTCCTCACTTTAAACCAATTTGATAGAATTTAGCCTGTCACTCTAAAAACATTCAAATATACGCCCTTCAAATCTTATCTCCCTATCTATTTGCACTCATCTTCAGTTGATAACTTCTGATCTTCTAAAGTGAAATATGATACTTACAAGTTAAGAAATCTTAGCCCACGACCAGGTCTATAAGATTTTTTCACAGGTTTTAACAATATAATTGACCAAGTTATAATGTAAAAGAAGTTTAGGTAAAATATTATCACAAGTTTTAATAAGAAAAAGAAAAAGTTCTTAAACAAAAATTCAAACCTCTTGACATAATTACATTATATTGTTAGGAGAAAGAGAAGAAAATTACTCATAAAACATTGGATTAACACAACAAAACTTATTCATAAACATTAAATCCAAAGCACAAAACTTAAGAGTTAAGTTACAAATACTTATCTGGAATGTACACTAAAACAATCTTTCAAAATTCTCTGACTTCTCTGACTCTTTACAGAACTTTAAACTTCAGGGAATCACAAACACTACTAAGCTCTTACAAACATGACTTTTATGTGGAAGAAACTAAGTGTTAAGTAAGAACTCTAAAACGACTCCTCTTGGTAGCCAAAATACTCTATATTTATAGAGCTTCGAAAATGACCAGGGGTTGCTTAAGGCACCTCTTGAAAATTCGGCTACATTCAACAAATCTTCTAGAAAATAACTGTGGCGCCTAGGCGCCAGGTCAATTGTTCAATTACTCGCCTTTTTGCTCCAAGGGACACACCTCTTCATCAAAATGTGTATAGATTCATTGTATTCTTCATTTAAAAGGTGCTCTCACATCTGAGGTCTTATAGAATACTTTGTACCCACCAAAAATTCAAATTTTAACCACTCTAACCGTCTCTGGCGCCTAGGCGCCAGACTAAATTTTTTTTATTGTTCTTGATAAAGCCCTTATTTTGCTTCTATTGACCTCAATTTTGAGATTTTTCTTTTTTCTTTCCCTTGAGCCTAAAGTCTAGCCTTAAGATTTTTTGTTTGACTTTCTTAGAGGACTAGACCGGGACCTACACTGTTTAGAAATTCAAGCCATTTCTTTGCTCCTTGAAGTTTCATATGGACGGTTCTAAATCCTCGACGTCTAGTTGAGTCGATTAAAACCGACATATCAAAGCTCTTGTGGAGTTCCTATAGGGATATTGAAAGCCATAAGTGGACTCCGCAGAGTGCAAAGTTTGACTTTATCGTGACGTGCGAAGCTTGACTTTTCACTGAGGAAAAATATTTGGCTATGATCCTCATTTAAGTGAAGACTGGTCAGTAATTTGTTCGTTTAACTATCCCGATCGGTCTAAAATAATTTAATTTGTCGCGTAGCACACATTGAATTTGAATTGACGCGATCATCAGTGAATTTGTCCGAATGATCCCGAATGACGAAACGGACTGCGCCGATGCGTCCGGAACGTTGATTTTAGCTGGGAAGGACATATAATTCGATAAGATTTCAAATTGGAATGAATTGTGCGTTAATTGATGAAATTTGCATAAAATAATATATATATATATATATATATATATATATATATATATATATATATATATATATATATATACATACATACATACATACATACATACATATAATTAAATTTAATAAAATATATAAAAAAAGGGACATAAACTCACACACACTCCCCCCTCCCATTCGGAACCCCTAGCCAAAATTTTTCCTCACAGGTAGAACTCTCGAAACTTCCTACGCTTCCGAGTCCGAGCCTTAGGCCCCTCTCTCACGAAGTTTCCTCTTTCTCCTCTATTGACCGGTTTGGCCGGTTCTTCTTCTTCTTGTGCCCTAACCGAGCCTATGCTGCCGGTAACGTTCCCGGTAATTTTTTTTTCCCGCTCAAGCAGGTATGCTAACCTCTCGTTTGAAATTCCTAGCAGATTTCTATGTTTTTTTTGACGTTCTCCTCACCGTTGGTAGATTCTTTGTTAAGATACCATCAGTCCTCTCTCTGGCTATAAATAGCCCTGTGAAGAAAGTTGTGGCGTGAAATTTTTTTTCAGGTAAGAGTCGTGTTTTTTTTTAGAGGTGTTGTCCTGTGGGTTTTCTTCATCTTCTTCTTGATCATCTAAGGTCCCAATTCAATAATCATTCAGAGGTAATATACCTTCTCCTTTCTACTAATTTAATTTCACAGAATTTCTTCCTTATTTGATTGCAAGTGGGTAATTAAGGCTCTCTATATTCCTCTGATAGTATGATAGATTGTTTATGAACTTATACTGTTTTCATTCTTTAAAATTCAGTTATGAAAATTCTGGGATTAAGGGAGAAGATAGGAATTTAAAAAATTTATTGCAGCGATAATTTGATTAGCTTCTGGTTTCAAATTGGTTCGTAGTTTGAGATGGGAAATATATGAACAATGTTTTAAAACAATTGGGATGTATTATATGGATTCATGGAATATCTTGGATTCCCTTTTATTATTTGAATATATTATTATTACAGTATAATGCAGTTATGCATGATTCTTTTGGTGAAAAGTACTATGCGTACTTACGTTTCCCTAGAGATTTTTTTCTTCTCCCTCACATTTGGTTGTTTAAAGGTTTCATCATATATTGGAATGGATTCTTGGACTGTTTATTAGGAGGATAATTGATATCATTAAATCTGGTCTCATATGCATTTGGAGATCAGTTTGTTTGAGTATGAAGTTATTGGTACATTCAATTTACTACTCAACTCAAGTTTACAAATATACGTTTAGATGAACTATGCTTTGCTTAGCTTCATTCTCTTAAAGAGACATCCCAAATAAGAAATGGGAGAGGTCTGCAGCTAGGAATGCTTAAAATCTATAATTCCTCTTTGAATTATATTTAATCCTTTTGGATTTCTTGTCCAGTTATTTATGACGATTTAAATTGGAAATTATAAATTCCAATTGTTAAGGAAATATACATATTTAGTATCTAATGTAGAACAGTTTACACATAACACTTAATTTTATATATACATATTTAGAACGTGAATTTCTTATTATGGAGATGGGTTGTATACATGCATGAATTAAAGCTTTGTTGTTGCTTTATATTCAAACACATCAGAATTGTTTAGTACCTATGTAAACGTAATTTTTTTTATTCTTTAAGAAGTTACAGCTAGCCTTGTATTACTGTATTATTTGAGTTTGAGAGGCTATTATTAATTCTGCTTCTCTTCATAATTTAGAATTGAAAATCTGCAGTTAACTTCTTAATTTTCTAAAGATGCTGTCAATTAGGTTTTTTTTTTTTTCATTTTGTTCTTATAAGTTGGATTTGAAAATTGCGGCTTGCCCCTTTGCTAAGTGAAAATCTATGTGGCTATATTTAAGGATAAACATTTTTGAGAGAACCCAAGAACCTTTTTTTAGGATGGGGATATGTATCATTGAATCTATGATGATTAAGACATAATTTGATGTAATTATATGAGATGCAACTTATCATACATATTCTTCAAATGCTTAGAATATTTGATTATTCAGCCTACTTTTTGTGAACTGAAACTTTGCTTAGTATTATTTAATTCGACATTTATTCTCATGCCATCTTTACGAGGCTCGGAGAAGAACGGATTCTGATTTGTAACACCGTGATGCAAATTTTTTTCTATGAAATTTGGAAAAACCTGATATTTAATTTTATATATATTTACATATTTAACACCTAAACTCAATTTTACATATGCAGAATTTTAAGTCTTTACTTAAAATTTCATAATTAAATATATATGTATTACTCAATTTCTTTATATTTATGTATTCAGTATTTAAATCATTATGCTATTGTATTGGATGCACATATTTTAGTTTGATTTTATTTGAAATTGGTGTTGGTATGGTTATCAAAAGAGTTAAAAAAATTGTTGAAGGCATAAAGTTCATCATTGACTTGATATTTGAATTGTTCTGCCTGCACACCCATGTCAGAAGTGAATTTTTTATTTTTTTTCTACGATGAATATGTAAATACAAGGGGGGATTGGATGATGTGTATATAAATGTTCCTTTCTAGTTGTTCACCTATATTATGTGTGATAATTCGACTGACTAAATATTTATTGGCCTGCAAGATGCCTTGATCCCTATATGTTTTCTTCTTATACTTTTACCTCGGCTTGAACATTATTGAATGTTTCTTTTGGGATATTGATTATTGAAATGCAGCGGATTTTTTTTTTATTGCTTGCTCCCCAACTTAAATATACATACATATGGTTTAAGAGAGATAATGTAAGCATTATGTGTGATGGTTTCTTAGGGTCGAATTATGACAGTTTTGTGAGTTTCTTTTTTTCTTCGCTTTAATTTGCTAAAACTGAGTTATTGGAATTGAATACCGGAGAAAGCTTTAGTTGGCTTGGATTGGTTTTATATATTAGGTATCGAAAATGTAAATGCGCAAGAATTGAGTGGTATATATGCAAAATTTCCTGATATTTTATATAATACAAGTTGTGGCAACGTTTGATTTGGATAGAGATCTCAAATTGTTGGATATGCATATGAAATAGCAAAGTGGGTTGATAAGTTGGACATGCGGGGTAAATACAATGATCCACAAACTTATATGTTATGCTTTTATAGTTGAAAATTGTAAATCAATAATCAGTTATAGATGCCTTTTTCATTCTTTTAGTTGAAGATAGTTTTATCCCTACCCTTAAAAAGAAAATTCTTGCACCATAACAGTATATTTCACTTGCGTTACAATAGATACTACACTTGTACCACAATAAATACTACACTTGCGTCACAACGTATATTATACTTGTACAATAATAGATACCGCACCTCGCACAACAACATATGCTACACCTGCACATTTGCAGATACTACATATTATATACTACACATGAAACATTGTAAATCAGATAATACACATTACACTTTAAACATTACACATCAATCAAACAATATACAACAAACATTAGATATCATACACTATACACCAGATATTACACAACAGATGCCACATATAAATACACCACACCTTCAATCCAATATTCTGACAGTACATGTGGATACTACATTGTTGACCTCACTTTTGTGAGAATCATTCACCAAACACCTTGAGAAAGGAAGTCTACCTACATTGACCTCTTAAAAACAATAAACCCAAAGACCTAGGGTAAAACATTGACAAAATCTTTTTGACCACAAAATTGACCTTGAAGACAAATGTGGACATGATCAAATTGACATTGATCAAAATCAATATTGAATTAGTCTTGAAATCAAAAAGCCATAAAAAGGACATGTAATCCATAAATCCAATTATGGCATAATAATTGATTTTCAAAAATTATAAGCTCTTTATGACATCAAAGGGTGACATCAAATGGGTTAGACACAACCCATATAACCCATTAAAAATAAAATAACTCATTGGATAACTCATGACATGCCATGCTTAATCATGGTTAAAATATATAATGATGCCTTCATCTTTAAGAAAAATGAGGTGTCATCTCCTCATCCAACCTTGAAAGAACATTTGATGATTCATCAATCACCTCTAACCCTAGCCAATAGGAGATGGAGAAGCTTAGATCATCCATATCTCATAAGATGAGCTAATAAATCCAAATTTTTGAAAATTAAATGAAATAGGAATTATGTGTCATCCTCTCACAAATCTTTAAATGAAATGTCGAGTCATGAGTGGCTTACTCCTTTTGAGTCACCACTAGTCTTCTCTCTACCCAATAGAAATAAAATAAAGCAATGAAGAGCTCATCATGACAATTTGAGAGCAATTATGACTAAGAGATGGGAATGAGGGAAAATTTGCTTATGTGTCACCCTACCACTCAATTCATTGGAGGTGCTAAATGAATTACATGGGGGAGGTTGATCCAAGGCATTCTCATACTGCCATGTCCACCTCCCAAGCTCTTCAATGAAGGAAGCCATGGAAAAATCCAAGCAAGCACCACCCTTCCTTACCATGGTTAAGTTCATGGTGATTAAGCATGGAAATGGCTAATCTATCACTATCACAGCTGAAATTTCATCTTGAAATCATTTATGGATGAGTTAGAAACTCCCCCAAGTGATTCTAACCAGCTCAAACTCATCCATAGCCATTATCATGGCCATAAAAAGCCCCTTACCCGAAAACCATGAAGAGAGGAAGGAAAAAATCCCTATAAACCTATAGGCTTCCCATATCCTCTAGCTTTAAACATAAGAAACCTTGCTAGGGACCTTAGCAATCTATGCCAACCAAAATCAAGCCATAAAACTAGCCCAATCGAACCAATTTAGCTAAAACCCAAAGTGCACTCAAACTAAGCCACCTTGTCAAAATTACCCACCAAGACTAGTTATAAGTCCAAATTGGAGTGACAAAGAACTTCTCTGGGACCACTAAAGGTTGACCAACAAGTTTTATCAAGCTCAAACTCATTGTGGCCAAGATATGAATTTTTTTATTACAAAATAATCCATAAAGTTGGAAAATCGTGAACTAAAGTTGGAAAATCCTGTGTTTTGGAATGAGTTGCCTAGATCGAACCGCGTAATGTTCGCTGTCCAGATCCGCGCAGCGGATCGGCCCGCTCGTTCGACGGTACGAGGACACGCGATAGCAACTGGATTTTTCTGGAGTCATTTAATTCCAAACAACCTTAAAATAATCGAAAATTCATATCTTTTTGTACAAACATCCTAAAAATAAAATAAAAATACCTCTGGAAAGCTCTTGAAGAGAAGAAAATTATGAAATTTAAATTATAATTTTATTCTATGCATCTAATTCTTAAATAATTAAATACTCTCTAGAGTATTTTAATTATTAACAATTATTTATAAATTAAAAAAATCTGAAACTTTGAGAGATTGATCTTTAGGCCTTTAGGGACCTTACATGATCTTTCCTATGACAGAAAACTCTTTTAAGACTACTTTTTTTAATTTTCAAGATATTTTGTAATTATTGCAAAAATAATTATAGAAAAATGAAATCTAAGTAAAATAAGGTTGAAAATGACTAGAGAATATAGGGTGACTGACATGAAACCTAAAAATAAATCTCTAGGTCATTAATTAAGTTTAAATGACATCTTTTGAATTAAGGGTTAAAAATTTATTAAAAATTAATAATTTAAATCCTTAAAAACACCTTTTTCACCCATATTGGCTTATCCTTCAATGGATTAAATCAAAATTGAAATTGAACTCTAAAAAGGCATATTTTAACCATATAAAAATTCAAAAATGAGAATTTTCTCCTTTAAGGTTAAAAATAGTAAATTTTAAATTTACAATTCAAACTCTAAAAATAACTTAAATCCCAAATTTAGCTACAAATGACATTTAGGGTTGACCAAATCTTAAGCTTTAGGTCTGGTTTGATCTAGGGTGAACTTAAACCCTAACTGACAGAGTTTTACTCATCACATCAGAACTAGTGGGTCTGACCCTTATAGACTCAAAGTCAAAACTAAAAAATGTTAAGTTCAAACTTACATTAAGTCTAAGATGACAAATTAGACTTAACAAAACTAAGTTAAACCTTAATCACATTACGTTTAACCGACCAGACTCCTAATTAAGTCTAAGAAGACAAATTAGACTTAACTAATCATCTAAATCCTTATTACATTGGATTTAAAACATAAACAATACTTAATTAAGTTTAAAAGACAAAATTAGACTTAATTAACCTTTTAAACCCTAATCACATTGGGTTTAAGACATATATGACCCCTAAATAAGTTTAAAAGACAAATTAGACTTAATTAATCATCTAAATCCTAATTACAATGGATTTAAGACATAAACCATCCTCAATTAAGTTTAAAAGACAAATTAGACTTAATTAACCATTTAAACCCTCATCACCTTGGGTTTAAGACATAAACAACTCTTAATTAAGTTTAAAGGCAAAATTAGACTTAATTAACCATCTAAACCCAAATCACATTAGGTTTAAGATAGTTTTCTCCAATCAGTTCTTTTAGGATTTACAGTTTTCTCCAAAATTCTTTTGATTTCTTGATTTGAGACTTCTGCCATTCCACTAGTTTGAGGGTGATAAGCTGTAGCAATTTTATGCTTAATTCTATATTTTCAAAGTAATCTTTGAATCTTAAAATTCTTAACGTGACTTCCCCCATTAGTAATAATAATTCTTAGTATTCTAAATCTAGTAAAAATCTTTTTGATTAAAAATTTTGAAACACCTTTAACATCACAACGAGGTAAAGCTATAGCTTTATTTCATTTAGAAACACAATCAACGACTAATAATATATAAATTATTCCAGAAGTTAGTACATATGGTCCCATAAAATCCAAAACCCTTACATAAAAAATTTCAACTTCTAAGGTGAAATTCAGAGGAATTTCATCTCTTCTAGAAATATTTCCTTTTCTTTGACATCGATCACAAGATTTTACATATTTCTTACCATCTTTAAATAATGTAGGCCAATAGAATTCATATTGTAAAATTTTAAATGCAGTTTTATCACTACCAAAGTGTCCTCCAAATTATGAGTTATGACATTTGTGAATAATTTCATTAGTTTCATTATTAGGTACACATCTTCAAATAACAGAAAGTTTACATTGTTTAAATAAATATAGATCATCCAAAAAATAAAAAAAATTGAATCATGTATGAATTTGTTTTTCTGATGGCTAGTTAATCCATATGGTAAAATATGACTAGCTAAGTAATTAACCATATCAGCATACCATGGAATTTGCCACTCAGAAATTGCATAAAGTTGTTCATCAGGAAAATAATCATTAATGTCGTCAAAATTTTTATCATTTTTAATTCTAGACAAAAGGTCAGCAATTTGGTTATCAGCATATTTTATATCCACTATTTGAAAATCAAATTCTTGTAAGAGAAGAACCCATCTAATTAACCTTTGTCATTAAATACTTAATGGCAAAACGATCTGTATGGACTATATATTTTGTTCCAAGTAAATAAGGTCTAAATTTATTAAAAGCATAGACTATTGCTAATAGCTCTTTTTCAGTAGTAGAATAATTAATTTGAGCTTCATTAAGGGTTCTACTGGCATAATATATAACTTTTAAAAGTTTTATCATATTTTTGACATAAAACAGCTCCAATAGTATAGTCACTAGCATCACACATCAATTTAAATGATTTTTCCCAATTAGGTGAAACAATAATAGGTGCTATAATTAAATTTTCTTTTAATGAATTAAAAGCTTTTAAGCATATTTCATTAAAATCGAATTTAGTATCTTTTTCCAAAAGATGGCATAGTGCTTTAGCAATTTTTGAAAAATCCTTAATATATCTTCTATAAAATACAACATGTCCGAGAAAACATCTTACAGCCATTAGTGAAGTAGGAGGTTGTAATCCAACAATAATTTGAATTTTTGCTTGGTCTACTTCCATGCCATTTTTAGAAATTTTATGTCCTGAAACAATTTCTTTTGTAACCATAAATTGACTTTCTTCCAAGTTCAGAACCAAATTTGTTTCTTCACAACGTTTTAATACTTTTGTTAAATGATCTAAATAAGAATCAAAAGAGGTTCCAAATACGAAAAAATCATCCATAAAAATTTCAATTCCTTTATCAATTAAATCACAAAAAAAAGACATCATACATCTCTGGAAAGTTGCAGGTGCATTACATAACCCAAAATGCATTCTTCTAAAAGCAAATATTCCATAAGCACTAGTAAATGTAGTCTTTTCTTGATCTTCAGGAGTTATCAGAATTTGATGGTAACCAGAATATCCATCCAAAAATAAAAATATGAGTGTCCAGCTAATCTATCTAACATTTGATCCAATAAAGGTAAAGAAAATGATCCATTCTAGTAGAAGCATTTAATTTTCTATAATCGATGCAAATCCACCACCAAGTGACTTGTCTTGTTTGGATTAATTCATTATTTTCATTTATAGCAGCAGTCACACCCTCTTTTTTTGGAACATAATGAATTGGACGAACGTAAGAACTATCAGATATAGGATAAATAATTCCAGCATTTAACCATTTTAAAATTTCTTTCTCTACTACCTCATTCATTATTGGATTTAATCTTCTTTGAGGTTCAACACTTTATTTATAATCTTCTTTCATTAGAATTCAATGCATACAGATAGAAGGGCTTATTCCTTTTATATCTGTTATTATTCAACCAAAAGCTTTTTTATAATTTTTTAAAGTTTCTAATAATTTATTTTCCTGATCTTTAGTTAATTCAGAAGATATTATTACAGGTAGGGTTGATAAATTCCCTAAGAAAGCATACTTTAAATGAATAGGTAATACTATTAATTCAAATTTAAGAGCCTTTTCAATTGAAGGTATTATAGATTCTCAATTGAGTAAATGGAGTTATATCATTTCTAAGTTTAGCACTTTTAGAAGGAGGAAAATATTTAGCCTGAAATTTTTGTGTTATTTCTCTCTAAGTTTTAATAGAGTCTGTACCTAATGAATTTAACCACAACTTAGCTTTATCCTTTAAAGAAAAAGGAAAAAGTTTAAGTTTTATAGCATCATCTGATACACCATCACATTTGAAAGTAGCACAAAGCTCTAAAAAACTTGCAAGATGTAAATTTGGATCATCATTTGGTGATCCCCAAAATTGATTATTTTGCACCATTTGTATAATAGCAGGTTTAAGTTCAAATGACTTTGCATCAAGAGCAGGGATTTGTATACTTAAATGAATTTCATCTGCTGTAGGGTTAGCATACTCCCTTAAAGATTTTTGTATATTTTGTTGCTCATTATCTTCAATTGTAATTTCAGGATTATTTTAACTTATATTCGCCATTTCTTGAATATTTTGAAGTTGTTTCTCTTTTCTTATTTTTATTATAGTTTGTTCTAATTTAGAATCGTATTGTACTATACCTTCAAATCCTGAACTACGCATACAAAAATAAAAAGATTTTCTGAAAATAAAGTATTATATATTTATTTTTAATTCTCTTTTAATTTAAAATTAATCTCCCCAGCAACGACGCTAAAAACTTGACCAGACCGCAATTATGCAGATAATGAAACTTACAAAGATAGGTAAACTTGACCTTAAAATAAGCAGCTAGTGTGCAAGATTTAAGTATTTTATAGATAATGATAATAAACACACTGGGGGTACTACAAAAGTATACGCATCGTTTTAAGTAATATAGGATTTTCTTTTTAAAAACCCCAGATATCGATCCCATGAGGAAATTTGTGAAAATTAAAAGAAAACTAAATAAAAAAGTGCTAATTTTAAATAACTTATCAAAAGTAAAATTAATCTTACTAAACTTTCACAATTATGCAAGTAAATGTCTAAGCACACGAATAAATTTTTTAATCTAAAATTCTTTCTCCTTACAAATATTTATGTAATAAGTAGAGGAATTTATATTGTTTAGAACTTAAAAATATTGTATTGCAACAAATAGGAGCATAAATATTCTTTACCTTTGGTCCATGCATAAAGAACATTGGTTAGTCTAAAGGTTGGTGCAGGATGTGCTATTAGTAGTATTGAGTAGATTCTAGACTCTCACTTCTAGATTACACACTTTGCCCTCTCTATAGGACATACCAGTGACCCATTTTCCTCACTTTAAACCAATTTGATAGAATTTATCCTTTCACTCTAAAGACATTCAAATCTACATCCTTCAAATCTTATCTCCCTATCTATTTGCACTCCTCTTCAATTGATAACTTCTGATCTTCTAAAGTGAAATGTAATACTTACAAGTTAAGAAATCTTAGCCCACGTTCAGGTCTATAAGATTTATTCATAGGTTTTAACAATACAATTGGCCAAGTTATAAAGTAAAAGAAGTTTAGGTAAAATATCATCACAATTTTTAATAATAAAAATAAAAAATTCTTAATAAAAATTCAAACGTCTTGACTTATTTGTAAGGAGAAAGAGTAAAAAACTACTCAGAAAGCATTGGATTAACACAACAAAACATATTCATAAATATTAAATCCAAAGCACAGAACTTAAGAGTTAAGTTAAAAATACTTATCTGGAACGTACACTAAAGCAATCCTTCAAAATTCTCTGACTTCTCTGACTCTTACAAACTTGATTATTAAGTGAACGAAACTAAGTGTTATGTAAGAATGACTTTTAAATGACTCCTCTTAGCAGCCAAAATAATCTATATTTATAGAGCTTCGAAAATAACCAGGGGTTGCTTAAGACACCTCTTCAAAATTCAGCCACATTCAATGAAACTTCTAGAAAATAACTGTGGCGCCTAGGTGCCAGGTCAATTGTTTAATTACCCACCCTTTTGCCCTAAGGGACACTCCTCTTCATCAAAATGTGTCTAGATTCATTGTATTCTTCATTTAAAATGTTCTATAACATCTAAGGTCTTCTAGAATACTTTGGACCCGCCAAAATTCAAATTTTAACCATTCTAACCGTCTTTGGCGCCTAGGCGCCAGACTAAATTTTTTTTATGTTTCTTCATAAAGCCCTTATTTTGCTCCATTTTGCTTCTTTTTGTACTTAAACTCACTTATATCTGTAACCAAAAAAATAAAAAAATACCTTTCATTAAAACATAGTCTACTTAGAAATATAAGAATAATTTATCCATAAAAATAGTAAAATTTAAGGTAAACTAATTCCCCCAAACTTAAACTTTACTTGTCCTCAAGTGACTCTAAAAATTAAAATAATTTATCTAGATTAGAGTTAACAGGTCTCCTTTAGAATTGCTAAAATTTTGTTCTAAAAATGTGAAAGTTCAACTTAGAGGAACTTCTAGTGAATCAGACTCGCCCATGGTCTCAAATATTTATCATCAAACTTAGGAATTTGTTATCTTTTCTAATTCAGAAATATATGCAGATTTTTCAAACTTCATATTATATAAACTTTACTTTCTAGACTTAAGAACTCTTTTAAAAATAATTTATATAAATGTAAAAACCAAGCTTACGATTGTTCTAAGTTATTTACTTTAGAAAGACTTAAGTGAAAAAAATTTTTGATTAGGACCTATCCTCAAGCTTCTCCTCATCTTCGTTTTCTTTTTTTCTTTTCTTTTTAGTTTTTTCTTTTCTTTTTTTTTTAGGATCTTTTTTTATCTTTTTTTTATTTGAGGATTACTATATCTGAAGAAGTCCTTAAATGATTTTGAATTCCACCATTATCTTCTGAGGTTAAAACTTATTACTTTCCTTCTCCTGAAAATATGTAGATATATAAATTTTTTCTAAAAGAGCCTTAAATGTTTTAAAATAAAAAATTCTAAGAATCCTTTGTTTTCCAAAAATAAAATACTTCCTACTAAAGATAGTTATTCATTTTCCCAAGCTTTCTACTAAATATTCTCAACTTTAGGTTCACCATTTTCACTAAAAATTTCAACGAAGTTACCCTACTCCATTTTTATACTTAAAATTCTAACATTCTTAAGATAACTCTGCATAATAATAATCATTAGAAGTAAAGTACGAAACTATTTGTAGTATTTTGGAAAACAAGGTTTAATTTTGAAACATCGTCCCCCACACTTAATTTTTAAATCATTTTGTAATCTAAAGTTTATAATA
The DNA here is from genome assembly GCA_022702705.1 of Papilionanthe hookeriana x Papilionanthe teres. Lineage (NCBI taxonomy): Eukaryota > Viridiplantae > Streptophyta > Magnoliopsida > Asparagales > Orchidaceae > Papilionanthe > Papilionanthe hookeriana x Papilionanthe teres. Next base: position 7,747,331 of record CM040425.1, on the reverse strand, counting down.
AGCATAAAGAAAGAAAAAAATTAAAGTGTATTTTTAAGCAGGAGAATAATTGCATGTGTAAAAAGTAATACAGAAAAGTAACATTATGAAAAGCATTTAAAAACTAACACATTTTTCTAGCACTGATTTAATACTAAATAAACACATCAACAAAAAGTCACAGTGATAAATAACATAAGTCCTCAAACATTCCTACACAACCATCAGAGTCTAGGCATAGAAAATAA
>CM040425.1:6928958-7146604 GCA_022702705.1 Papilionanthe hookeriana x Papilionanthe teres | reverse complement strand
GCTTCAATTTCGAAGAGATATTTTTTAGTGTTCCATCTTGTCAATTTTATTATTTAGAGCTTACACTTGCATGATCATAATCATGCAAATGATCTAAAATGATAAGAGGGTTTGTGTTGTATTGAACGACAACCTCAGAACCTAAAGAGAGTTAAGACTTATGCTGCATAGCACGATTATGCAGGAACCTAAAGATGGAGTGAGGGTTTACGCCATGCTAGTCAACTACCTCGAAACTCTATGGATTGTTATTTAAAGTTAATTAGACGTAAGCTAATGAAAATCCGCTTGCAGCTCGATTCAAGCTTATTGTCGTGCTACCCACGAATTTTGCTCTAAACTCCTTGTTGTATTGGTGACACCAAGGTTTATGGTTCATTGTTTTATAGTTTATGTGTTATGTTTTGGTTTTGCTTATTATTGTTGTTGTTCAAGTGTTTGGGGGAATTTTAATTTAAGTTAAGCGACACCGGTAAAGATCTCACGGTTCTATCATCCCGACATTACTATTTTCTTATGGATTTACTTTGTATAAATGAGTGGTTAAGCTTATTTAGATTAGAGAATTCTTGTTAGAAACCGTAGGTTACCTCATCTGAGTGATTCTTGTAAAATTAAAGGGCGTGAATTAAGTGTGTTCAAAAGGTTTAATGGTGTATTGTTAATTTTTTGAAAGTTTATTTTTGTTTTACGGGTATAATAAGTAAAGCAGGCATGTAAACTAAAAGAGTAGTAAAATAAAGTAATAAAATCATAATAAATAAACTATAAATGTGTACCTGGGCCTCGATTACTGCTGCAAGGTTAGTAAAAGAAGCATAATATGATTGCAAAGAATTTAAATAAATTGCTAAAAGAAATATGGTATGAGAAAACCCAAACAAGTCATAAAAACAATGAGCAAGCGAAACAAAACCTGACGTCATAGATGAAAGACCGAGGCTAAGTGTAAGAGTTTAGTGTAGGTGGAGGCTCAGAGATGGACTGTGTGCTTTATAACTCCAACTCCTAATAAAGGCTACCAACCTAACAATATAAGGAGGGTGATCCTTAACCTCGATCCAAGTGATTAACCGTGGACCTTTATAAGTTTTCATCCAAAATTCTTTTAATTGTTTATGCATGTGAAATTTACTTGAGCAATCAAAAGTAATCTTGTTACAAAAAGGATTGTTGTTATCTTATATTTTAAGTATATTGTAAAGTAGTATAGTCGACAGGATGATTAACCTAATCAAACAAGGATTACAAGCAGCTTAAGAGTGTCGGGGCAACTTCCACCAAAATCTGGTTAATAGTACCATCAGTCTTATCCCCTTTCCTGAAGGATCCTTGAGGTAGGAGATACTATTATAAATCCCACATTGTATCTCTCACCTAACACACATAAGCATTATCTTCATCGCCTTAGCCACCTAGACCTCCGACTTACATAAGTCCGATGAAACATATGTGGCATTAACGAAATATCCCCGGTTGCTCACAAGGATAGGTAGTATAGGTTATTTTATTGAAAGTGTGAATTAACGGGTCCCATGTCATATCTTGGTGGGTCCTTAAGGTTTTGAGGATAATTTTCTTCAATAAAGCATAATAAATCTGAGTGTCATTCAAAATGCCCAAAAGATTGCAAAAGTGTTTCGGGCATAGCCTGAAATAAATTTCAAAATCTTATGAATCATTTCAAGTTCATATGGACTTATTATGTCATTAAGTTAATCATCTTACGTTAATTAGAGTTTTAGTTATGGTGTTCTAACCTTATGCTCAGTAAATTCTAATATTTTAATTATCCCATGAGCAGGGCAACTAGACATTCATTTGATGTTTTATTAAAAGATTATGTGGGTGGACTTTCTTGAGGGCAGATTAAGTCATTATCAAGTAATCCTTACCTTTTAAATTAAAATTGAGCATGTGGTGTTTTATGTAGATTAATAATTTATTATATTTAATTTTTAAGCCTCATTAAATGGTTATAAATCGATCCTAATTCACTACCAATCTCTTAAGTCTTTATGGGTAAATTTGTAATTTTGAAAAAGTTTAGGTGAAGTAGAATTAATTCTTATTAAAAGATTTTATTATCACTTAGCCATTAGTGTGGGGCTTCAAATTAGTTGGTTATTATCTTCCTAAATCATTCCCTTTCGCATTAGGATCATCAAATTCGATTAACTTCTAAACCACAATAATTTAGAAAATTATATTTTTATCCTTTTATAGAAAATGGCATGAATTTTTTGTTTCTATCCTTTAACCCTTTGTGTTTCAATCATTTCATAGATTTAATTATGGTCAATATAATTTTCTCTCTAGTTTGACCTAAATCTTTATTAAATTCCAAAATTCCATAATTACCATTTTGCCTCTGGGGCTTTCCACTTCATAATTATTTTAATTTAACTCCAATGACTTTGAAACTTTGTTGTTACACTACTCATGAGTTAATTAAAATATCAGAGGAGAATTAACATTTTTCTGGTTTTTATTTAGTTTTTAGTAATTATTTTAATCCAAAAAATAGGGAATTAATAAGGAGTTTTAAGGTTAATTAATTTAACTAATCAAAACAAACCTTTTGTCCTTTGGAACTTTTTAGAAGATTTAGTTATGTTAGAGGACAACTAAGGACAATTTTTGTGAATTTTTTAATTATATTTTAATTTTTATAATTTTTAGTTGATTTTAGTGAGTAAAAAAAATAAAATATATTTATTTATTTCAAAAACTCATTTTAATATTTTTTATAATTCCCTCTAACTTCAGAGAAATTTATTTTATATTATTGTGATTTTTACTTTCTTTTTTATAATTATTTTATTAAAAAACAAAGAAAAATACATTTAAATACTAAAAATATATTTTTATACTCTTAAAAAATTTCAAACACATTTTTTAGATGTTCTCTGTGGTCAGAATGATATTTGTGACAATTTGAAGCTTTTAATATTTTTGATAATTTTTGAGATTTTAAAATATTTTCAAATTAAGAAAATGCTTAAAAATAAACTTTTTATTTTAACTTTAATTTTATTTTTCCTAGATTCCTCGGGTCTCAAGGAAAATTCCAAACCAATTTTCATAATTTTTTGAGTTTTTAATTTTTATAATTATTTTAAGTTAACATTGTTATTTACTTAGAAAATACCTTTTTATATTAAAAATAATTTTTATGACTCTTAAATTTTTACTGAGGCCTCATAAGATGATTACCTTCAATTTGGCCAATTTTAGTGATTTATTGAATTATTTTGTATTTTTCTAATTTTTCTTAATTTTAAATAAAAAAATACAATTTTGAACATTTAAATCTGATTTTTATTTTTTTCTAAGGTCCTCTGACCACATTAAACATACCAAACCTGATTTTATATTTTTTTGACATTTATTGTATTTTATTATAATTATTTTAACTAAAATAATACAAAAAATCCTAAAAATTAGGTCTTTTGATCATAGGGGTGCTCTCTGACCTTGCAAAGTTCAGAGAACACTCTTAAGCTCATTAAGAACAAACGAATAAAATCTCATTTAATTTGTATAAGTATTTTATTAGTTATGATTTAATTACTCTCTAGAGCATTTAATTAATGAAAAATAAAATACTTCATAAAAAATTTTTATTTTTGGCTCCATAAATTCTTCTCTATTCATTGAGCACAGAGGTAATTTTATTTTATTTTTATGATTTTTCTACATCAAGATATGCAGTTTTAAAATTTCTATAATTATATAATTCCAAAATATCCTACTTTTCTACTTATCGACGTCGACCGCCATGTCAATCCTCGGCAGCTCCGAAGATAAAGCATCATTTAGTGACTTGTTGCGCTTTCCACGTGTGCCTACAATTCTCGCTCCGCGCTCCTCGTCCGACGCCATCTCGACCGTCCATCCAATTCTCATGGAAATGGAAGAGATTCGTTCATCGTTCCCGATCATCCTAACTCAAGAACCATCTGTGTTCTAACCCTAATATCTCGCTCGATACTCAACTAAATTGCATAGAGTTTGTTCCTACACCTTCATCTAAGTGAGACAAACCTATCTATACAGTAAAATACGTATGAAATACAAGTTCTATTTTTAAAGGTTCAAGCTAAAGCAAGATTTAAAGATTTTGGGTTATATCATTGCCCAAGAGGTAAGACCTCAATTGGGTTTGTTCCTGAGCTTAGCCTTGAGTCCATGAACGTCCTCCAAGTGTTGGTTTGAGCTGAGGTAAAGTCTATGTATGATTTAGATCAGAGGGTGACTCAGGCCTAGTCTTCGACTATAGTGGAGGGCTCGGATGTGTGGTCTTTTGATTGGGAAAGTGGTTTTAGGCTATTTTGAAGCTTATGGAAGGGTCAATTTGAAGTTTTAAGGAGTTTGATTCTAAGGTCGTGAAATTTCCTAAATTTTCATGGCTAAATTCAACTCAAGTGGTGGGATTGAGTGGCTACGGATGGTGAGATTGCACTTGGGAACACTATGAGGCGTTATGGGAACAATTTGGTAGAGTTTCCCCTTAGTTCTTACACCTCTTCAATTTTGTCCATGGAGGGGACTATTTATAACTCAGGCCAAGCGGGAGGCCCTGAGCTGCCATTCGCTGGTGTCATTTAGCTTAGGTGGAGATGAATTCGACACAAGTGACCCATTAGGATTTGCCACATTGGAAAGTGTGAGAATTTGGGTTTGAGTCATGGCCACCCTTTTCGACCACCAGGGTGGCTGGCCAGGCCAAGGGTGGCAGCTAGCTGGCTCAGGGAGGTTAGTGGAAGTTTTAATGATGATTAGCGTTGAGGTTATTTCAGAAAATGACATGAGCTAGTCACTTGGCCAAAATAGGAAGGGGTTTATACATTTTGAGGGACTATTGGTCTTTGACACCAAGCAGGGTTGGCTAGGTGATGTGATTAACATTCAAGGCTTAAGACATGGTCGTGGTAATTAAGCTTTTGATTAACCCAAAGGTTTAGATTAAATTTTAGTTTTAGGCTTAAAGTTGGGTTCAAGCTAAGTTTGGGCTAGGATCTAAACCAATTGAAGGCTTAAATTAGTCCTAAAAATTCCACAATGAATCTAGCAACTATTTTAGGGAATTGGATTAATCACGTGGCTCAATTTGATGAAATTTGGATTTGGGGTCAATTTGAGGTAGTTGACTTGGGCATGGGATTTAGGTTTGGAATTTGATGTAAGTGGGTTTGGATCTTGTTTAAATTGGACTCAAATGAATATTATAATTAATTTGGGTTTGAAATTGGGTGAGTTTAAAATGAATTTGGTGAAAATTGGGGGTAATTTAAGAGTTTTGGAAGCTTACAGACAATTTGATAATTGTGACCAATTTTGGTGGATTTGGGAAATTTGGGCACAGTAGGAGACATTGGATGGCTAGAATTGGTCTTGGTGAGGATTTGGGTGAATTTGAGGATTATGACAATTTTTGAGGTATTGGGGTCTTTTGGTGGTGTCGGGGTATTTTGGATATTTTGGGGACTATGGTGTGAATTTGGGTAGTTTGGGTAATTTTAAATGGTTTGACCCGATTTTTGGTGAAGAAGTGAGAGTTTGGGTAACTTTGAGAATTTTAAGGCTTCAGGGGCATTTTGGTAATTTTGAGAATTTTTGGGGGTAGAAGGCCAAAGTGGGATGTTTTGGTGGAATTAGAATTGGTTGTAAACCATGCAAATTGTGCAAACCCCCCCCCCCTCTAAAGCCATAAGACCTATGGGAGATCTCATTTTGGATCATATACATGTTGGTTCTAGCCATCCTAGCCAAAGGCTAAGAGCTTGGGATCACACACATGAGTTTCCAAGAAAGAGTAAAGAAGTAGGTTAATTGCAGTGTAATTTTAGGGTTTTAGAATGTTTAAGAAATTGTGATGAGCTTGAGTATGTGTGTGTAATCAAGACCAAGCCACCCAGGGTTTTCCTAAGGCTTGCAAGTCTTATAGGGACTCTCTTTGAGCTTCCTCATGTTGGTTCCGACATTCTAAGTGCTAGAGGTTAAAACTACACATGTTAAACTCCAGAGAGAGCAAAGAAGTATTTAGAATTTCTAAAGGAGGTGAGTTCCATCACTAGTCCTCTAGGATAGTCAACATAAATGTTCTATGACTAGATCCTAGGCTTCAGAGGAATAGAGACTATACCTTATCAAAAGTGACAAATTTCCAAGATGTTGAAGCTGGGGTGTGTCATACATTATGATCAATCCTCAATACCTTGATTAGGAATATTTGAGGCGTCTGTGAAATGTATGATGAATTCCTTCAGTTGGATTGGATTGGGGCAAGAGTTGGGTTAATACATTTTCTCGCTTAATTAATCTTGGTCTTCGGTTCAAATGGTCTATGTCTGGTCAGTTTCGAGGCCTAGTTTAGTGGAGTTGCACTTAGTTAAGAGAGTCCATTGATCTTTTATCATATGGTCTTTTATCAATGGACTCACTTGACTAAGTGCAACTCCCTTGACAGGTGGGCCTTTTTGATGACACATCTTTATCTATAGTCCATCAGATCTCTTTGAGATTTGCCAGATGCATTTTTGATGTACGATGCACGCTCTATTGACAAAAAACATTCATCATCCATCACCTTTTTACTAGCATGTTGTACAACACTAATAAGCATCTTTATTGATTAGGAGGAAGGGCAAGATTTATAATCTTAATCCATATGATGAATTATTTCAGGTAAGTGAAGCGTAACTTTTTAGTTTTTCAAAATTGACTTCAAGAAAACACTTGTTATTTGTATATTTGGGAAATTTCTTGTTAAAATGGATGAATGTTCAATTAAAGAATAAAATTAAAACAAGCCTTATTTTCTTATAGGCAACAACTAAAAATATGCATTAAATAATATAATATGTATATGATGCAAAATTAATGCATATTATTGATGTACTCGAAAAGAAAGGAAAAAAGAAGCTTCTTGGAAGATAAATAGACCAATATCTAGGGGTAAAAGTGCTTGAGCTCAATGGATAAGTTGCTTGCGAGTTATGTTCGATGAGCCAGTAAGCCAAACTCGAATTGGCCTGGACTCTCATTAGATCGTGAGCTGACTCCTATGAATAAATATTAATATAAAATATACTCAAAATATATTAAATTTAAAGATTTTATGTTTAAATTAAAAAATATTTTAACAATAATATTTTATATTTTATATTAAATGAATTTTTATTATTTCTTATATAATTGCACGTTATATTTATTATTTTATTATAATATTATTTAAAATAAATATTATTTTTAATAATACATAGATTAGTTTGTGAGTCAACTCGAATTGATAATGTTAAACTCGAGCTCGAGTTCATGCGTTTTATAAAATTAAGCAAGCTCACTATTTGAGCTTACATCCTATCAAAATTACAGATATAAAACTTATCTGTGACTAAGTACAGCCGACAGCGCTCTTTTTTACACTCTTGGAACGGAAGCAGAACTAAACCCACAAAATGAAGTAGAAAGATGACAGAAATAAAGACGAAAAACTGAGAGAAATTAAGAGGGGAAGAAAGAAGTCAGGAGTACATCGATTCCTGGTGCGGAAGCGGGGAGGAAGACAAGGGTGTAGCAATTCTCTTCTTCTTCTTCCGAAACCCTTATCGATTCATCTCCATCTTTCTTTTTCTGTCCTTCTCTATCGTCGACTTCGAGCAGGCGCGATTCTCCGAAGAAAAGGAGGTGAGCGGCTGCGACGCCTGACCTCCATCACGGGAATCGCGATCTCGGAGGACAGGTATTTTGGATGCGCAAGCCGATCCTGAAGACGACGCTTTTACTAGAATTCAGCTTGGAACATGACCGGAAATGGAGGAGGCGAGGATGGCACGGCAGCGTCTTCCTCGGCGCCGGCGCCGCTCGAGTGGAAATTCTCTCAGGTGTTTGGTGAGCGGACCGCTGGAGAAGAAGTTCAGGAAGGTATGCCCATTCGCTTCGTTTAATCTAGTCCAGATCTACTCTTCACTAGAGTCTGGTGGTGGACGTTTAATATGCTATTGTTGATGTTTAATTATCGCCGATGAGCATAGGATCTGTTCGAAATTTGCTTGAAATAATATGATGAAGTGGTTGGGACTTAATAACCAGAGAGTGTGTTTAAGATAGAGAAGGGAGCTTGTGTTGTTTGAATTTTCTGCAAGTGAAGGGGTTTTAGTCATCTCTTTTAGTTAGTGATTCTGAGGAGTTCCATTCATACATGGGCTTGCGTTTTAGTGTTTATGGACACAACCAGGTTTTTTTCTCTTTGCTTATGTTCTTTGTTCCTTATTTAGATGCGTTTGTTTGATGCTTTTTCCCTTTTGGAATCAACCGAATTTCTTTCAGATATTGCAGATGAATACATTTCTTTTAGCGTATATTCCACATGATACAGAGGATTCCTTATTATTTTCTTTTGTTTTTTTAACTTCCTCTGCAATGTGAATACTGACTGATGACAATGTAATTTGTTTTATCTATTTAGCATTCATATTGTTTCTTTTAATATGCCTCATACGGCGGGAAATTATTACATACGGAGCACTTACCCAGCACTAGGTGCGGAATAACCTGTTTTGAGGGTATTGGGAGGGGGTATTGGTTATTAAGGTATTTACAGGGTATTGATTATTGGGTATTGATAGGTTATTACGAGAGTATTGAATGGGTATCGGAGGAGCTGCGTGCGGACTGCGTACGTGCTCCGTATGCAATAATTTCCCCCTACGGAGACCTTATATACTTGTGCCAAATTGTAAAAATATTTTAGCAGGTGATTTCTTGCATTATTTCCATTCTTAAGCATAACTTTTTAGTGATACTGATAGGATAAAACACATGAAGTACAACGGAGGCTAGTTGGAAAGGAAAATTCAAAAAAAAAGAGGGGGAGGGTTGAGAGTTTACATAATCCATGTGCAAAGAGCATGGATCAATTTAAGATTATTTATGGCGCAAAATAGTTGTGAATGTTTGAGAATTTCAATGATTGGTTAAGCATGGCTCAGGCTAATCTATGTTGGATGCATATTTAGTCATGTTTTTTTGTCCATGATAAGCACGTCAACGCAACAGTTTCAGCTCATTTTACTTCTCTCTCCATGTGTCATCCAAAACAACAAGACTTGATTTATAATGGATTGGTTTGGGTAGATAAGAGGTACTAATGCTTATGTTAAGACCTAGTTAGAATAATTGTTGTCTTTGGGATTGATTGGGATGAAAGAGATTTTTCCATTGATTTACAGAATGATTGGAAGGCTTCAACTTATTAAAAACACTGTAATATTTTCAAATCTAAGTTAGAAATGTCTTATTTGTGGCATCTTCCATGTTTGTGGATTTCTTATGGAAATTTAGGGTACAATATGACAAATGCCAGTATTTTCAAAGTGCTAAGTGCAATGCGATGTATAAGATTTCTTTTCTTTGCTTCAATGCAAAAAACATAAAGCAAAGTGACATTATTACTAATTTGAGCATTTTTGATATAGGTATATTACATGCATACAATAATTATTTTAACCAAACTTAAATTGCAAAAGCGAATAATTGCTTTAGCAACTATAATGATATTTTAAATAACAATTATTTATAACTATTCAAAATGAAAATAAAATCATTCAAAGATTTAAGTGATATAAATAATTAAATGATGTAATAATATTTCAAAAAAATCAGGAATATACTTTTGAGATTGAGTGACCTATTATTGAGAGATGGAGTAATACCTGAGTTACCCAAACAACAATTGGAAAACCAAATTTAATTATGGAAATCAAATAGGAACTTACAACTAACATACATAAATCTGAAATTGCAACAACTGACAACATAAACTCGTGCTAGTAGATATGTCTAGGATGGTGGTGGTGGTCAACGAGGGTTTGGATGGTGTCGCTGGGGTGGAAATGACGGTTGGCAAGCTGAAAATAGCAAGATGACTATTACCCTCGTGCTGAAAAACAATCAAACAGCTGGGAGCGATGAGGGAAGGCTGTATGGGTTGATGGCAACAGGGACGAAGGGCAGAAATGATGGTGCAACAAAGAGCAAGGGCTAGACAGTAGCAACAGTGATGGGGGAATGCGTGGCAGTGAAGTGAGGGATGTGGAAGCGTTGGGGAAAGATAACTACCACTTCGGGAGCGAGATCCAACTAGAGCAACACTCGATCATTAGAGGAGAATCACCACATTGGGACGAGATATAATCAGAGCATCACTTGCCCTTAGATGCGACCCTAGAAGTAAAATTTTGGAGACGCCGACGGGTGTCCTGACAGAAAATTCACGAAAAATTGCAACCTAAACCAAATGAATCAAATATATAAGCGCAAGACAATTATGATTGGATCCTTCTATGGAAAGGAGGTGCCAAACCAACATGGAAGAGCCTGTTAGCCCTCCCAGGTTTGGACCGGTACAGTTCAGGCAAAGGAATTGCTTGATGGTTTCAATGGCTCCTTTATGCTGCGTCAGTCTCCTGAGGTTGGAGGAGCTTCAACCTCATTCGTTTAAACTTATGTTTGCACGTTAAAAGTAGCAGAGCTACTGTAATTTATTGTGTTGAAGGATCTTCAATTACAGTCTGAAAAGTATATTGATCCCACTTTCGACTGCATTTTCTCCAAAAACATTTGAGGAGTTTTCCCATATGCGTGCATTCATCCATATCGGTCCAATCATACAAGGGTGCACTGCTAAATTGAACTAGGACTTCGTGTCAAGTGTACCATGTAGAATAATCTTCCAATGGAAGTTCCCGGTTGGCTCGGCCCTACCCGACGTGAGAACAAACTGAACTCTCTCTAACGGTGGCTGCCATAGTGGTAAGGTATCGACCATGATGTGCTGATTTACTCTCTGTAGTGATTGTCATGTATTTGGAATCGATGCCTTTGTCCCGCTTTCCTCTATTATCACCAAAACAAATTCTACTGGCACTTCTCTGCTAGCAAGGGCACCTGCAATCTTGGACTACGCAGAAGGTAAAACTACTATGCACTTGCCATCCTTAGTGAAGGAGTATGTATTCCTAAAATGGGCATGCTGAGCCTGATGATCAAATTGTGACAGCCTCCCCAACAAAATATGACAAGCATCTATGCTCACCACGTCTCACTAAATTTGATCTTGAAACTGGTTACGAATCAAAAACTCAAGACACCTCCTTTCAATTTTGAATTTGTTCTTCCTCAACCACGTTAGAGAGTATGGCTGCGAGTGTCTACGAGGCGTGAGTCTCAACTTGTACACTATCTGTTTAGAAATCATATCCTTGTTGTGCCCTCTATCGATGATGAGAATACACACCTTATCCTTTACAGTGTAACGGGTGTAGAATATATTATGGTGAAGCCACTGCTAATCCTTTGTAGCCTCAGTCCGTAGGACCCATCGACCCACAAATATCTTTCTCTGATCCGGTGGAAGATGATACTCCTCACCCTTTTTTTTTGGTTGCCTCTTCGTCTCCAACTTTCTCTACCGCACCCAGCTTTGTAAATGATACAACTTGACTCGTCTAGCTCGAAATCCATGGCATTCGAAGTATTTTCTAGCTGGGACTGTAGTGATAGTGCTATTCTACTCAAGTATTTTCTCACTCTGAGTGACTGCTGTCCTTTGACCAGTTTCTTAACTCCCTGAGGCGTGCTCCTATTGATGTCCACAACTGCGTCTGGTTATCTGAATGGCGGTAGGTGCTTGCTTTGATTTTGCTGTTTCTTCTTGTTCAATGCCAAGGTCAATGTCATCCAAAGACCAGGAAGGTTGTAGCTAGGCCACACTACCGATGGCGGGTTTCACGCCTATCAAGCATCTGACTATCATGTGTTCCTCTGGCTCCGTCAGATCGTTTTCAACTTAAATCAGATAAACTCTGCTATCCACTCTTCAACTAATAGGTCCTTTTGTTATAGGTAGTAGAGCCTCAAGAAAAGATCCTTACGGCAGTGCGGGGATAGGTACCGTCACTGTAACTCTCTCTTCATCTTCTCCCAAGTAATAATCCCGCCCTGTCCTTTATTTCTCTCCCTTTTTCAGGTTTCCTACCACAACGAGGTGTTCTTTTTCAGCTTGCTAGCAGCTAGTTTCACATTTCGGTCATCTGACTTCTTGTATTCAAAGATCATTTAAACGGTCTACAACCACTCTATGAAATCATCTAAATTTATTGTCCCCTCAAAATATAGTATGTCCACTTTCACTTCCGAGCCTCTACATCCTTCAACAAACACTTCATCTTTGTGTCCTTCAACAAACACTTCATCTATTTATCCTCTAATAGGCACTCAATTTATGTATCCTCTAACTGCCATTTCATCTATGTATCTTCTAACAAACACCTTTTCTCTCGACCTCTTCTGATATTATTTCCCAAAGCATTGTGGCCTGTTTTCTTCACTGAAATTATTCTTATGAAAGGATTCAAGCATTCTTCCCTGTCTCGTCATCGGACCTCGCTACCATGCTCGATAGTGATCTCTCCTTAGGTCCTTTTCTCAATATTAGCGATCCGTTGTAGCAATCAGCAGAATTTCTGCTGTATCTCATTCCTAATTAGGTTTTGACAATTGCCTTCTCGATGATATGATTGGGTTTTGGGTTTGGGTAGGTGGAATGAGGAGTGTAGGGTGTAAGAAAGATAAATTTTGGGTGAAGATAGGATGGAGTAGTGGTGGATGTTAGGAATCCTAGGATAGGACTATGATTTGCTAACTTTGATGCCAAATGATATCAAAGTTACCTAACAACACTATGAAACCCAAATATTGTTAGAATATCAAATAAGCAATTACAATCTACATACGGAATTCTGAAATGCTAACAAATTAACAACAAAAAACTCATGCTACGGGTTAGATTAGTCGTGGTGGTGGCTTAGATAGTTTGGAGGGTGGCATAGGGAAAAAGGCTGTTAACAAGTAGGAAACAACAAGACGGCTATTTCTTTGGTGCTGGACAACAAGCAAGTAGCCGAGAGCGATGTAGGAGGGCTATTCGGGGATAGAAGCATGGATGGAAAGCTGAAATGATGGCTGCAGCTAAGTGGAAAGGCTGTACAACATTGATTATGATGGAGGAATGCGTTGCAACGAAGCAGGAGGGATGTGGAGTTGGCGATGAATTATAAATACCACCTTGGGAGTGAGATACAACTAGAGAACCACTCGACTCTTGGAGGAGAATCACTATTCGGGATGAGATACAACCGAAACACCAATTGCCCTTGGATACAACCCTAGAAGGGAAAACTTAGAGATGCTTGCGGCTGTTTCAACCAAAAAATAAAAAAATACTATAAACCTAAAACACAAGAATCACATATATAATCCATAGATAATTAGGATTGGATTCCTCTATGGAAAGAAGGCGCCGAACTAATGTGGAAGAGCTGGTCGACCCTCCCAGGTCTGGACCTGTTTGTCCCAGACGAAGGAATCGCGAGATGGTTCCCGTGGCTCCTTTACACCCGTGTCATGGAAGTAGTGTGAAGCATGAGATAGTGTGAAGAGAAGGCATCAAGAAACATTCTTGAGAAAAATTTTATGCATGAGAATGCATTAGTGCCAAGAACAAGAATTAATGAAAAGTATATAATAACTAGCTTAGGAGTGAGGTTGAAGAGAAGGACCAACAATAGTGAGAATTGATGAGCAATGACTTAATTACTATAGAAAATAGTGAGAAAAGCATATGACTGTGCCTAGTTATTGTGGTAGATGTTGAACTGAACAATGAAATTTGAATTAAAGTTCTATTTTAGAGTAGGATTTGAGCGATTTGTGATGTGATGTGACATGCCAAAGTGGTGCAAAACGTGTGCTTTGCTATGAGCAAGCTTCTAAAGCAAACGATGGTTATGGCTTATGCATTGCTTCACTTTGCTCTTAAAGCGCTCATTTATTAACAATACTAATGAATGCCATGCTAAGCTAATTTTTCAATAATAATTCTTTTATGAACTTTCTAGATAAGTTGCAAATAGTATGATGAAGCAAATTTAAAGCCACATTGGGCATCATAAAATTGACTCGTAGTTTTCGTTGTATTCATATTGTATTGTCTTTAAAGCACCATGAATCTAAATCCTCGACTAACAAAATCAAACTCTGAAACACTTCACATTGTTATTGCTTGAATAATATTGTATTATTGCTCTAATTCTTTTTGTTTGTTCTATGCCTTCGAAATTTTGAGTTCAACAAATGGCCTTGCACAAACAAAGTTGTTCTACCAATTCAATGGAAAAATGGTTAATAATAATTAATAATAAGATTTTGATATCTTATAGAAACTATTTATGAGAATTTGGGAATTAAAGTTTCATATTCAATTAAGATTTCATGCATAGGAAAGTAAATTGAGAATATGAATGATTTGAATCACAATCTCACTTTTAAATAACTAGTAAAATATTGAAAGAAAGACCAAAGTTCATCTCCATTGGAAGATTTCAAGCCTTGCTCTTGATTAAGGATGACCACTTGAGAGTAGATAAGGAGAAAGGGTCTTTACCTCCTAATCAATATTTTATTTATGCTATAGATGCATATTGTTGGATGGGATTGAGTATCGGTGAAATAGAGCCAATTGAAAAGTGCTTGCAGATGAAGATAAAAATGCTCTGTCTGTACATATAGTTACATTGTCCAGAAGAGTATTAAGATGTTTTAAAGGGCATGCAAAATAGTAAATCCATGAAAAGGATACTATGAAGGAGCCCCAAGGAACTGCTAAAATAATAATGACTTCAAAATTCTACCATGACAGCTCAGGATCAGATTTGTGATAGAGCTCAATTGACCACATGTATAGAAATTACAAAATAATTAAACTCAGGAGATCTTAAACAGAGTCGAAACTTTCCTTAGTAAAGTACAGCAACAAGACACATTGCAAGGAGATGCATAATTTCATTAAATTTTAGCTGCGCCTGTCCTTCGTATCTTGAATACCGTATGCAACATAGATTTATGAAGAAATTACGGAAATTTAATTACAAAATTGAAATTATTTATTTAACTTAATCATAACTCAAAATACAAATGGCCAAAACGGCCAGCACGATGTAAATGTTGTGCTTTTTTTATGAAGACTAATGGCGTTGAGTTTCACATTAATCTTCTTCGACATTCAAGTTCCATGAGTGAGCGATTGACCTTTCCATTTAGCAATGAATTCATCTGAAGATTTGGTTTGGATAAGGTTGCTTTGTTTAAAAATGCATTGATGTGGTTTGTAAATTTTTGTAGTAGAAATATTCCTAACCCTTTGATTTGAGAGATTCGTTGAAGTTTTCGTCAATAGTGTACGTAGGAGTAAATCCATGAAATGAAATCTGGATAAGGTGTATTTTAATCACGGTTCTCTCCATTACAGTTTCTTTATTAATCAATTTTGTTTGTATATGATACATATTTCATGTATTAGGGAGTTAGCAGAATCATAACAAACTAGAATTTTCATGTTAGTGTGGGGCTTAGCTTATGAGCACATTTAGTAGCATTTTTGGCCTTTTTTGGTTATGCCTTTTAGTTCTTTTTCTTTTTCAAAAGCTTGCCATATTATAATTTTGTTAGACGCCAAAAATGTCGCAACAAGTACCATATTACTTGCACTCCTCTCTATGGCTTTACAACCATGGGGCAACACTTTGAGGGCAGATTTTAGATTTGTGCGAATTTGATTGTGGCTTTATCTCATACCTAATAAATTAACACAACAACAACAACACACCATTTCCAAATCAAGCCATCTCATGTTCACTTCTTGATTAATGTTTGAGAATATTGGGTAAGCTGATAACTCTTGTATGTGAAACCATTTCTAGTTAAACTTTCCTTTAAGGTGGCAAGATCTTCCTGTAAGTGATTAGCTTTCTTAGTTGAGGCAACCAAGATTATGTGGCTAGCATTTTAGATCAAAGACTATCTAGAATCATACTTGTTTGTTGACTCAATTTAATATTTTGTAGGCTTAATAGCTCCCCACCACCACCACCATTACCACTACCACCACCACCACCACCACCACCATTACCACTACCACCACCGCCATCAATCCTCTATGAAAAACTCCGTACTTGATTTTCTTATACTTTGTGTTTGACTCTTCAGTTGGCATACACCCAAGCTTTTTTATATGGAAATATTAGAGTTCTTAATTTTATGTTCTATTTAGGAGTCTATTTTATTTGCTCAATTTCATTAATGTGATCTTAAATGAAGGTAGTTGATGTCGGAATTTACTCAAACAATAATAGGAAACAAATATTATTACTGTAAAGCTAATAGACAGTTACAATCAATAGACAAAAAGGGGAAAATAACAATTAACATGACATGTGACTCAACAAGATTGTATTCCAAATGGGGGGTAGTGGTTTGGAAGGTTGTCTTGGGAGGTGGTGGCAAGGTTGGGGATGTGGAGCAGTGAGCTACATAGCAGGGAAGCATCGCCATCCGAGACGTCAACAATTGGATAGGTGGGCTGGACAGTGGAGGAACAACGATCAAAAGTGGTTCTGGTGACTAGAGCGACAATTAGGCTGCGACAACGTAGATGTGGCAGGGAGGCGGTGCGTGTGGGTTGGGACAACGACGAGGTGGCATGGAGGTGTTTCAGAGTGGATGTAACAACAACCAAGGTTGAAGAGGGGTGTTTCTGTTGGCTGGAACAGTAGCGAGGCGACAAGTGAAATGGTTAGGGGTGCTTGGAAGCCAAGGGACATGAAAATGACTAGAAATGTGGATGGCAAGGTGGAAGGAATGTGGTTGCAGAAAGACAACATAGTGGCTTTCCGATGATTCATTTAACAAGGAAAAGAGATAGCTGCCGTGAAGGGAGGGATACAAAAGATCGAAAAGTCGATCATAGTCATTACCTTTGTATTCTTCAAATAGACACTTCCTTTCTTGGCCCCTTCTGATATTGAATCCCAAAACGTTGTGGTTCATTTTTCTCTTCATTGAAATCATCCCTACGAGAAGGATTCATATGGTTTTCTCACATTCCTCGGATCTCACTATCAAGGTCAACTTTGACTTCTCTATGAGTCCTTTTCTTAATTTCATAAAGTCGTTGTAGCAATTGTTGGATTTGCCGCTTTATATCTTACATGGTAAACTTCTGATCAACGTTCGACAATTTTCTCGTCGGTGACATGATTATTAGGCTTTGTATGTGGGTAGGTGTTATAAGATATATGGGTGTGATGTCGGGTGGTAAAGAAAAAAATTAGGTTAGGCAGGGGGTTTTGATAACCTCAGGATATGATTAGGTCTAAGTTAGCTTTTATACCAAAATGATATTGCAGTTAAACCAAGCAACAATAAACAAATAAATATTATTATTGACAATTAAATACGTGGTTACAACCAACATACATAAAGGAGAAAGTAACAACTGAAACAACACACGACTCAATTAGTATTGTATTTTGGTGGCAGTGGATTGAAAGGTTGGCTTGGGAAGGTACGGTCAGATAAGGGATGTGGATCAGCAGATGACAAAACATGGAAGCATCAGTGTCTGGAATGACAACAAGTGGATAGGTGGGCTAGGCAATGGAGGAATAGCTATCAGAAATGGTTCAGTGTGGCTTAAACAACAGCTAGGCTGCGGGGAGGAGTTTCTGGGTGACTGTGACAACATATTTGTGGCAGGAAGGCGGTGCAGGATGGCTGGGACTGCGGTGAGGTGGCTAGACAACGCCAAGGCTGCAGATGGGCCTTTCTGGTGGCTTGAATAGCAACGACATTGCAAGAGAAACTGATAGGGGCGGTTGGAATAACAACCAAGGGGCGAGGAAAGGAGTTGGAATGGTGGATGGCATGGTGGAAGGAAAAGAGACGATGGTGATCCCTGCGTAAGGAAAAGAGACGACGAAACAAGGAAATGAGACGACGAAACAAGGAAATGAGACGACAGCCGTGGAGGGAGGGATGCGAAGATGGGAAAGTTGAGGATAGTCTTCACCTTGGAACGAGATACAGCCGGAGCTGCACTTCGCCTTGGATACGACCTTAGAAGGGAGCACATGATATGCTAACGACTATCCTGGCAGAATCACAATAAAAAAATTGAGAATCCAAACCCTAATACAGATATGTAGGAAAATACAGGAAAAGAAGGAAGGATAAAAGGAAACATGTTGAAAATTGGAAAGGAATCGAAAGAAGAGCCCCTCAGTTTGGCTCTGAGCTGTTAGTGTGATCCAGGTGTCACATTAGCAATTTGCTGTATTTATATTATCTAGTTACCATTAAGAAATCCTTCTTAACATCAACAACAACAACAACAACAATAACAACGAGCCTTTATCCCACTAAGTGGGGTCGACTACATGAATCATTTTTCTCCATTGCGTCTTATTGAGCGTCATATTTTTATTTAATTCTAATAAATTAAGATCATTTTTTATATGCCCAAGTCTTTCTAGTTCTAACTCAGTCTTTCTTAACATAAATCGAATATAAGACATCTACTCTCCTAACCGGATCATCAGATATTCGATGTTTAATGTAACCAAATCTTGTCCACCACTGGAGCTACACCAATCCTATCACGGATATATTCATTTTGCAATTTGTGTCTTAATTTTAAAGCCACTCATCCACCTAAGCACTCTCATCTCGATAACACTTAACTTAGTTTTATTCCTTTCTTTTAAAGGCCAACATTCTAAGCCATATAGCATTGCAGTTCTCACCACCATCTTATAAAATTTTACTTTCAGTCTAAGCACTACTTTTCCGTCACATAATAGGCCCAAAGCATTCCTCCACTTCAACCACCAACTTGAATTCTACTAAAACATCCCCATCTATGTCACCATCACTTTGAACAATAGACTTGAGATATCTAAAACATTCATACCTTTTAATAACTTGATCACCCATAGGTAAAATCCCCAATCAAGTTTAAATATTAAAGATAATAAGACCCTTGTGGAGTGATGTCTTTTGCCCAGTCTGGCATAAGATTCCGAGTGAATCTATATGTAACTAATTGGAAATTGTACCAATGTACCTTGTTATTGTACTATCTAACTTATATTTAAAAGCAAAGGCTCATTTACAAACCAGTTGATTTCATCTCTCATAGTATTTCAACTATATTCTATGTACCATTTATTGTTAAAGTAGTCATTTTCTTTAGAAATTTTGTTCCCTAATCAGGGTTTTGTAGAGTTTAATGAATATTCTTTGGGATTGCAACTTACCAGTTTTTCCATTATAGTTTGCAGTGTTGGAGACAAACTATGATAAGATAGATAACTTGGTCTAAGATGAAGTGTACATGCTCTGACCTCCTCTGACCTCTTTTCAAAGAGATGTTGGCGCGCCAAAATCAAATTCAGCAAATTCAGCCCATTGTGTATTAAATTAAAGATTCAACTCTAAATTGTGCTTATGATGTGTAATTGTTTGTCTATTGAGGTTTTTGATTGATTTTTAGGTACACTTACAATTTACTTCTTTTTTTTTTTTGCACTTTATGGTTTACCCTATTTCATATTTCTCTTGTATGGAGGGAATTTCCAGAATGATAATATTCGTATTAGAGGATGGTATACTAGAGTAAGGTGGTATAGGGATCAAGTATAGATGAAATAGGTTTTTGTATGGAAGAAGCAACACAAAGGGAAATATAAGGCCCACAACATCTCTTTTCACATAATGTCTCCCCATGAGTAGCGCTTGGATTGAAAATTGGTTGATGCGCTGACCAAGAAACATTTATAGGGACAACAAAAATGTCTAATATTAGGAAAGCTACAATTGCAACCCTTTTGGTTGGGGAGTAGCTCAGGAATATGTACAAGGAAATACTCTATGATACCAGAGTTAACCCACACAATAATAGGAGAGTAAATAATATTATTAATGAAATTCAATTAGGAAGTTACAAACAACCAACTGAAAAAAGAAATTACAACAGACATGACACACTAACTCCTGCCTGGGTTCGATCAAGGCGAGGTAGAGCTGGTCGGTGAGGGATGAGATGGTGGACGAGGGGGCTGGCTAGCAGAAAAAATAAGACTAGAGTTACTTGGGTTCGGACAGCAAGTACGTTGCAGATATTGGCATCCCATTATTGTCCAAGTCGGGATGATAGTAACAAAGGGGGAGGGTTGGAGCAATAGCTAGGTGGCAGGAAAGTCGTTCTGAATGGCTGAACAACAACCAATGTTGCAGAGGGGCGTTTCTGATGGCTGGAAGGTCAATGAGGAAGGAAGTGAAATGGAAAAAAGGGGTGGCTGGAACAGTAACCATGCGGCGGGGAAGGCATTTAGAGTGCAAGAGCTGCATAATCAACAAAAAAGTTGTTCCGAGTGGCTGTAGCAGAGATGGCACGACCATGAACGAATTGGGAGGATGTGGAAGAGGATAGATGAAGATAATCACTATCTTGGGATTGAGATGTGAGGGGCGATCGGGGACGATGTGGGAGGATGCGAAAGGGGATAAGGGAAGATAATCACCATCTCAAGAAAGAGACACTGCCGGGAAGGGGCGATCGAGAGTGACGTGGGTGGATGCAGAAGTTGATGGGGAAGATAATCACCATCTCGGGAGAGAGATATAGTCGGGCACCACCCAATCCCTCTGATACAATCTCGAAGGGAGAATACGGATGCCAGTGGCTGTCCTAAACAAACTCATGCCAAAAAATTGACTTTTAAACCCTAATACAACACACGTATAAGAAGGAAATTGAACTTTTGGCCAATCTACCATCTTTTACGATCGCATTGGAGTTGCGAATCGAGTCCTGTGTTCGAAGCGGGAGGACTCCCGCGTCACTCTAAGAAATAAGTTTATCGATGAGATAAGAAACAATCAACACAACTATCCTTAAAGGCATTGCTGACCAAAAGAGCATGGGCTAATTTTAATAAATGATGATTTTTATATTTTCATTTGATGACCCTTATTTGTTGCGGGGTTTGAATGCTAGAACCTTGATGGAATATAGTATGATATTGAGGGAAAGTTCAATGATTGAATTGAGATATTCTTCACTATTATCATTGAAATGGTTTTTTTTTGTAGAATTATTAAATTATCTTAAGATAATGTTAAAAATGTTTAAAGGATACAACAAGCTCAATATTTTATTGTAGGAGATGAACTCAAAATGATACATGTGATCATTAATGCATGTGATAAATCACAAGATTTAAAAATATTACACTTTAAAAGTGCCTCGAAAACACTGTCATTGCAGGTCCCAAGTCCGAATGTGAAAAGTGGAGGGTTGTGTTAGGTAATCGACAACCAACGTAAAACTTGTAAAAAAAAATCAGGACATGAATCTTTTTGATCTTTGTGTAAATGCTAGGGTGTCCCTTGGAAGCGACACACTGTATGACCTGAATACAGAGGAAGTGTGCAAGTGCCACTACACCGATGCCCGGGTGTAGTCTCAAATAAGCAAGGGTTCCTACATTACGGATGGATGCAGGTAAAGAAGTTAGTCCATGATACTAGTATTAGGATAAAATCTTGGAATATATGTACTCTCAATGGTAAATTAATGGAATTAGTTGATATTATGATTCATAAAAAAGATAAATATCTTATGTATTCAAGAAACTAAATGGGTTGGAGAAAAAGCTACAGAGATTAGAGATTGATAACATAGGTTTTAAACTTTGGTATCCGGGTAAGAGTCGCACTAGAAATGGTGTAGGTGTAATTATAGATCAGAGTTTGAAAGATAATGTTGTAAAAATTAATAGAGTTGGAGATAAATTTATAACAATTAAGATTATTATCGATACTAAGATTTTTAATATTGTAACTGCTTATGCTCCTCAAGTAGGTTTAGATATGGCTCTAGAGTTAAATTTTGGAATGATTTAGAATACTTAATACACTTGATAGCTCTCGAAGAAAGAATTTTATTGGAGGAGATTTAAATGAACATGTTGGTAAGTGGTAGAAAATTTCAGAAATATTCATAATGGCTACGGTTATAGAGTGATTAATGAAGAAGATAAAGCTGTATTAGATTTTTCTTTAGCGTATGATTTGGTTCTTAGTAATACTTTATTCAAGAAAAGGGATGAGCATCTTACTACTTATATGAATGGATCTAATAAAACACAAATTGATTATTTTCTTATGAGAAGAAGAGATCGTCGAGATTGCAAGAATGCTAAGGTCATTCTAAATGAAGATTTAGGTACCCAACATCAATTATTAGTTCTAGATTTTAATATGAAGAATTGTAAAATAAAGAATACTAGGATTCATAATCGTAGAATTAGATGAGATATCTAAAAGACAAATTAACTTATTTTTATTAGTAAAGTTCAATCTTTTAAAATTTGAGATGATTATGAAGAAGCAAATTTTATATGAGAAAAAGTAACAAATACTGTTAAAAAGTGACAAAGATGTACTTGAAAAATCAAAAGAAAAAGTTTTTATAAATAAAAATAGTTGGTGGAATAATAATGTGCAAGAATAGATAAAATATAAGAAGTTATGTTATAAAATTTGGTTTAAATATAAAAACATTTAAAACTGTGAAAAATATAAAATGTCTGTAGGGAGTCTACAAGAACGATCTCGGACGCTAAAAATTCTGTTTTTAGTAATATTTATAATAGATTAGATACTAAGGAGGGTGAAAATATATGTATAAACTAGCCAAATAAAGAGAAAAGAAAAGTAAAGATATGTATTAAAAATGAAAATCAAAAAGTGTTTTTCTTAAAAAAAGATGTTCAACATAAGTGGGTGAGTTATTTTGATAAACTTTTTAATGAAGTTTCTAAAAATACGATCGATCTTAGTGATCTTAATGTTGTTAATAGTAATAAAACGTTTCGTTTTTACCGTCGCATTAGTAAAAAAGAAGTTGATGAGACTTTAAAGAAAACTAAGGGTGGAATGTCTGTAGGACCTGATGATATCCCAATTGAAGTCAAATTTGCTACTTGAATGCACTCCTTAGCTTGAAACGGTTGAAAGTCTTCCATTGACCATTGGATTTTACATTATTGGGGAAGGAGTGTAAGAAATAAACAATATTTGAATTTGGTGAAATGGCTGAACGCTTGGTATCAACAATACTAGGCTCGTTTCCTTTGTTTTTGGCATCTATGATAGAATAGTAATTCGCCTTCTTTCTTATTGTAGAATTGGCAGCAGTATATGATGATGGAACCAATCGATTGGCTGTCAACTTGTTTTTGGTTGAAGAATGCTTATAGCTATGCATGTGATTTCTCAATGCAAGTGATGCTTCCCAATTTGTCCTCTTTTGCAATGGCTTCAATATCAATGCTAGTTTCTTGCTGCTTTGTTGACTTCAATTTTCTTGCCATCTGAAGAATTTTAAACATGTTACTTTAGCGGTTTCCTATAGGAACCATGCTGCACACGATCAATTTTTGATTGCTATGAGAAGCAATGATTCAGCTTTTGGTCTTTTCAATAGAAAAGTAGAATTTTAAATGTTGAATTTAGATAGTTTCTTTTGGTTTCTTAGTCATCATCCTTACTCGACTTTCATTCCTTCAAATCAATAAAAAAACTTTATCGTATGTTGGGAAGATATTTTATTCCTACTAAGCAATTACTTCATCCGAATCTTTCTTCCATCTATTTTAAGGAAATTGAAGTCACATTTCTCCTGTAGAATTTGGATATACTTTAGAGTATCTTTTGGGAAATACTAAGGATTGAAAAAATAAAAATCCTCTTTCCTAAAGCATTTAGTTACAACTATACTGCCCTAGGTGCATACTTCATAGGATAATACGCCTTTCATGACACATTATGTGTTTTCAAGATCAAAATATATTTCCTGTCCCATATTGTGGATCTTCTTTGTAGTTTTGTAGAAGACGTACGCTTCATCGATTTTACACTCCATTGAGTTTATCAATCAAGCCATTACCATGGAATTTTCAGACTTATAAGTTGCATAGCTAATCATCCTTTCCTTTGTTTTGTCTTGTAAACTTTGTATGTCACCTATTTGTCTTTTGCCTCAGATCACTATGAAGATTGATTTGGTTCTATTGTGTTTGTGTTGGGTAATCTAAAGGGAGTGATTATCATTAATTGCTTGCAAAGAAGAATATTTTGTAGAAGTAGAGGTTGAGATTGAGACATGTAAAGCATCAAAAGAGTCCATTCTTGATACGAGCATTTTGGCCATAAGAAAGTTGTATCATAGGCTTTCTCTGTTATCGTGAAAACACAAAAGAAAGCTTTCTTTCAATTGATTTTATTCGAATCACACAGATTTGGATTTATACGACAAAAAAAGTTTACAAAGGAAACTTGAACTTTACAAATGTCATAATTCAAACTTGAGATACCAATTAACACATTTGCAGTTAATAGTTTGGGGAATGATGTGGCTGTTGAAGAGTTTAAACAACTTGCTGTATGGGAGATGAGCTCAAATCTACCTCAATGTCTTTTTTTATTATTTTTTTTTTTAGCAATCTGACTAAATGAGTTTGAATTCATCTTGATGAGCTTTTAGCAAGCCGATCATGAGTAAGTAAAAAAATATTGAATTGAGCTTGAATAGAGAAAAAATAAACATTAATGTGCTTTAATCGGTCACGAACAATGCATAAATTCATGAACTAAGCTCATAAATAGCTTCATTCGTATATTCGTTAGTCAGATGAGCATGAGCCTAGGTCTTTTTTTCCTCTCATGTTTGCTAATTAGTACTCAAGAAAGCTTTTCACCTTTTTGTGGCTTGTAATTTTACCCAATTAGTATTTTCTTGTTCTCGATTGTTTCAATGATTCTTAACATTGTTATTGCTATTTCTATTTTTAGTACTGTGTTATATCTCTTATGTTGCAACCATCCTTTGTTCGCTATTTTGTTTTTTCATTTTTTTGTGTGGCATTTGAAGCATACTTTTCCCGTGCTTTTACATTTCTACTTCTGCTGCAAGTTGTCCCTCTTCACCTTAGGTTGCTTTGTGTTATATCTTGGGCCAACTGATAATCCTTGCAGTTGACATTATATCTGCAATTGAATTTGATAAATCTGGAGATCATCTTGCCACTGGAGACAGAGGGGGGCGTGTGGTTTTATTTGAGAGGACAGATCTTAAGGAGGTATTTGGTCTTTCCCTACTTCTGCTATTTTCTAGCTGTTTCAGCAGCTTTATTCTCCATTATTTATGCATTTTGCAGCATGCTTCTAGAAGGGATCTTGAGAGGCAAGATTATGTAATTACAAGGCATCCTGAATTTCGATACAAAACAGAATTTCAGAGTCATGAACCTGAGGTGTTTTTCTTGGCTAAAGTTAATAAAGAAGAATCGTTCAACAGCTCTTTTCGTCCATATTATTATTTTTTCCCCTTTTTTTGGGTGTTCAGTTTGACTACCTTAAAAGCTTGGAAATAGAAGAGAAAATCAACAAAATCAGATGGTGCCAAACCTCTAATGGTGCGTTGTTTCTCCTATCAACTAATGACAAAACAATAAAGTTTTGGAAGGTAAATTCTCAGTCCTGTAATTTGCTTTTGCCTTTCTCAGCTATATTTTTAGGGTATTGCTGTTCTCAGTGACGTGTTTTCATACAAACGTGTTTCTGCTTCTACGGTCACTTCAGCTTTTTTGTAAAAGCATAGTTATTAGTGAATAATCCCATTTCTTTTATCAGTTGTCAGGATAAAATTATTTCTATCATCGAAATGATTCTTTTATTGATGGTTCGGTCACTTTAAACATCGGCCGTCTGATGATCCTGTCAGGAGTGTAGATGTTATAGATTTGGCTTATATTAAGAAATGTAAAGGTAGACCTAAAAGACATGGGCATGTTATATAAAAAATGATCTTAATTTATTAGAATTAAATGAAAATATGACACTCAATAGGACACAATGGAGAAAAAAGGATTCATGTAGCCGACCCCACTACTAAGATAAAGGCTTGTCTTTGTTGTTGTTGTATAGAAAATATTCTCTTATTGTATCGGTATATGAATGCATGTAGGATGGATGGATTTGTGCACTAGAACTTTTCTGTTTGTTGCATGTTGAGGGATTTTCTTTCATTAAGCATTTTCTATATTTTTTAAAATATCTTTAGTGGTAATCTTTAAATAATATATAGTTGAATTATATTATTACTCGCTTTGGAATAGAACTGTTTTCTTTTATCTCTATCTCTCTCTCTTTTTCTTGTGCTTATTTACTGTGTGAGTTTATATGCTCAATTATTATCAGCATCACCATTAATATCTTGATTATTGGATGGCTGGTTTTTATATGGTTTTGTGGCCATGCTTTTTCTTCTAGAGCATTTTTGGCTGCTTTTTTTTTTCTTAATTGATGGCTCACTCGTAGTTTAACTGTTGGATGTTTGAGCTTTATGCTTTTAATTAATGGAGGAGATGTCTTGATGCCATTATCCATTGTTGAATAGTTGTTAGCTTAGCATTTGTTTTCATGTGCAATCATACACTATGCAGAGTTGATTAAATTTAAGTTGAAGCCCAATTCACTCGATTTTTATTTGCTAGAATATTAATCAATATTAAAATTGGAATCTAATCACTTTTATTTGAGCATGGCTCGTTATAAATTAGTTTGATTCAACTCATAATAAACTTATGCACTCACGTATGTGTGCCTCAACTCATCAATACACATACACTATCTTTATAAAACAATATTTCACGCATGCACATACCATTTACATTATTTATAGAACTTCACAAGTATTGTTAACTGCATTTCCGTTCATTTAAATAATATTGAGTTTTAAAGTTTATACATACAGAAGTAATTCTGAGTCAACTTTCAACCTGAAATGGATTTATCATTTTAATTTTTCTTAAGTGAGATTGTATATAATCTGAAATAGAAATTAAGAAAATATTTTGAAAACAAGCGTGCTCAAATTAGCTCAAAAGTTAACTCAAAAGTTAACGCAAGATTGATCAAATTTGGCTCAATTGGAAGTTGAGTTAAGACAGAAATATTAAATTTTGAGTTTACGACTAAATTACTCAGCCCCACTCAATATCAACCAATAAGCACATCAGTTTTTTTGCAGATTTTTTTGTTAATTTTCATATTTCACGTAGCATTAGCTTGTTGGCTTCTATTATCTGAGTGCAGTGCCACGCATTTACATCATGCATTTAAATGTTAATTCAATGTTCATAGAACTGTTGGGCTAAGCCTGATTAGTTTTTGCCTGATTTTCCTTCTTCTGTGCAGGTTTTATCAAAATGAATTTTAGGATAATGTTTTTCTTTTTCTTTTTTAATTTTATTTTATTATTATTTTTTTGTCTAAAGGCCTTCATTTTAGTAGATCTAAAACTGAATACGTGGAATGTAATTTTAGTGGTAGTAGCACTAGTGAAAGAATTGTAACTTTGAGTGGTCAAAAAAGGTGTGAACGATTTAGATATCTAGGATCTATTGTTCAAAGTGATGGTGATATAGATGGGGATGTTAATAGTAGAATTCAAGCTGGTTGGTTGAAGTGGAGGAATGCTTCGGGCCTTCTGTTTGATAGAAAAGTACTGCTTAGACTGAAAGAAAAACTCTATGGCGCCAAATGTTGGCCTTTAAAAGAGAAGCATAATACTAAGTTAAGCGTTGCTGAGATGAGAATGATTAGGTGGATAAGTGGCTTTACACTTAGAGACAAGATGCAAAATGAATATATCCGTGATAGGGTTGGTGTAGCTCCTGTGATGGACAAAATTAGAGAGAGGCATTTTAGATGGTTTGGTCACATTAAACGAAGACCATCTGATGATCCAATTAGGAGAGTAGATGTTTTAAATTCTACTTATGTTAAGAAAGGCAGAGGTAGACCTAGGAAGACTTGGGCTTATTGTATAAAAAATGATCTTAATTTTTTAGAACTAGATGAAAGTATGACACTAAATAGGACGCAATGGAGAAAAAGGATTCATGTAGCCGACCCCACGTAGTGGGACAAAGGTTTTGTTGTTGTTTTTTATTAAAAATTTTTTTAAGCTGAGGTCAGCTATCTCCTTAACATGTTTGAATAAGGAATAATGATGCATTTACCATCAGTCTGCACTCCTTTTTACTTAAATAAGTACTGGATTTTCATTATCTCACAGATTTAACGGTATTGAAAGTTAATTACAATCTTTGTTAGTGGTACTCCACATTTACATACACATAGAACCAAATTTTTAGGTATTTACATCTCACAGCTAAACTTTCATTTTTATATACATAGCACTCTGATCTTTAATATCACATAAAAAAATAACACCATTACCACTTTCTAGAAGTGAAATACAATTTTTGATGTATATCTTTAAACACCAAAGTATTACTTATGTTTGTAAATATGAAAAATACGAAAGTTTAGGTGTGAGACATGTAAATACATAAAAATTGTGTGCTACGAAAATAAATTTTCCAAAAAAAAATCAGGATCTTTAATCTAGGATGACACATTTGAGTTGTCTCTCAGTTGCAGCTAACAAGCTTCTTAAGTCAAGTGAAAGAAAGTTTATACCTTCTCTCTTCCAATTTGGTAAGCCATTCTGCTGTTAATATCGTTTGTATCCTTTAACGATAGATGTCCCTTTTATGGTACTCTATGACCAAGATGCTAGGGGCTCATTTATATTATTTATTTAGAGTGAGGCGGGCTCTAAGCACAATTCTCATTGTTGTTCCGACCTTTTTTACGAAGTTCAAAAGGTATTAAATGTCCTGTGTAATGCTTGGATTCTGAAAGAGCAGTTATTTCAAATGAGGTTTAAAGATGGCTAGTTGCAAAAACTAGCTGGAGTCTAAAATGCCGTATTTAGAAGGAAGTCATTAAAACTAGCCATGGAAATCATACAGTTAGATATCTATTGCAGGCTATACAATTGCCATCGTACCATCATATTAAGTGCTGAAAATTTTAGATTTTACCAATGTTATGAAAATTGGACCATGGTGAGACCCTGATCATTGAAATGATGACAACATAACTTTAAATTGATTTATTTTTAAGAATAATTGTTGTAAACTTGAGATAGTGAGATTCAAGCTGCCTTATTGAAAATTCAGATGACTCTAATAGGCTGAGAACGAAAAGGCCAATAAATGTTTACAAATTAAAGAGGAATTTATAAATAAATGAAAGTGAGAAAAGACCAACCAATTCAATGGTCTATCTGGGGAGCCATGTTTAACTATTAACATTTTGCTTGGCATCTCCAAAGTTTGGGTGGCAAGTTCAGGAACAACAATCTTAATTTTACCTTTTTTTGGGTGCAACAGAGATTCTAGTGTGACATGAATTAGTTAGAGCATTATAACAAAATATTCCAAAAACTGGAGGCTTTCACTTCTTTAGATTGGTAGACCCAGTTGGTGGGAATCGTAAGGAAACTGGGAAAGAGAACATGTTGGACTTATGTGGGTAATTTTTTAAAAATAATTTGGTTTAATTCTCAACGGGAAAATGAAATTTAGGGGAAGGGCATGGCCTTATCATTACAAGCTTGCCTTAGCATGAAAGCACCCAACTGATGAGAAAAGCTTGGTACTAAAGACAGGCACTTTTACACACACTACACTTTTTTATTCATCTGGGCAATGGCCTTTTTAGGTCTAAAAACTGAACAACCAATATCATGTTAAAATAATGAAAAAAAAATTATAGAATAACAATGTGCTGAATCAAAGTTTCTCCGGGAGACATGCCTAAAGAATAGAGCTCTAGACGAGGAGAGAGACGGAGAAAGAGGGCAATAACACAATAATGAATCGTAAATATCATCTTATTATTGAGGCGGCTTGTTATTTATAGGCTAGGTTGGTAGATATTTACATATTGTATTCCTAGAGTACATAGATACGGCGGGGGTACTTTGGTCCAATGCATAATAACGAACTATGAATTCTGCGCGGCCGGGCGGGAAGCGATTTCTTTGTCTAGGCGGATATGATTTTGTTGAATCTTCTTGAGATGATACATTTGGATTCCTATTTTCTATGCGGGAGTGGTTTGGTACGTCTTGATGATCTTGGGCTATCCCCGATAGGCTCCGGTGGGTCACACATCTCTTTCTTCCTTTCTCTTAGGTGTCCTCGAGATCCACGCTGACTTATTCTTGATGTACATATTAAAGTTCCCAAATATTCTTGCTCCTTGATAGCGATGGTTGTAAATTTTTAGTGCAAGCGAATCTTTCAACAACTATTTAATGTTAGAAATAAACACCCTAAATTTTCAAGTCTGCGATCGTCAAATACAAATCTATGAAATGTGGCTTCATCTTTGTGGATTTGTTTTTGCTGTCTGAACTTTTCTGTCTTTGCCTGTAGTTTTGTGATGGAAAAACGGTTTGATTCCAGATTGCAACCCGCTGATAATGCTAGAGTGTTGGCTGCACTTGGGATCCTATCATGTCGTCCCTTGGGTGAGGCGTCGAAGAGGAAGCCGATAAAAAGGCAAAATCGATGGAAGAAATGGGGATGGGGACTCATCGAATTTGATCTGCGACATGATGACGATGTCCCCTTTTAAGATTGACGACATGTCGGGGGTTCCGGTGTTGTGCCCGTCGGTGGAAGTTCCATTGATGACTTACCTCCCGTGGATTCTTGTGAATGTTCTTCTCTTTTAGGATGACCAACAATCGACGGAGTCAACCCTACATTTAGTGAGAAGCTATCTGTGGGATATTTGTCGTCTCGTGATGCGGGAGGTAGGACTTGGTTTGAGTTGAATCTGATTTTAGGTAAGATTATTTTCCCCTCCTTTCTTTCCCTAATACAGGATGTGTGTCAATGCTCTTCCTCCTGCAGATGGGGATCTTTGCTCGGCGCGTCTTTCGAGGGTTGTTAGGAGCGACGATTCGATCCCTAGGATGGCTTCGACTTCGGATGATCTAGCTGCCAGTGAGGGAGATGTTGTTAGTCATCTCGTCGGAGTTGACGTGACCTAGGAGGCTCTTGAGGTTTCTTAGTTTGCTCTCGGGACTTTCGCGTGCCGACTATGAGTAATGAGGGTTACTCTTACCCGCCAAGCGATGCGGAGAGAAGTAGTTGATCTTCGCCGTGACGTGACCGAGCTTCAGGAGGATGCGTTTGTCATGAGAGTCGACTCCGAGGACGACCGGTCGGCTCAATTTAAGTTTGGAGGTTGGACTTTGTACAAGAGGCTTGTCAGGAAGAGTCTAGTCCTTGCCGAGGTTGCGAAGATCCGCTTATAAGATATATTCTTTGTGATTGAATCTTTATGTACTCATGGTTCCTACCACGAATAATATTACTTATTTTTATAAATTTGGAGGTTTGTGTCTGATGTGATCCTCCTCTCGATTCTTGCGCACGACATTTCATTTCCCGTTAGATTTCTCTAATTGGGTATCAAGGGTCCCATGTATGCATCTTTAGGATTTTCTTTTTTGGTATCACTGGTCTGACATTGGCTTTCTACTCGTTATTGCTTCATCAATCGTTTATATGGCTTCGAGAAGACCTTGCATATTTGGCCAATCGAGTATTCCCTGCTATCTCCTTTTGATGTTGCCATTACCGAGGAGACTATTGTATTTCATTCCACGGTTATCTGCAGGCCACTCAACCAGATGAAATGGCGATTGGTAACTATGGCGACGATCTGGTAATTTATCAAGACCAGCTCTGTCTCGAACTGCAGTGCCTTTATGCCACGAACTTCAATTGGTCCTTAACCATTTGGGATCATCCCCACACAATTGAAGCTCAATTCTGTTGGGATGATTGTGGCCTTCATTGTGTTCAGCTGCTGTCGGCAGGGGATTCCTTGGTCCGCTGGTGTCTTCTCGTGTCACGTCGAGTCTAATGGCTATTTTCACGTTGGAGCAATGGACTCATCTCGGTTGGGCGCACCCAACGAAGAAATGGAGGCAGAAATTCCTTATAGCCTTCTGTCGAGGGTTGGGGGATCGAGACTACCATTCGACAATCATTTTCAGAAGAGAAGGGCTGTCTAGCATCCACCAACCAAGGGGGTCAGAGTCGTGGGCCAATTGATCTCAGTTCCTCTGTACGCCGATTCGACGATCATGAATCGCGTCTTGTTTCCAGAGATATTGGGTTGGATGACGACAAAACTGTGGGCTATTTCTTATGAGATGGATGTCTCTCGATCTTCGGGAGTGCCCTTACATATTGCTGGCTGATACTTGGCGGAGAGTAACAACTGTAGATAGAGTTGTTTTCCTGTTAGGTAGTTTTTTTTTCTCTTTGTTTAGGATAGCTTCGCTGCGTTGGTTTATAGTTCTGAGGGTTTTAGTTTTGTGGCAGGATCTCCATTATTGGTGTTTTTATGGTTTTGACTCGCTTGATTCATTTTATGAACAACTTCTTCCTGTTGTGGCGATGCCCTGCTTTATGATCCTTCTACCAGGGATAAAAGTTGTCCGTTGGTGACTTCCGGGGAGGTCAGAACCGAGTTTGATCTTGAAGTTGGTTTCGGTGAGACCCGACATTGCGAGGGCAAGGAACCTGTCGTCGAGACTGCCTCCCAATCTTCTATGCTGGTGTCGGCGAGTAGGAGTTTTACCTGCAGCCAGCCTTCTTCTTAGGCTCCCGGGATGAAGATTTGGTTTTCCCTTGATGGTCGGTTCACCACAATCGACCGTTCACTCGACTGGTATTCCTACTGCCCTTCTGCTGAAGGTTATCCCTTCGCTCTTATTGAGGTCGTTTGTTCGCCCACTTTTGCAAAGTCCTTAAGAAGGCCGACGAGCGTTTCTTGAAAGCGTGGAAGACGTCTCACCTTCAGTCTCTGGCCTTATATCTCGCAGAGGACAAGTGTGCTTCAGCTATGAGACGTACCAAAACTTTAGTAGCGTTGGTTGGGGAGTTGGAAATGCGGGCTGAGGCAGCCAACAGGGATCTTGCCGCTGCTAAGACCATGTTGCTACTGACTTACGAACTAGTTTTGGTTGCCAAAGAAGAGAGCCGTCATCTTAAGGAGCGGATATTGGTTACGAGGACGGAGGATGAATTCTTCTCTCTGCTCACGTCCGACCCGTGACAGATGAAGCTTTTGGACGAACACCTTCGCGTAGGGGTCTTGAAGGCTATCGATCGATTTATAAAGTAGGGTTTGGTCGACCCGAAATATTCCCACCCTCAAGAATTCACAGCTCCATTTTCTAATTGTGAGGGATCATTTGGGGATGATGCAAATGAAAAGCAGGGTTCTTTCAGTCGGCTCTCCGATGTATGAATTTTTTTTTCTTTCTGTAAACGTTGTATATAATAGATGAGGATATGATGAATTAGGGGTTATATATAGGCGGGATAATTTGACTGTTCCTTGTATCTTCTTCTTGCAGGAGTCTTGTTTCTGTCATGAAGTATCTTGATCCTCATTTATTGCCTTGTCTGAATTAACCACGTTGCCCCTGTCATTTGTAGTATGATAGTTTTTTCGCTTGTTCAGGTAACCTTGGCGTCGCGACTCACCGCATTTGTTGAATCCTTAGCCGGGCGACCTTGGCGCCAACGCTGGAGGTCTTGTCCTACTAGGTCGGGTTGGGCGATTTCGGTGTCGCGACCCGCCATGCTTTGTTCAATCATTCGCCGGGGGACCTTGGGGCCATGCTGGAGGACTTGTTTTACTAGGTCGGGTCTAGCAATCTTGGCGCTGCGACTCGCCGTATTTGTTGAAACCTTAGCCGAGCGATCTTGGCTCCAAGGTTGGAGGTCATGTATTATTAGGTCGGGTTGGGCGATCTTAGCGCCACGACACGCTATGTTTGTTGAATGCTCAGCCGGGCGATCTTGGTGCCAAAGCTGGAGGTTTTGTTTTATTAGGTTAGGTCGAACGATCTTGGCGCCACGACCTGCCATGTTTGTTGAATCCTCAGCGATCTTGAAGCAAAGGGTAGAGGCCCTCACGACATTCATCGACTTCACATGCAGTCGAAGAGAAAGAAGCAATAACAATAGATTTGAATAACATAAAAAAATGAACTTTCTATTAAAAGACAGGCATAGATATTAGCTCGCGAGGGAACTTCTCTAAGAGGGGCTCTTTTAGGGAATCTTTAGAAGGGGGCCTGCTCCCCTAAGGATCGTTGGAAATACCTTGACGATGTGGATGACATTCTTTCGGACAGGTCCGGGTGTGGCCTCCAGTGATGGTACTTTCCCTTGTCTCTGAGCTGGATGTCCATGGGTCACGAACTCTTAACTTACCTACTTTGGTCAGCTCTTTGATAAGACTTCGGAGATATATGCATTCTTGCGTGTCATGACCATGGTCACAATGGTATTTGTAGTACTTTCTGGCATCCCGGAGAAAGCCACCAGCTCTCATCGGGGTGGGCTCCTTGAAGTAGTCTTTGTTCTGGATGGCGTCTACTACTTCTGCCATTGCTACTCTCAGAGGGGTAGCTCGCAAGGTGTCTTCCTACAACCATTCATAACTCTGTGCTAACCTTTCGTGGTATCGGGTTGGCCGTGGGTTCCGGATCCGTGCCTGACTGCCGTGAGGTTTGTGTCTCTTGAATCTATCGTTGTCATGGTTTCGGTTCGTGTCTCTTGAATCTCTCAACGTCGAGCCGGTGGTCCGCTTTCTCCCCTTGGTCTTGTCCCGCCGATGGGTGGAGCTCTTTTCTTGTCTCAATGTCCCTCCGACTCCCTTTCTGGGGTTATCTCTTCCGCTGGCATGTGTTGTTGGCCTTGTCTAATAGTTCGACTAGATCCTGGGGTTCGTTGATGGTGAGTTCTTAGGAGAATATCTCGGACCTCAAGGCTTGCTTCGAGATGCTTATGGCGGTGTCGACTTTGTGATCTTTTACCTCCAGGATTTCTTTGGAAGCGTTCCATGAAACCGCGCAGACTCTCGTGTTCACATTGTTTAAGTTGCCACAATAACTGTAGGCCCTTGGTAGGCTGCTGGCGCTGATAGATTGTGCCAAGAACAATCTTTTGAAGATGGCGAAACTGCCGATGCTCCCTGCTGGGAGGGTGTGGAACCACTTCAAGGGTGACCACCTTAAGGTGGTGAAGAACAGATGACACTTGAACACGTCTGAGACCTTGAGCAGGCATACAACTAACTTGGATGCTACGAGGTGATCGTTGGGGTCGAACCTCCCCCTATACGCCTCGAGGGCCGACAACTTGAATTTCTCCTAAGGTTCCGCCTTAGATGTGTGGAGGGAGAAAGCGTTCTTCGGTTGTTGAGGTGTCTCCGCGCGGCCAACACACTGCCTTTCTATCGGGGCGGACCCTATGCTATCTTGATACTGTGAGTCATCAACACCTTCCGGATCATGTCCGCTCTGTCGTCGTCGTGCGCTGGGGCCACCTCCTGTGGCTGGGTTTTTCCTTGTTGGGCCCGCTTTCTTGCTAAAGCAGTGACGGTGGATAAGACTTTGACGATTTGGCTCGTCACTTGTTCCATGATCAGGGCTCTCATTTTATGCATTCCTATTTCCATCCTTTCTTCAATGCCCTCTCCTAGTCCACGTTAGCTATCGTCCTTTGGTTGCTTGCCTTTCATTGGGATCGTTGTGCTCCTCTTCTAGCAGACGTTATCACTCCATGCTCACCACACCTTTTAGGATGTTCAATCTAAATCTGTCCGGGAGACACACCTAAGGAATAGAGCGCTAGACGAGGAGAGAGAGGGTGAAAGAGGGCATGAACACAATAATGAATCGTAAAAATTGCCTTATTATTGAGGCTGCCCGTTATTTATAGGGATAGTTGGTAGATATTTACGTACTATGCCCCTAGGGAACGTATATACGCCGGGAGCACTTTGTCCCAATGCATAATTACAAACTATGAATCCAGTGAGTGCGGCTGCTAGGCTGGGCGGTAATCGATTTCTTTGTCCAAGTGGATATGACTTTTGGTGAATCTTTTTGGAATGATACGCCTTTGGTTTCCTATTCCCTATGCGAGAGCGGCTTGGTACGTTTTGATGATCTTGGACTTTCCCTGATAGGCTCCGGTGGGCCACGCCTCTCTTCCCTCCTTCCCCCTAGTTGTCCTCGAGTTCCACGCCAACTCATTCTTGATGTACATTATGTATGTAACAATAATTAGTGTTTTGGAAGATAAAAAAATTTTGAAAGTCATAGTAGCATGATTTATAGTTGATTTATTTATCGACAGTTGTGCAACCATTTTAATATAGTAATACTCTAGGAACTTGTATTTTTAATTCAAGTCCTCCATGCAATATTGATTTACTTGTAGACAAATAATGCAAAAAAAAAAAAAAAAAAACAGGTTTTATGGAAAACAAGCTATTGATCTCAAAACATTATTTAGTACTTTACAAGAAAGTTGCATGTGACAGAACTCTATGCAGATGAAATATTTATGACCTACTAGAAATTAAAGATGCAGAAGTTAAGAGGCGTGAAAATTGCTTGCATTATTGAATTTTTATGCAAAAGAAAGAAAATGAAACTATTGAAAAAATGATGAAATTCAGTCGTGCTGTCAACCAATTATGGAATTGGTCTGTTGTAAATAGCCCATTGAAATACAAGCTTCATTCTTGTACTAGTTGTCATCTCCTGGAATTTATTTTTTCTCATTTGATCAAGTAATTGAATCACAAAAGCAGAAGGATTTGTATATCTCAAGAGATTTTTCATCACCCATATATCATGTTATTTACACGTAGTAATTCTCTATTTATTGTCCCTATTGTATATCGTATGAATAAAAAATAAAATTTGTTTATGGAAGGAACTGCCTTAGGATCGAATCAATGGACCCTTAACCACTTCTTAAAACAGGCCACCAAATAGTCGCAGTCTTCTTAAAAATCTAGCTACAAAGGAAGCCACATAAGCCTCAAATAGAGGAACCACGTAAGTCATAAGAACCACACATGGGAAAAGGTAGAACAATCATAGGAAGACAAAAAACCAATCGGGAGGAATAACAGAGTAAAAATCAGAGGAGCTGCAACAATGCCACAATGAATAGCTACAAAATGCATAACAAAGAACCTGCTATAGCCCCATATCTCATTAATTATGCTAGCTTGAAAACAAACTGGCTTTGATGAATTCTTTAGCTGACATTATTCCAACATATATGGGTATGGTTGCCACTTTTCCTATAAAAACATCCATGATTCATCACATGTAAACTTTTCTTTCCACCTCAAAAGATATTATTAATAGCTACCGTTAATAATGAACATGATTTTATCACCAATAATTTCTGTGAAATAAGATTGATAATGTTATCTAAGAAATGCGCACACATTTATTTGGTGTGAAAGGAGGTGGTGAAAAATGAGAAAAATCAATGAACTAATTGATGGCTCATGATTAAAGCCAGATTTGATACATAAAAATTAGGGTAATATTAGAATATTCTAGGAATTCCAATTCGAATGCCTTCATTGAATGAATTTATTCAAGCAATTGTGCATTTTAGTAAAGATTATTAATAATAATTATATGATTTCTTGCTGACTCATCATAGATAATTAGGGGAACATATATGTATTAAAGATTGATCGATATTCAGAGACTGCCGATCAACCCCAATAGGTTGAACTGACCGAGAAGCGGGCCCCTTACAGTCCTGTGTGCTATTCAATTCCTCTCGAAATGGGTGAGATTCGAACCCCAGACCTGAGGGTCTTACGACAAAGGCCTCTATCAATGAGTCGGGCTTGCACACATATATATCATAAACAATGGTGGCAACTCTTACTCAGCTATTGTTTTGGGAACAATGGCTGCGCACTGTCTTCCTCTTTCAACAAGTTTGAGTTGGTTTGCTTTTGGGGTGGTTGGTTCTGCTACCGCTGGCATTTCTGAGCTTCCTGTGATTTTGGTGGTGTGTTTTTTTTTTGGTGGTTTGGTGTTTCCTGGACTCTCACGCGTTTGAAGTTGAAGGTTACTGTTTCATTGAGTTGTTTCCTCCCTATGCTCTCTGGTCTCCTTCTGTGTTATTGGTTTCCTCCCTGGGTGGCCCTCCGTGGGGATATGGATGCTGCACTGCAACAAGCTAACCCCAACTTGTGGGGAGGACCACTTATGCTGAGGTTACCTCTGCTTCTGGCGCGCTTGGTGATAAGTTAGTCTTCCCTCAGTCCTACCATGATACTATTGCAGCTGAAGAGGAGACGTTTCTATTTAAAAAGGGCACCAAAAAGGGAGGTAAACCTGCACTGATCTTTTCTAAAACTGAACTCTCTCCTAAATGCCAATTTACATTGATTGGCAAGTTTCAACATGGTCACCCCAAAATGGACTCCATTAGGAGAACATTTGATGATTTGAAGTTCACAGGATCCTGGAAAGTTGGCCTGTTCGATGGCAGGCATGTCATGGTCCATTTGACTAATGAAGAAGACTCGTGCGCATCTTCTCCAAGAAAATTATAATTATTGATGGCACTCAGTTGAAGTTGCTAAAGTGGACATCGGATTTTGACCCTCGCAAAGAAACCCCTATCATCCCAATCTGGTTTAAACTCCCCGAGTTACAGCTTCGCTATTTTAATCATAAAGTTCTCTTCTCCATTGGAACTTTATTAGGCAATCCTATGAATCTTGATATCTCTACTTCAATGGATCCATACCCTCAGTTGCCCGAATTCTGGTTGATAGGGACATCACCATTCCCCCCATTGAAGAGATCTGGTTGGGTTCAGCCCATAATGGGTATTACCAACCTGTTATCATGGAGAAAAGCCTTACTATTGCTCACATTGTAAAATGTTCGGCCACACAGACCAGAAGTGTTACAGGCTTCATCCCTGAAACCCACTAAGAGTACCGAACAACTTTTTGCTCCTTCTACCCACCCTCTTGAGAGTATAACTGAGTTTGCCTCCAATCCACACTTGCCCACTGCACCTTCTAGCCTCCCCCCTGAAGTTCTCCCAGAGATGATCACTGAGCCACTGATGGCATTGCCTGATATTAATGAGTCTGAAAATGATCCATTGGTACCAAGGGCTGGCATTAATGATCCTGAAGATGACCAAGCAACTCAGTTGGTTCCCGGTCCTACTTCCTCTGAACCGCACACTATTTCTCTTGTGGAAGCAGCAGTGGTTGAGTTACAAAATCTCCCATCTAGTGGTGTTCAAGTAGAGGAGCCCCAACCTAACAACAGTTTACATACTTCCTTAATGGCACCACATCTGTGATGCAGCTCGAACTGGAGGCTGATTGGCATATCCAGAAAGCTAGGAAGAATAAGATGAAACCATTTAGAGGGCAAGATCTCTCAGGAGGATACATTAATCATTGAAGCTGGAAGCTCATACTCAACCAGGAGGGAGTCCCTAACCAAGCTTACCGGGGGTAAATCCAAACCCTCCCATCATGATTAACTTCATCTGCTGGAACATTAGAATGATTGCTCACCCACACTACTTAAAATGATTACAATATCTTAACAGAAAGTACAAATTCTGGTGCATGGCTATCTTAGAACCTTTGGTTCACAAACATCCCAATAAGATCAAGAAGCATTTCCATGATTTTGCCCATGAGACTAACTACAATAATAAAATCTGGATTTTTTGCAGACAGGAGATTAGCTTTTCTATTATTATTAATCACCCCCAATTTCTTCATTTGTCATTTAACATGGTTGGAAGCTCTGGTTTTGCCACTATCATTTATGTAGGTTGCAATCACACTGCTAGAGAAGAGCTCTGGACCAATCTTCATACCATCAGTGCTTCTATGTCCTCCAGCTGGCTGGTGGGAGGGGATTTCAATTACATCTCCTCTCCTACTGACAAGAAGGGGGGTAGATCTCCAAGCCTTTCCATAACGACTAAATTCAATGATAATATTCAGTCTGCTGACATATTTGATTTGGGGTTTCTTGGGCCTCAGTTCACTTGGAGAAGAGGCCACACTTGGGAAAGGCTGGACAGATTCCTTGCAAATGACCACTGGTACCAGCAATATCTGCACACCACCGTGACTCATCTCAATTTTGCAGGCTTTGATCACGGACCCCTTCTCATCTCCATCAATGCTTCACCTCTGACTGAACCTTCCCCCTTCAAGTACTTGAATATGTGGTGCAAACATCCAGATTTTCTCATCGCTAACTCCTCCAATTAGAATGCTATTTCTCACCCTAATACACTTGTTAAACTATGACTTCTGCATAAAA
This sequence comes from Papilionanthe hookeriana x Papilionanthe teres, assembly GCA_022702705.1. Lineage (NCBI taxonomy): Eukaryota > Viridiplantae > Streptophyta > Magnoliopsida > Asparagales > Orchidaceae > Papilionanthe > Papilionanthe hookeriana x Papilionanthe teres. The sequence continues at coordinate 7,106,475 of CM040425.1, read as the reverse complement.
AAATCAATAAAGTCCTAAAACACTAGAACTGGTCTACTTTTGGGGATGTTTACAAACTGGTAGAACATCTGAACAAAATCTAATAGAGTTGGAGAATACAACTATTGATGGTAACATGGATGAACCCTACTCTTATTGTGACTGCTTAGTTGGAAAGTTTTTGCAACAAAAAGCCTACCTCAACAAATTCAAGGATGGGGATCGGAACACCAAATATTATCATGCTTGTATAAGATATAGAAGGAAGTGTAATGCCATACATAGTATTCGAGACTCTCAGGGGATTACTCTTCATCAAGCTCTTGCCATTGCCCAAGATATAGTGGAGTACTTCCAAAACATCTTGAACCCTCCAACCATTATGAGAACTCCAATTGATTTTACTCTATTCCAGGATGACATCACTTATGTCTCTTAGCTTGATCTTGTCGATACTCCATTTGAAGAGGAAATTTGAGAGGCCCTCCATTTTATTGATAGTGGTAAGACAGCTGGGTCTGATGGGTATACATCGGACTTTTGCAAGAGTACCTGGCAGATTACTAAAGCAGATGTGATCATGGCTGTACAATCCTTTTCTTGGGTAATGCCCTTCTTAACTTTTTCTGTGCTTCTAATATTGTGTTGAATCCCAAATTCTTTGAAAGATCCCGGTGGCAACATTTCAAGCCCATTTCCCTTACCATAGTATTCAGTAAGATCATTAGCAAGATCATTGTCAACAGATCGAAACCCCCACCTTTCACACCTAATCTGACCCAACCAAGCTGCATTCATCATTGGTAGGAGCACCAATGATAGTGTTCTTAGCTCAAGAGCTGCTCACTAATCTTGACAGGCCTTGCAGGGGGGCAACTTAATTTATAAATTGGACCTAAAGAAAGCTTATGACATAATCAAATGCGACTTCATTCTGGAGACTTTGAGAGCCAGGGGTTTTCCAGTCTGATTTTTGTGCCCTTGTCTCCAGATGGTTACAAGGCAATGTTAATTCTGTACTCATCAATGGAATGGCTTATGGTTTCTTTAATGCTTCTAGGAGACTGAAGCAAAGGGATCCACTCTCCCCTACTCTCTTCATCCTGCCAATGGATTACCTATCTAGACTGTTAGACAGTAAAATTTCCCCCAATTCTGCCAATAGGTTTCATCACAGGTCTAACTTACCTATAGCCACCTCCTATATGCTAATGATGTAATTCTCTTCTCTCGAGCCACCGAAACAACAGCTAAATAAATCATGCAGTGCTTGCAGACCTTCCAACTGTGTCCAGGTATGGAGTATAACACCACTAAATGTCACTTGCTATTCAACAATAGAATTCATGACCACTTCAAGCATTGACTAGGTTTCACTGGGTTCTCTATTTCTAATGGCCCCTTCAAATATTTGGGTGTGCCCTTCCTCAAAGGCAGGGTCAAGCTGGTGCATTTTGGTGAAGTCATCACTAAAATTGATACACAACTCAATTGCTGGACAAACTTCTTTCTCTCCAATGGGGGAAGGATCACCCTCTTTAAGAGCATTTTAACCACATTCCCACAATATATTCTGCAGATGGCTGGAATGAAGAAAAGTACCCAATTCCATCTAGAAAGGTGCCTCAACAGGTTCTTGTGGTCTGGACAAAGGAAACAACCACACTGAGCAAGTTGGCAGAAAGTGGCTAATCCCATTGTTGCTGGAGGACTAGGATTTAAAGGTTTAGCTCAGCCGTAACATATCAACATCTGTAAGTTGTGGATCAAATTCAGGCAGCAAGACTATCTCTGTGCAAAGTTTATGATGAGCAGATACTGTAATGAGATTCATCCTAACTTGGTCTTCAAGAAAATAGGAGACTCCAAACATTGGGTTAGTCAATTAAAAGTTAGGACCTTTGCTGAGAATCTTTTCCTATGGGAACTGGGCAAGGGTCAGATTCATTTCTGGCTGAACAATTGGTGCCCGGAAGGCATGTTGTAGCCTCTTACCCCAAATGTTAACCAATCACTATTGGTGGCTGATTGTTGGGAGGGAGATCAGTGGTCCCCAACTTTTCTGCACTCCATTTTGGCTAATACTTATGCCGAAGCCATATCCAGAATCCCCTTTGACACTACCAAGAGAGACTCTCTTGCTCTGCGGCTTGCAAAACTCACAGCCTCACACATGTTTTATATTCCAAACTCTATCAATGGGTGAATGTCTCTTGGGGTGATTGCATCTGGAACAAATTTCTCACCCCTTCTATGTCCTTTCTGGGTTGGAAAACTTTCCACAATCTGCTACCTATGGATGATATTCTCAAGTTAAAAAGGCTAAGGGGTCCTTCCAGGCATTGGCTCTGTAAGCAAGCAGAAGAATCCATACTCCATCTCTTTTTTCAGTTCCCCTTCTCCCAAGCAGTTTGGACTTAATTCATTAAAAGCTTAACTATCAATATTTTGCTACTGGAGTGGAATCAGTTAACACTTTGTTGGTCTAGTTGTTTCAAAGCAAATCTTGGCTCTATCCCTTTCATCCTGGCTTGGTTCATTTGGATGGCCAGGAATCAACTCAAATTAGAGAATCTCCATATTACTGCTTCAAAGGTGGCAACTAATTGCAAGTCATTTCTTTTCAAACTAGTGGCTTTAAAGAAATTCCCAAATATTACTACTACCTCTTGGCACCCTAGCCCCTTCAAGTTTGAGGTGACATTTTTTGGATGACCCCGCCCCCCCCCTCCCCCCAAAAACAGTTATCAAGTTTAACATAGATGGCAACTACTCTGACCAATGAGCTGGGATTGGGGGTGTCTTCAGGGATCAACATGGTAAGTGCATCTTTTATTTTTTTCTCTTCCATTGAAGTGCTGGATGCTATGGAAGCTGAGGTGACTGCAGTTTTTTAGGCTGTCAAGCTTGCGTACTTCAATCATTGGGACAACTTACAGGTGGAAATGGACTCATCTCTACTATTACTAGCTCTTACTGTTGAAGGCAATCGACCTTGGTACATCTTCTATTGGCGCAGGAAAATCCAAGCATTGTAGACCTCATTTTCCATCTGCTACACTTTCATATACAGGAAAGGCAATTGACCAGCAAATGACTGACCAAGCTAGGAAGCGCCGTCAAACTCTTCTCTTGTTTCCAACACTCCCTCTTCTAGTTTAGCTTTTTTTTGAAAGGGGACCTTCCGGGACCTTGGCTTATTGGATGACAGCTTTGGCATAAGTCCCCTCTGCCCCATGTTTGAATCCCAACTGGGTCGAATTAGCACATATAGAGGATTGGTATTTAGGGGACATGATAGTCTGTCCTAAGTACCGATTCCTTTTTAATATATACATATATATATATATATATATATATATATATATATATATATGTATGTATGTATGTACGTATGTATATATATATATGTATATGTATGTGTATGTATGTATGTATATATGTATGTATATACATATATGCACACACACACTTACATGTGTGTGTGTTTGAATAGAAAATTGTTGTTGACGACCTCTTTAAAGAAGACTAGTCATAATGATTCAATGAAAAATGCAATGAATATAAAATTTTGATTCAACCAGGATTATACTGTATTAAAGTTCATTTTTAATTCAAGATAGCCAACATGAATAAATTCATGAGGGTGTTAGTTCAGTTAAATATTTTGAACAAGGCTCAAAGTTTTAATTGCACAATTAGGTGCTAATATATTTTTTATTTATGAGGGGAAGCATAAGCCTTGAGACATTTTAAGACGTAAGCCTCAAACTTAAAAATTAGCATAAATTAATAAAAATTGTATAACCTATAAAGTGTGAAGTACCAAGTAATATATTAATATTCTAGCTTAGTAGCGCATTAAACAATAAATTAATAACATTCCAAATATAAAATAATAACTTACGTAATGTTAGAAGTAACACGTTATTATCCTATCATCAAATTATGAAATAAAATGATTTATATGAACATTAAACAATAAAAATAAGTCGATATATAAAAAGATACTAAAACATCAAAACATTACAATTGAAATAATTTTAGCATAAGTCTTTCTCTCCCACTCATATGACTCCCACTTAAATAAGAATATAGCAATTTATCATTATTTAAATTTTACAGTCCTTGCGACTTTTATCACCCAATTGATTTTCATTAGAATTATCCAAGTAATAACTATTTATCTCGCACCCTTTCCTTAGTCGTATGTATATTCTCCCATTCAATTATCTTTAATTTCATTTATCTTATATTCTTTATTGAGTAAACATCAATAAAAAATTAATTAAAAGAATAATTATGTTGTTGGATAGAATTACTATATAAATTTTTATGGAAAAATTTTCTTTTTATTTCTTATTATTTAATGTGTGAGGTATGTTAATAGGTGAGGTATATTGATATTAATTTTAATTATGTTAAAAAATTGCAGATTGCCTTATACATTTAAGACTTTTTCTGAGGTGAGACATGCACGCTGGGACAATGATGTGTAAGCTTCATTAGGAATTTGTAAAAAGCATTGAGGCGTGCCTCATGTCACACCTTATATTGCGTAGTTTTAAACAAGGGTAATGTTTTTTTTTATAAATTTGTATGTCAACAATTTAAGAATAAAAATCAATCAATATGTATTTGATGTATCAACATAAGGATACTTTCAATAAATAGTTCATTAGGTGTTCTATTATCAGTTCACTAAACTAATTTAACTTCAACATCTACGATTTGTTCAGTTTCAATGGTAGGCATGGCTTTACTTTCTTTTTTTTTGGTTAGCCTCAAATACAATCTTAAAGTCCAATTTATTTTAATATTTGGTTTCTGACTCTTGTTCATTTTTTAGCTTAGGTGTATGAAGGGTGTAGTGTAGAATATATTGAGGGTTTTAGTGCATTTTCTTACATTATTATGCAACCATGCTAAATCTAATCTAATGGAACTTCTAGTTTAGCTTGAAATGCGATCTCTTAGTTAGAATTATTATGCAATTGTAAATTTTTTTATGCATCTAATTCTTTTTTTGAAGAATATTAATGAATTATGGTTTTCTTAATTGTATCCATTTTGAATCATTTGACCATATATATTATTTGTACTGATTTATGTTTGAAAAACTTTATGCTAGATAGAGAAGATTTTGCCTTTAAAATTTTAAGTAGATCTAATTATTCCTGATTGGAGGATGGATAAAATAAGTTTCAATCTCTAAAACTCTATTGTAAGACTTAGCTGCACCCGTTATCTTTGAAGAATTGTAACTTAATTAATTTAAAGTTCCTGGATAGGTTATGCATACTCTCGTTATGATATATGAATTTCAAATTCTTTTCTTTAATGTGATGTTTCCATATTAACCAAAGTTGGTTTCAATTTACCTGCATCACTCTATCAAAATGTTTGGTAAATTCATCAAACGTTGTTTTAAGAAATTAAAATCTTTGAAAATCATGCATAATATACATTTCAAGAAATTCCTTTATTATATTTGAAAGCTTCTTTAGAATGTTATTTTCTATCAAATATAGGAACATTATCATGGTTCCATGGTTTTGTTGATATTATCAATTGCCATAATTAAACTGATTTTAAACGCATCTTTAATGTTAATTTGTTAGTTAACCTAATATTGTCTCCAACTTCTAGTTGGTAGTATACTATAATCTTAATTTTTGCTACCAAAACTGATGAGGTTATTTTAGAATCTTTGGAATGCAGATCTATCAGATTTTTAAGTTTTGAGGTAAACAGCTATTTAAAAAATGGTCTAATAAAGTAGTCAAGCACATAATTGAACTTTTTCATAAATGAAAAATTAGATTGCAGTAAATCTGACGAAATTCAATCAAACTTTTAACTAATAACTAGAAATAAATGGCAAGAAAGATGAAGGGAAGAATTCACAAAAAAGGCAAACCAAGTTCTTTTACATGTGATAGCCTCTTCAGGTATTTTTAAATCACACTTGAATAAAGAATTAACTCTCAAAGGGAGATGAATTTGCACTCTCAAAGCAATTTTTTTATTAATAACTGGTTGTCCTCTTCACAGACTTCATAGCTCTTTATTTATAATCACTCGTATTATCAAAAGAGCCAGAAAAAAAAGAAACCATCCAAGGAATCTCTACAGGACACGACCAAAGGACTTGCAGCCATTTTTGAAATTAAAATTTTTCAAACATGCAGCTACAAATCAGAGGAAAGAAAGTTGCTCCAGCTGCAAATATAGGAGTTGCAAGAACGGTATGGAGGGACAAAAATATAATGACAAAAGAATTGCAGCTTGGAAGAGCCGCAGGATCTAGAACAGGGGAACTTCTAAAATTCTGCATCAAATCATGATTCATTTTTTGGGAGTGTTGATGTTGGTGCTAACTGGTTCAGTTGGTAAATATCTTTGAAAATTGTCGCCTTGGATCTTGGTTCAAATCTCACTTACATCAATACATCCTCACCCCTTGGATGGACAAAAAAAAAAAAAAAGAACAAAAAAAATGTTACACTGTTTATGATATCTCCAACATCCAATTTTTAATATTGAGCTGTATTTTTGTTTTAGGTTACATGCAATTCAAGTGGGCTTTACTCTATTTTAAATTAGGATGGAAACATATTCTTTTGGCTTTTTAGCTTAAACAATTGTAGGTCGTCTTTTAGCTTTTTTTGCTTATTGAAGGTTGATTCCCTTGCACATTTTACATTCATTTTATCTCTAACATTAATAGATATAATGTCCTTTTGCCATGTAGGTGCAAGAGAAGAAAGTCAAGAGAATTTTTGAGATGAATGTGAATCCTTCACAAGCTGCTGGAAATGGTAACATTTCTAGCTCAAATACAGCTAGTCCAAAGGTGTACCTCCCAAATGGTGTTTGTTCTGAAGTTCCATACAAGAGTGTGAGCCTTGGCAGCAACTTTCCCCTTGGAGGATTTCCTACTTTGCGTCTTCCTGTGGTAGTCGTACTCAGCCCTATTAAATAAATGCATTCTATTTAAATATCTATGGCACACAGCTATTTATTTAATGTGGCGGTCACATTTTCTATCACAAACTTATCATTAACACCTGTTGGGGGGCCTTGACACACTTATTGGCTTACCAGATAAACTATATATAATTGCAGAAGTTTCCATAAGTGTCTAGCTGATTTAGTTACACATCTGCAATTCATCGTTAACTTCTTATTTCATAGATTTGTACCTGAGCTAAACACCTCACTTTCATTGTATTATCACAAAGTCCTACCAGATGTGCTTTGAGTGAACTAGTTGTCTATAATTGCAAACCTGAAGTACTATCAAATAAATAAGTAGGTTAGTTTGTAAAGATATGTTAACATGAAATAAGAAGTATAAGTGTCAAATGAGGTTCTGCTAATGAATAGTCGGGAAACTAAAATGTTTGCATTTAGTAGAAAGGAAGCTTTTCAGATTGTGGTTATTTCTTTTTTATTTCAACTATTTTATATTTACTAAAACATAAATTTTCTTAAAATTTTCTTTATTAACATCATCAATCTCAGAGACTGACATTTATTTTGTATGCTTTCGTTTAGGTAGCTGCCCAAGAAACAAGCCTGCTGGCCAGATGCCGTAGAGTATATGCCCATGCGCATGATTATCACATTAACTCTATTTCAAATAACAGGTTCCCTTTATCATCTCCGAGCTGCTATGCTTGATGGGCAATGGATTTTGCCCGTCTAGGCTTTTATTTACCTGTTCTTTTTTTTTTCTTTGATAATTGAAACGAATGGGAATCCATTAATATTTGTGATAACGAATGAATGTCTTTTCCAATATATTGCCTTCCGAATCATCTCTTGCATGGTAAATCCGAGTAAAAGTTAGGACATGCCTATGAGTATAGAAGGCTTGAAGTATGAAGTGGCATTTTCATGAAGATGGAAGGAGATGACAGGAGCGCAATCAGCGAAATGCTGATGGAATGATTTGCATTATTATTATGAAAATCAAGCACCACGAGATGCTTGTACCTGATGAAGTTTAATTTGTTTGCTTAGGAAAAGCCTATCCCTTACGTGTAAAAGAGGACTTGGGAGTAATCTTTTTTGATGCTGCGTAGGTTTGTTTTAATTATACTCCCCTTAATGCTGGATGCAGTTGTACCTGATGAAGTTTAAGTTGTTTGTTTAGGAAAAGCCTATCCCTTAAGAGGACTTGGGTGTAATCTTTTTTGATGCAGATTAGGTTTGTTTTAATTATAATCCCCCTAATGCTAGATCATCATTTATTTTGATTTTTGGGTTGAGACTTTTCATGGGTGCAAGCTCTCACGTGAGTCCTCTTGATTAAGGATGTTACATAGGCTTAAATTTTAGCCATTGATTTGTTAATTACATCTGCATATGATGGGGGAATTATATGTCTTATTCTATCATCTTTGTTTTATAATGGACCCAGTTTACCAATGTCAAGGTTCTAAACTAAAGTATCCAGCGAATTTGATTAGTAAATATAGATTTCCATCTCAATTATCCCAAGCAAACCATGAAGGAAGTATTTCAATGATATGCTGTAAGATTGTTGTTTAAGGCATTCAGTGGCAGAGGGATGGATACTCATTGATTATTTCTGAGACACAAAGCTTGAACAGTTGCTGTTCAAAGCTGTTGGACATCGATAAGATCTCGAAGGTATTGCATGACTATTTGTTTTCTATTTGTTTCAGTTTGATTTGAATAAAAATTTCTACAGTATATGTTATATTTGATTTGTATTCTTAGTTGTATAAAATTGACTTAGTTTAGTTTAGGATGTGATTTACATCCATTGGAAGGCCCAAGCTTTAATTTCATGGGTTTATTAGCCTTGCGTTGATCCATGTTAATTGTTACGAGTTTTAAAAGTAAGACCTAAAACTTTAGGAACGTGGATACCTCATTAAAGATTTTTATGACCTTATCGGATAGATAAATCGGCGTAAGTACGTTGATTTTATGTTCACTTTTGTTGATTGGGTTGTGGTGTCATTTATTCGATGGCCTAATAAGAAAACTTGAATTGAGCTATCTTGTTAAACTTTGATAGACATATTATGATTTGGATCACCACTCATTAGAGAGGTCTAATGGTTTGAGTCTCAAATCTTATTAGGTTTAAGGGATTTCTCATATGAGAATATATGTTTTATATGAGAATAATTTGTAAGAATGGGTCTTATGGTTTTATGCTATGAAAAAGGTGACTTGATTGGTCTTACAAGATCACCCTATAAGCAAGGTTGCCCAAGTGGTAGTTTTTATGATCTCTTCTAGTTGGCAAGGCTAGCTAATTGGTGTTGCCTATCTCTCACCCTTTAAACAAAGCATTTGATTAATTAAAAATGTTCGATCTTTGTTTTCAATGTAATTTTTATTTAATTTGCATGTTAAGGCAATGGTTTACCATGATTCTTTGGATCAACTAGAGAGCAAGTTCCAACTCGACTGCTTTGCAAATCTACCTAATCAACCAAATCGACATTGTATAAGGTATAAATTGTGTCTTAGCATAAATAATGGTGGTCAGTTTGAAGGGATTTGTGGGTGTTGCTGTAACAATGTCGACAGTTTGAAGGGATTTGTGGGTGTTGCTGTAACAATATCGGCGAAAAAAATTAGTCACAATTTGTGGAAGGCTGCCAGTAGCATGTTTGTTCATGCACGAAAGTACAGACATGTCATGAACATGTGATGCTTAGATACAGGCACATTTTATTTGTATTTCATTTCAAATACATATTTTTGTACTTCCATCATCATCTACCTTTCTTGTAGTTTTGAGTAAACGTCTTACATCATTTTTAATTCAACAATTATTTCTTATCTGTTCTCTTATTTTTATGCAGATGATTATGTGTATTCTTGGAAGCGTAATGCTATAAACAAGTCCTACTCTCTATCTCATTTTTTTTTAATGGTGGCAAGCTTTATAAGGCTTAATTAAGTGCTTCTTTTATTACGTGTCTGGAGAAAAAAATAATATAGCATTTTATAATTGAATATCCACATTATTGGATTGCACATTGTGTGATATACTATGATAAGTGGTAGTTTATTCGTATGTATGTATGTGTGTGTGTGTGTGTGTGTGTGTGTGTGTGTGTGTGTGTGTGTGTGTGTGTGTGTGTGTGTGTGTGTGTGTGTGTGTGTGTGTGTGTGTGTGTGTGTGTGTGTGTGTGTGTGTGTGTGTGTGTGTATATATATATATATATATATTAAGAAAAAGCTCAAGGGCCTATTTTATGGAAATAAGGAGGATACAAAAGAAAGTTTTAGGATAGGGCCCAATAGATGAAGCCCTACCCATATATACGAGGCAACTAGCGACATGTATGATTGAGCGTTGGGGACAGGCTAGAGTTCAAGCTAGAGAGGGTGTAAATGTGGAGGTGAGTAGTGGAGTGCAACAAACGGAGATTCATGAGAAGAAGAGCTTGAATGTGAGATGGAGCCAACATTGGAGCAAAGTTACGTGATGGTTCAGTTGGGCATTTCAGTATATAGAGCAAGTGGGAGAGGTCGAGGAGAGGGTTGAGTGGGGTGTCTGAGGTGAGACTATGGGTGAAGGTATAGTTTGGTTAGGATTTACACAAGAGTAGTCAAAAGTGTGGGAGAGGGATTGTGTTAGAGTCGAGAGAGAGAGAGTTTGGGGCCGAAAGATGGAGCTTGATAGGGAGGATTGGATTGAGTAAAAGAGTTAAAGGGATTTGGAGTGAGATAAGTGAAAAGAGGTTGATAGCTAGCATGTTGATCATATTGGTCTACAACATTGGTTAATGTATTTCTTGTGTTACACTTAGGAAGCAATTGGGAGAGCAGGGTTTAGGAGATGGCTGAGTGGGATGTCAAAATCGAGGGTATAACAAAAACATAGGATTGTTGGAGTTTGCAAAGGAGAGATTGAAAGTGTAGGTGAGCGGTTGGGTCTATGTAAGGGAAGCTTACAGCGAGTCGGGGCATGAGATGGAATCAGGTGAAGGGGAAGCAGGAGCTCAAGGGATTGGGAGTGGGAGACCAGCATGAGAAAGAGACTCGATTGGGAGATACCTAGACTGCTGATCGCCGTGTGATTCAACATGGATTAAAATATTTTTTGTGCTATCATTATGAATGATGTGGCTGGTTTCTTTGCAGGTTACAACATTTATTGAGGGCTTGCATACAAGATTCATTCGTATGGTGGGGATTATTTGTGGGCGTGCTAAGTTAAATATAAATCTCAAAACGTAGGTTATATTTCTTGTTTTGTGCAGCTTACAAGCAATGTGAAAGTAAGAAAACCAGAGAAGTGTATAAAATCTCTCTTTTGTTCTCATTACTCATCATTTATTAGTTTTAATTTATGCTTTCATGTCCCATCATGTATGAACTTTGGCGATGGTGAACGTTGTGTGATTCAAAACAAGGAATTTTGTGACCATTAAATGGCCAAGCAATATTTGAGTTGCTTGATTAATCAATTGGAACATAAATTTAACTAAACCAAATGCCAATAACTACTATAATAACGGATTCAACAAGTTAACTAATTTAATTTGGGTCCAATTGAACCCTTTAGGCATTTGAACTCGTAGTTTCTTCCTTTGAAATCTTCTATAATTATCTTTAGAATATCCACAAAATTCGCCATCCTTGTCAAATCATACCTGTCTATCTTTTGGGCTTAAGGTCTTAATGAGCTCTTCTAGGTTGGCTTAAATAAGCAAGATTAAGCCTCCTTTTGATTATTAGGGTTCAAATTGACTCAATAAATTGCCTGACTAATTAATCAAAATTAATTCATTCTGATTTTGGGTAAACAGTTTTTGAGCACTGATGAACACTCGCAGGCAAGTAACATCATTGTCCCCTCGACGAAAGAATCCCCACTATAATCCAATTCCAAAGTTACATTTGAAAGTACTCCATTCGTCATGATGGAGAATTACAAGTTATGCGGTAAAAATGGTTCCTTGCTATGGGAAAACTTGGTTTTAACATATTCATAATTTAAAAAATGTTTGGGCAACCTTGAAAGTTTTAAGTTGTAATGCTGATTAGCCTATTTTATATCAAGTTTGAACCTATTTGAGACTTGCTAGTAAGATTGGAAATGATTAAGCATATAATTGCTGGGGCTTATTTAGATAAAACTGGCTTCTATCTCCACATTGCCTGGTAGGATTTTTAAGAGAACTTATTTGGTCCATCAGTACTCAAGTGTTTTTCTTAGATAGGAACTGTTTAACCAAATTATAGGGACACAGCATTTGAATGTTTCATCATAAGTTTTCTTTTCAATTTTTTCGTCCTTTTTGATGTTAGAGCCCTTGACATCCCTCAATTTCTAGTTTTTGGCATTGACTTGCACAGCCAGCATTTGAAATAAATGAGAAGCATGGGTATGATGGCTGTTACAGCTTACCATTGATCTGACAATCAGAGTCGATATACACTAGTAATTTGACTGTTATTGATAATTTAAGAATAATGGATTTTTATGTATCACTAAAGCGGCACGGCAAAACAACATTTTTATTGAGTTGAATAATGTCTGATTTATATTGCATCAAATTATGTAACTGACTTTGGTCATAATAAATAAGCCAATCTAAACTTAAATTTTTTTTTCCTCATTTCAAATTGAATTTTTTTGCTGGGTGCAGCTTTTCTTTGATTTTTTTCATCTGTTTTCCTTTCTTATTCTTTATAATTTTGGTGTTTCTGGATGTTCATCTGATTTGCTGATTAGTACCGAGTCAATTGCTCTTTTTCTCCAATTTCATCAGAGCATTGCTTGTATTGGCGTTGTTTGTATGTATTTGATTTTATTATATTTACCTGCGTTCAGTCTGTAACATTATAACCTGGGTATTAGATGCTGCTTGCTCCTGACTACATGTAATAATTGATTTATGATGCCGCGATGAATTGTCCCCTGCTTTTAATAGTCATGAAATGCTTAAAACTTTCATAGTGCACATAATAACAAGTTTTCTTTGCCTTGTTCTTGGTAATGCATAGCTTTTTATGTATTTGCTCGCTTTATTATGCTTTAGACATGCTTTATCCATTTTTTACCCGGCTCTGATTCTTATACTATCACATTCTCATTATTGCTTTGTTTCCATGCTTCTAGTGATGGTGAGACATTCATTTCAGCGGATGATTTGCGCATAAATCTTTGGAATCTTGAAATTAGTAACCAAAGTTTTAATATTGTTGATGTGAAGCCTGCAAATATGGAGGATCTAACTGGTACTTATCTTCATTTAACCAGTTATTATTATATTTTAAGTTCACTTTTTTTTTTTTAAAAAAAAATTTTTCATTGGACTTTTTTTTTCAAGAACATATTCAATCTATGCTACATAAATGTATGCTTTCACAATACATAAATGCACATGCTTATTCCTGAACTTACAATTGTGATTTCTTTGTTTTGGACATTTTTATTGATACAAATGAAACACATTTCATGGCCGTCTTAATGTCTATGTTATGGTGTGGTTTGTTTTATTATAAGGTGCTTGTCTTGGCTAGAGGCCTAGTTATAGATTGGGTCTTAGAGGCGATGCACCCTGAGAATGCGGACATGATGGACTTTAACCTCTACACATGGCATAAACCAAAAGTTCAGGTTAAGGTGGTACACTCGAATAGGCAAACATGATAAAGGGACTTAACCTTCACTGTTTCACACACATGGCATAATGTAGAGGTTATGATTAAATAATGTAATTTAAAAGTAAGTGAAAATTGGCCAACATGGGCTGGTGGTGATAATCGGCGGAAAAATTCCCACTGTACCCTGTTTGTCTCATGACGTGAACATGTCCTTTTGGCTCATTTGCATCCTTCCAATTGCTTCCACATTTGGTAAACCTTTAGGCTAAGAGATCATTTGTCTCGAGTGGTGCGGGCTTGTGTGGTTGTGGGGGATCTGGGGCTCTAAAATATATTATAGTACTAGATTTCTATTTTGATTAAAGGGATTTTAGTCAAATGCAAATTTCCACTCTTCTCCTAGCTTAATTGAAGATTGAAGATTTTCAGGGTAAGTTGTCTCATTGTAGCGATGCAATAGCTGATTATTCCATCTGATGATTTTTTCTCTTTCTTACTCTTACTGTCTGATTTCAACTACTTGATTTGATTATGTGATTGAATTGAATCAGCTTTTAGTATGATGTGGTTTTGAACTAAATGATTTTCATCTGAACATATGGTTTTCATGTATCTAAAATTGTACGTGTTTTTTCTATCAGACGACTATTGAATCATCATTTTTGTTTGAATTTTTTGCGTTTTGATTTTTATTTAGAGGAATGAGTAGTCATCTAACTTATGGGCTTGCAAACTAGATTTCGAAAGAGTATGATTTTGTGCATTTTAGTGTAGTCTGAATTGGAAAACATTAGAACCTAAGACATCTTAATTTTGACTTCACGTCATAGTTTAAGATTTCATTATAATTTTTTGATCTATGATTTAGCTGCTGGGTTAATAGTACAGCTGTAAAAGATGCAATTTGATCAGAATTCTTTTGTTAGAAATTTCAGTGGAAATTATGTGATTCCTTCTCCGCGTTGGTTCAATTACCTTTTTCTTGTGACTTCTGTTAGATGATTTTGTTGTAATCATAATTAGTTGCATAGCTTCTATTTCCCCAACAACTCTTCTACATCTCACTCATTTCTTAGAACTGCGTGGCATCTATCATTCATAACTTAAAAATATCTTAGGACTTGCACAAGTAGGATATCACAGGACGCAGCTGCAATTATATCTGTGATTCCTAGTTATTGATTTTTCACAGTTCTAGCGACTTCCTTGTGCAAGTATTTGTGATTTGCAACTTTTGGATTGCTTTGTTGAGGGAAGGCTACGGTTCTCATGCCTTTATGAGCGGATATTGACTCTATCTATTACAAATTAAAAGGAATTCTTGTCATTATACATAAGATAATGTAGCCATATAAAAATAATTCTGCCTTGTGTTTATCAGGATGAAACACATTCCTGATAGGATTCAATTCATACCTGATTTTTAAAATTCTGGGAAAAGCCATCTCTTTGTAACAATGCGAGCTTTGAATTGTTATTTGGGAGATTTTTGCATGTTCTATAGAACTCTACACAATTTAGGTGTTTAGCACTATTTAAAAAATTATAGTAAATCCATTCATTTGTGCATGCAACAAGCAAATCATTGCGAATTTGTTGGAAGAATGGAGATAAGGTGTTACTTTTGTAAATAGTTATGATTTGAGAGTACGCATTTAATTTTCCCTTGTTATTTTCGTTTTTATTATCCTTCACTTTAAATTTTCTAATTTTTGTAATTTTTTCTTGCTTGATTAATTTTTGAACAAATATGGTATAATCAAGCTCGTGCTATGAATATCTATATTATTTAAAAATGTAGCACCCTTGCAAAAGCAAGAAAAATGATTTTGCTAATCCATCAATTTGTGCATGTCATGATAAAAATGGAAGAAACAATCAATATTTGCGGGTATGCATGAAGCTTCTCCTTTTTATTTTTGTTTTTTTTGCTTTATTTTAGTTTTCTAATTTTAGTAAATACTTTCCTTGGATGGATGATTATTTATATATTTTGTAGATATAGGTTTGTATTATTATTTTGAGATTTCAATGAACACATGATTCTTCTACATTCCTAAATTCATGTGAGATTTCCTCGGGCTATTATATTATCTTTTATGAATATTTTGCGTTTTTTATTTTAATCTATAGTGAAGAATAGTTGTCCAAATTTGACCTTGTGTGCATGATTTTTTGCTGCTCATTCTAAATCTGCGTTAATCTTAGACCCTAAGGGTCCGTTTGGAGCAGCGGTGTGGCACCGCACCGCAGTTTTGTCTGTTTGGGTAAATGATTTTTTCATAATTTTTTCAAAATGCAGCTGCTGAAATCTGCATTTTTTCACCGGTCCTGCCTAGGTGTGATGACAGCTTTCTAGCTGCGGTCTCAAAAAAAAAAAAAAATGTAATAGCTACTGTAGTTTTTTGAACACCATATTATTTTTTAGCAGTTTAACAACTGTTTTTAATTAAGCTCTAGTTGCTCCAAACAGACCTTAAGACGTGTCATACAATCATTATGTTCAAATTCAAATATAAATATTGTAAAAATCATAATTATATTTCTACATTGCATCGAGAGTATAATCTTAGGAAAATTTTAAACTTGATTGATATCTTTGAAGTTCTGAACCGCCCCACACCCCGCTCCCCTCTTTCCTCTTTAAATTTACAAGTTTGATTCACAAAGAACTAATATTGATGGAACAAAGTACTTTAGGCACACTTAATTGATTTTGTGATTTGTTTAAGTAAACAATATTTACATGGGTTGATATAAAATTTGAACTTAAATAATAATATTTAACATTTGGTGTAGGTTTGGTTCGAGGAAGGTAAATCAGTCGGAGAAAAGGCTAAGGCGATTGATAGCTTAGGTTTTAAACTTTAGTACTCGGGTAGAAGTCACGCTAGAAATGGTGTAAGTGTAATTATAGATAAGAGTTTGAAAGAAAATATTGTAAAAATCAACATAATTGTCGGATTGAATTATAACCTTGAAGATTATTGTTGATAATGAGATTTATAATGTTATAATACATGTGCTCCTCAAGTAGGTTTAGGTATATGTTCAAATGAAAAATTTTCGAATGACTTAGAAGAATTAATACAAATGATACCTCTTGATGAAAAAATTTTATTAAAGAAGATATCAATTGGACATATTGGTGAGAGGTAGAGGATTTTAGAAATATTCATAATGCTACACTTTTGGATTGATTAATGAAAAAGCTAGAACAATATTAGATTTTGTTTTAACTTATGATTTTATTATTGCTAAGAAAAGAGACAAATATATTGTTAATTATAAAAAAGGATATAATAAAACACATTGATTATTTTTTTATGAGAAAAAGCAATTATCGAGAATGTAAAAATTGTAAAGTCATGCCAAGTGAAAAATTGAAGTACTCAACATTGATTTTTAGTTCTGAATTTTATGATCAGAAGTTGAAAGATAAAAAGTCAGTGAAACATTGTCACAAATGAAATTATTTTAATGAGTAAATTTTAAGATTTCAAGATTTGGGATGTTCATGAAGAAGCTAATTTTGTGTCGGATAAATTAACAAACATTATTAAATAAGTGACACAAGATATACTTGGAGAATCAAAAAGAAAAGTTTCTACAAATAAAAATAGTTGGTGGTGCAATAATAATGTGCATAAAAAGATAAAGTATAAGTTGCGTTATTAAAATTGGTTTAAATATAGAATTTTGTAGAATTAAGAAAAATATCAGATGACCTATAGGAAGTTTAAGAAAACAACTTGTGACGAAAAAAATTCTTCTTTTAGTGATCTTTATAATAGATTAGATACTTTAAAGAAGGTGAAAAACATATATATACATAACTAACTAAACAAATAATAAATAAAAGTCAATTCAAGTAAAGTGTATTAAAAATGAAAATCAAAAGGACTTTTTCTTAGGGGAAGATATTTAGCATAGATGGGTGTGATATAATGATGATCTTTTCAATGAAGTTTATGAAAAATACGATCAAATTTAGTGATCTTAATAATGTTAATAATAATAATATCGTTTATAATAATAATTTTTTTTTACCGTTGCATTAATAAAAATAAAGTTGAGGAGGCTTTAAAGAAAACTAAGTGGTAAAAATCAGTATGACATGATAATATTCTAATTGAAGTTTGCATTTATTTAGGAGATTTGGGAGTTTCTTGGCCGGCTAAACACTTTAATATTATTTTGAAAATTAAAAAGACGATGAGTGAAAAAAGTGTATTTTAGTCCCATTTTTAAATAAAGGGGATGCATAAGGGTGTGCAAATTATAGAGGAATTAAGTTAATGTGTCTTACATTAAAAAATCATGAGAGAGTAATTAAACATAGTTTAAGACGTGATACTAAGATTTTCCATAATAAGTTTGGATTTATGATAGACAAGTCTACTATGGAAGCAATACATTTTGTTGGGAGGTTTGTTGGAGAAGTACAGAGAGAGTAAGGAGGATCTACGTACGATTTTTATTGATTTGGACAAAGCTTACGATAAGATTCCAAGAGTAGTTTGAAAATTTCTAGAAAAAAAAAGTTGATATGACTTTTATATTCAAGTCATTAAAGATATGTATACTAGAGTTGTTACTTGTGTTCGAACAGAAGGAGGATTGACCAAGTATATTCCTATTTTAGTTGGATTACATGAGGGATCGGCTTTAAGCTCATATCTTTTTTGCTTTTGTTATGGATGCTTTTACTGGACATTTATAGGAGGATGTATCTAGGTTTATGCTTTTCATTGATGATATCCTTTTTTTAAATAAGAATATAGAAAGTTTTCAGGAAAAGCTTGAATTTTGGAGGTCTATATTGATGTCTAAAGGCCTTCGTTTGAGTAGATACTGAATATATGGAACGTAATCTTAGTAGTAGTAGATCTAGTGGTAGAGGTGTAACTATGGGTGATCAAATAATCAAAAGGTTTGAACATTTTACATATCTTGGATCTATTGGTTAAAGTGATAGTGATATAGATGGGGATGTTATTAGTAGAATTCAAGTTTTTTTGTTGAAGTGGAGAAATACATCAGGCCTTTTATGTGATAGAAAAGTGTACTTCTTAGACATTAAGAAAAAAATTTATAAGATGATGGTGAGACCTGCAATGCTTTATGGCGAATAATGTTGGCCTGCATAAGAGAAGCTTAAAACTAAGTTTTGCTAAGATGAGAATGCTTAGGTGGATGAGTGGCTTAACGCTTAGAGACAAAATGAGAAATGAATGTACTACGAAAGGGTTGTTGTAGCTCCAGTGGCAGAAAAGTTTAGAGAGAGTAGCCTTAGATGGTTTGATCACATTGAACTTCGACCGTATGATGATCCGGTTAGGAGAGTAGATGCTTTAGAGTTGACTTCTGTTAAGATAGGCAGAGGTAGATCTAAAAAGACCTGGGCATATTGTATAAGAAACAATTTTAATTTATTAGAATTAAATGAAAATATGACACTCAATAGGACACAATGGAGAAAAAGGATTCATGTAGCCGACTCCACTTAGTGGGATAAAGGCTTGTTGTGTTGTTGGAGGATATTTGGACCATGCACATAATCAATTTTTTCAATTTTGTTACTACACTGTGCTTGAATGTCTTGTAAGGTTTAATGATTTTGTAGAAAATTATTCTCCATATTATTAGCTATCATTATGTGTTTCTTTAAAGATTTTAGTATAAATTAACCCAAGTCACCAAAATTACTACATAAGGATTTATACTTGAGGTTTATATGCTGATAAAAAAGACGAACTATTTTCCTGTTCGGAGTATATCAACTATCATAAATATTTTTAAAGAGAAATCATCATCATCCCATGTTAAGCTTGCTAAACACTCTCCAACACAAGAATTGTCCACAGATAAATGTAATCTTATTGAAGAAAATATTCTTCATTAGTATTCTGTTAATTTGCACTATTTTTGAAAGAATTTTCACGATTACAATGTGATATGTTAGATTTTGTCTAATTTGGCGCACTTATTAGGATATGGCCATGAACATAAACCTATAGTTAAGTGTTAGAATTTGAATTTGAAATTGAGCTTAAGATCATATGTAGACTTAAACTTCTTATAGAAATTGATGCTTTTCTTTAGTATGAAATTGAGATATCGTGCCCATTGTGGGTTATGTATGAATAGAGCAATCTAATAAAATATCTCTTGATGAATTGCTGTTGAAAATTATTCCTGTAATGGATAATAAAATTGGTATAGGCTTTATTTTTTGTTTTTGATTTATATATTAATAAAAACATTTCAGAGAATAGTAAATTACATCAATATTTTCATGAAATTATTAATGAAGGTTCCTTTCAAGATGATTTGAAAATTTAAACTTAAAGCCCGATTAAACTCAAGGAAGCCTAATTTATCATGACTAATTTTTAAACTGACAGGACTATTTTCTTATGATGAGATTGCTCTTTCTTACCTTAGATGTGTCATATTTGTATGATTTGGTTCTTATGAAAAAAAACCCCATGAAACCTATTGAAATATCAATTTAAATTTTATCATTTGTCATTAAGGAATTATTTATAGTAGCTTTTCTTAGTATTAATATGGAATATTAGTTTTCTTAGCATTATCATTATGCACATCACATGATATTGCATTATTCATTAAATGTATTCATGGTTTGCATGAGAATAATTATAAGAAACATTATTTTAACTGTGATATTTAATGAAATTATTGTTTGGAAAGTACGATTCAGGTTTGCATGATAAAATTACCTTTAGGTAATTAATTGTTTGTAAAGTATGGCCCTATAAAAGCACTGAAAAATTGGGATGAATGCTAATGGGTTAGAAATGTAAAAAAAATATAATGTATTAGTTCAATTTTTATTCTAATCAATTTGATTTTGTATCGGCAATCAATATTCGAGAGAATCCTTCTCCTTTTGTTCCTTTTGAGATTCAAATCAAACACATAATTTATAAAGCTCTTTGTTGAGATTTGTATCTATTTTAGGGTCCTATCCTATTTGTATATAGAAGAAGAGTAGGGATTTATTTGTAAATGTTGTAAGGCTCTATATAAGCCCATGTCATTAATGAAATGAGTAAGATTTATTGAGCACTTAGTTCTATTTGGTATTAAAGCCTTAACCCAAGCAGGCGACCGTGTCTCAAGAGATGCATCCACCTTATCATCATCTAAGGGTACCACTGCTACTTATGTTCACTCAGTCAAAGGTACTCGTGATAGACATGCTCCTGTCTCTATATCCATCACAAGATCACTAGAATGGATAATAGATTCTTATGTATCTCGATATGTGTCAGGTGTTGCTAATGAGTTCTCTTCATATACTTACATAACAGTTCCAGATAGTATTTAGATTGCTGATAATATGACACAACATGTGGTTGGTAAGGGTAAAGTGAGGTGTACCAGTTCAATGACTATGTCTAATGTTTTGCATGGTCTTTCCTTTCCTGTGAATCTGTTATCCATTAATGTCATTATACTCCAACTAAAATGTGTTGTTTTATTTGATATTTCTAAGGTGATATTTCAAGAGAAAGGGGCTGACCAGAGACTTGAGACTGACATGTGGCATAGTGTACTCTGATACTTGGATAGAGAGGGGATGGACTTAGCCTTGATATCCATGCTAGAGAGTGTTGGAGTAGGAGAATCTGGGAGGAGTGTGGAGGATGTTTTGCTGCTAAATCACAAAGCGCATGAGACGTTTGTATCCGTCTTTGTATGAAAAGACAAATAAATAGAAACTTGTGTGTGATGCTTGTGAGTTTGGTAAGCACACCAGTAGCTCTTATGTTAGTTTGGTAATAGGAGTTCTTATGTTTTTGATTTGGTGCACTCAGATTCATGGGGATCTTGTTCTACAACTTCGATTAATGATTACAGATATTTTGTGACTTTCATTGATTGTTATTCTCGTATTACTTGATTATATCTGATGAGAAGCAAAAATGATGTACTAACCTGTTTTAAATAATTTCACTTTGTAATTCAGACTCAATACGGTGCAGTAGTGAAGATATTGAGATTTGATAACGTGACAGAGTATACGAACTTTGGGGAGTATTTGTCAGTCAGGATACAACATCAAACCACTTGTGCTTATATATCGACACAAAACAGAGTAGCAAAGAGGAAGACTAGACACCTTCTAGTGGTAGGCAGAAGCATGATCATCTCGATGAATGTCCCAAAGCACTTGTGAGGGCAAGTTTTAATAGCTGCTCAATTGATCATCAGAATGCTCTCAAGGGTGCCAGAGTGACAATCTCCTTGTGAATTGTTGAAAGGAGACGATGATAACTTCTTCCCATTGTAGGTATTTGGTTGTGTATGTTTTTTGAAAGATAATAGATCATCAGTAGGGAAGCTTGATTCCAGAGTTGTAAAGTGTATTTTCGTGGGTTATTCTACCATTAATAAGGGATATGTTTGTTGAAGCTCGATAGAGAAGTGAGTATATGGATGTGACTTTTAGTGAATTTACTACTCCTTGGAGGTGACCTCACCATCTGGTAACTCGTTAGATGTTGAAGGTATGAGGCGAGAGGGGGAGAGTAGTGATGTGAGAGATCGTTACAGGTGCGAATGATGCCTTGTCCCGTTGTGTGGCAAGGATCAACTTAGGAAGAGTCGGAAAGTGAGGAGAATGTGCCCGTAGATGGTGTAATTCAAGCTTAAGTGGAGCTGACGGTGTATACAAGGAAGAAAAGTCAGAATGAGGGAACAGTGCTTGTCGTGTCACTTGTGCTAGCAAGTCTCGTGTCCCGGTTTACGCAGACTCCTGAGACACCTATGTGATCCACCTCGAAATTTGATTACACACGTGATATGATTCCTATCTTTTCTCCTCTCAGTCCCATGACATAAAGAAGGACCTCTTACAGTAACGCAGGTCATCTTTCTAATCGTTAATTTTCTAATTGTTTTGGTTTCTCGCATGACATTGCTCAGTTTGTCTCATACTCTAATATATCACATTTACCAAACATCATTGCATCTTTGGACACTGTCTTTATACCCAATTATTGACAGATAGCTACGGAGGATCAACAGTGGAAGGCTGCAATGCTGGGGAAACTTAGTGCTCTCGATAAGGACAAGACATGGGAGCTCGCGTTGCTACCAGTAGGGAAAAAGACAATCGGGTGCAAATAGGTTTTCACAGTGAAGCAGACGTCAGAAGAAATGATTGATCGCTACAAAATACGGTTGGTGGCTGAAGGGTATAGTCAGATGTATGACATCGACTATGATGAGACTTGTGCACCAGTGGCAAAGATGAGTAAAATCAAGATACTAGTCTCCTTAGCTATGAATGGTGGATGGAAGTTGCACCATTTGGATGTGAAAAAGGCATTTCTTTACGGGAATCTGCTAGAGGAGTTGTACATGGAGATACCCCTAGGCTTCAACAAGAACCAAACAATGGACAAGGTATGCAAATTGAGAAAGTCATTGTACAGCTTGAAAAATCTACTCATGCTTGGTTTTATAGGTTCATGAAAGCGAGACAAGTGGAAGTTAATAGATTTATGTTGACCACACAGTGTTATTTTGATGACATGGTGGTCAAATTACTATTCTTGCTGTGTATGTGATTGGTATGATTGTCACTGGCGATGATGACGGAGAGATTGCTCAGCTGAAGGCATGTTTGGGAAAAGATTTTGAGGTGAAGGACTTTTGATGACTTAGATACTTTCTCAGGATTGAGGTAGCTTGTGGAGCAGAGGAGATTGTTTTATCTCATAGGAAGTATGTGCTATACTTGCTCACAGAGACATGGATGTTGGGATGCAAGCCTGCAATTTTACCAATTGACCAGAAAGGAATGTTGAGCGCAGAGGTAGGAGAGCCAGTTGATCGCGAGAGGTACCAAATGTTTGTAGGTTGACTCATCTTTCTAAGTCACACTTGTCCTGGCTTATCATTTGCAGTTAGTGTGCTGAGTCGCTACATGCATGATCCGAGGAAGGGTCACATGGTTGAGTGTTTCAGATTTTGAAGTAACTGAAGAGTGCGCCAGGGAAAGGGTTGATTTTCAGGAAGAATGAACATGTAAGCATTGAGGGCTATTGTGATTCTGACTGAGCTAAGTTATGTAGCCACTGGAGAGAAAGTGGCTAACTACCTCACTAAAGGACTTATTAGATTTGTTTAGGTTATGTGACAAAATGGGCTTAGTGGATATCTTTGGCCCATCTTGAGGGGGAGTGTTGAGATGTGTATCTAATGTAGGGTCTTATTTGTCTATAGAAGAAGTCTAGGGATTTATGTAAATGTTGTAAGGGTCTATATAAGCCCAAGCCATTAATGAAGCGGGTAAGATTTGTTTAGCAACTATTTCTATTCTCTTAATCATTCATACTAATCTTATTTCTGAAGCTAATACTGGAGATAAAATTGTACCCACTATTGATGGTGGTACTAAAGATATTTTATGTAAAATGAAAAGGGGTTATACAAATGATAATTTATGAATTTCTCTACATGTAAAATAATTATGTTCAGTTCGGCTTGATGAAATATCATTTGAACATTTTCTTATGGTCAAGGATTTTTATTCCAGGCATTTGTTATTCCTTTATTATAGTATTTTTTGTTTGCAGTCTTCAGTTATCATCTCTTTTTGATACTGTTAATTATAGGATTTTTACACCCTCTTGTTTTGGCATCCTTGTGGCGCTCATAACTGGCACCTTTTTTTAATCCTTTATGATTTTTCTTTTTTATTTCAAGAATTTTGATTCTTTCATAGGTGTACCTGAATTTAAGTGTTTCTATCCATCCAACTACGATTTTTATGCGAGCCCTTGTTCCATCGATTGGTTTGGACTTTGCTGATTTCCCTATAGATTTTTTCCATTTATGGGCTAAGGGAGGTTTTGTGATTGTCATGAATATTGTTGTTTGCAACTTCTAAAAGATATTTTTTAATAAACTTCTACCTTGATTGAATTAATTTTTGGTTCAATATATATTTTTTTTGGCCTTCTCTTGATGCAATTCAAGATTGAAGATTTTCATGGGAATTCATTTTTATTACATGCATGAGGCCTCTTTATTCTAGCTCGTGATCTTTTAGTTTTATCACACTTATCCTTTAATTTGTAGTATTTGGTTTTATTGTGATTGTATTTCTTTAAATTTGAAACAATCTGATTTTTAATACATGGTGTGATTTTCCATCAAACATATGGTTTGCATGTATTTGAATTTTAAAGCATTATTTTTATTTGTCTATAGAATCATCATTTGTATTGAGTTATGTGTTTTTGGTTTTATCCATGGAGCTAATAGTTGTCTAAAGTAAGGGTTTTGTGAGCTTTAAATATGGAAGTATTTGATTTTATGCATCTCATTAGATCTGTCTCAGGACAAGGGAACCTTCGGTAGTGTTCATCAACTAGGAATGTCAAGTAGCGTGCGAATATCTCATGATAATCTTAAATCATTTAAACGATCTTTTCCAACCCAGTAGAATTTGTTGACTCCTCTTAATAATGTTGCCACTTTAAGTATTCAGTGCATTGTACACCAACAAACTTCGGTAAAGGGTGCTGGGTTATAAAGTAGATTCGAATGGATCTATGGACCTTATGAATGTTGAATTTGCTTAAATTGAGATAGATTAGCAAGTTGCTTATTAAGAGTCGTCCATAGTCACTAAGCGCCAAGGTAGCCTATGAGAAATTTCATATGCATAACTCTCATCCATAGTATTAAGCCATCGAATTTGACCAATTGATATAAAAAACTCGCTCTCGTACAAGAATACTAATATGAAATATACTAGTAATACTTGCTTGAGGTACTCATCATTTTTCTTCTTCGAACTATTCTTATTTGCGGCATATATACTAGGGAGATGATTATTAGGTCCGTCAAACACCAACCACAACATATAGATGGCTACTCTTGTAATGATGAATCCATTGTAGCCAACCTCTGGCATTGGCCTTGACTCACATCCATATATAATTTGTTAAGTATTTGCCTTAGGCTTGCTGGCATTGTCTGACATTCTTTCTCCACCTCCCTTCTCCCTCTTCTGAATTTGTGGTCTGCTATGCTTGACACATCTTTCTCTAGAAAGTTGTGTTTCTTTGTAAGAATTTATATAGAGATTAAGAGATTCAATCTTGGCTGATTATCTTGTGGTCTAAAGTAGGGTTCTACCTATTTTCTATTGAGCAATTCTGAGACCAAAATCCTTTTAGTTGTGGTGAGTATTAAAGATGGCTTGCTAGCAACCACGAGTAATAAATAATTTGTTATGATGGCGCCTAAGGGCAATTTAGTCTTTATTAGCCTAAAGGCAATTCAGATGTTTGTCATTTATTTTTATCCAAAGCAAACAATACAACTACGAATACATAAAATAAAGGATAAACACCTACAACTCGAGAGGTATGTAATTTTGAGAGGTATGTAATTTCTCCAAATTTCTTTCGAGTAATAAACACTGCCGTTGCCGGTCCCAAGCCCGGATGTGAAAAGTGGAGGGTTGCGTTAGGTAGTCGACAGCCAACGTAAAACTTATCGAAAAAATCATGACATGAATCTTTTTGATCATTGTGTAAGTCTTAGGGCGTCCCCAGAAGCGACTCGCTCATGGTACGAATACGATGAAAAGCGTGCGAGGGCCGCCTGCACGCGCCACAGGTGTAGTGTCAAGTAAGCAAGGGTTCCCACATTACGGACTGATGCGGGTAAAGAAGTTAGTCCATGATACTAGTATTAGGATAGGATCTTGGAATATAGGTACTCAATGGTAAATTAATGGAATTGGTTGAAATTTTGAATCATAGAAAGATAAATATCTTATGTATTCAAGAAACTAAATGGGTTGGAGAAAAATCTAAGGAGATTGATAACTTAGGTTTTAAACTTTGATATTCTAGTAAGAGTAGTACTAGAAATGGTGTAGGTGTAATCATAGATAAGAGTTTGAAAGATAATGTTGTTAAAATTAATAGAGTTGGAGATCGAATTATAACACTTAAGATTATTATTGATACTAAGATTTTTAATATTATAAGTGATTATGCTCCTCAAGTTGGTTTAGATACGGTACTAAAGATAAATTCTGGAATAATTTAGAAGACTTAATACACTTGATACCTTTTGAAGAAAAAATTTTTATTGGGGGAGATTTAAATGGACATGTCGGTAGAGTGGTAGAAGATTTCAGAAATATTCATGGTGGATACGGTTATGGAGCGATTAATGAAGAAGGTAGAGTCATTTTAGATTTTGCTTTAGCGTATGATCTAATTATTACTAATACTTTATTCAAGAGAAGAGACGAACATCTTATTACTTGGATCTAATAGAACACAAAGTGATTATTTTATTATGAGAAGAAGAGATCATCGAGATTGTAAGGATTTTAAGGTCATTCCTAGTGAGGAATTAAGTACCCAACATCGATTATTAGTTCTAGATTTTAAGATGAAGAGTTGTAAAATAAAGAATACTAGGATTCAACAACGTAGAATTAGATGGAGCACTACAAAGAGACAAATAAAATTATTTTTATGAGTTAAATTCAAGATTTAAATATTTGGGATGTTCGTGAAGACGCAAATGCTTATGTGGGAAAAATTAACTAATACTTATTAAACAGTAGTTAAAAATGTCTTGGAGAATCGAAGGAAAAAAATTTTATAAATAAAAATAGTTGGTGGTGGAATAATAATGTGCAAGTAAAGATAAAATATAAAAAGTTATGTTATAAAAAATAGTTTAAATGTAAAAGCGTAGCGAATTGAGAAAAATATAAACGGCGTGCAGACAATTTAAAAGAATAATCTGTAACGCTAAAAATTCTGCTTTTAGTGATCTTTATAACATGTTAGATACTAAGGACGGTGAAAAATATATGTATAAACTAGACAAACAAAGAAAAAAAGAGTAAAGATTTAACTAAAGTAAAGTGTATTAAAGATGAAAATCAAAAAGTTTTTTTCTTAGAAAAATATATTCAACATAGATGGGTGAGTTATTTTGATAAACTTTTTAATGAAGATGCTGAAAATACGATCGACCTAAGTGATCTTAATATCATTAATAATAATAAAACTTTTCATTTTTATCATCGCATTAGTAAAAAAGAAGTTGAGTAGGCTTTAAAGAAAACCAAGTGTGGAAAGTCTGTAGGACCTCATGATATCCAATTGAAGTGTGGAAATGTTTAGGTGATTTGGGGGGTTCTTGGTTTACTAAACTTTTTAATATTATTTTAAAAACTGAAAAGATGCCTGAGGAGTGGAGGAAGAGCAATTTGGTCCCCATTTTTAAGAATAAAGAAGATGCACGAGGAATTAAATTGATGTGTCATACTTTAAAATTATGGGAGAGGGTAATTGAACATAGGTTAAGACGTATTACCAAGGTTTCTCATAATAAATTTGGATTTATGTCAGACAGGTCTACTATGGAAGCTATACATTATTGAGAGGTTTGATGGAGAAATACAGAGATAATAAAAATGATCTACATTTGATTTTTATTGATTTAAAAAAAACTTACGATAAGGTTTCTAGAGATGTTCTTTGGAGAGTCCTTGAGAAGAAAGGTGTTGATATGACTTATATTCAAGTCATTAAATGTATGCTAGAGCTGTTAAATGTGTTCGAACTGAAGGAGGATTGACCAAATATTTTACTATTTCTTTTGATTTACATCAGGGATCGGCTTTAAGCCCATATCTTTTTGCTTTATTTATGGATGGTCTTACTTGGCATTTACAAGAGGATGTACCTTGGTGTATGCTTTTTGCTGATGATATCCTCCTCGTGGATAAGACGAGAGAAAAAGCCCTGGAAAAACTTGAATTATGGAGGTCTACATTGGAGTCTAAAGGTCTTCGTTTGAGTAGAACTAAAACTGAATATATGGAATGTAATTTTAGTAATAGTAGGTCTAGTGACAGAAATGTAACTATGGGTGATCAAATTATTAAAAGGTGTGAACGATTTAGATATCTCGGGTCCATTGTTCAAAGCGATGGTGATATAGATGGGGATGTTAATAGTAGAATTCAAGTTGGTTGGTTGAAGTGGAGGAATGCGTCCGGCCTATTGTGTGATAGAAAAGTACCGCTTAGACTGAAGGAAAATTTTATAAAATGGTGGTGAGACCTACAATGATCTATAGTGCTGAATGTTGGCCTTTAAAAGAGAAGCTTAATGTTAAGTGTTGCCGAGATGAGAATGATTAGGTGGATGAGTGGCTTTACACTTAGAGACAAAATGCGAAATGAATATATCCGCTGAATCGAGCAATGACTTTGGGAACGGACGCGAGCAACAACAATTAGAAGGATTCACGCGACATCAGAGTAGCATTGCTACTTTAAGCGATCTGGATCTGCGTTATTGCGCAAACGAATCAAGAGCGGGCTCGAGTGACAATACTTAGAAGAAATAACATGACATTCAAATGGCTCAAACTACAGAAGCAAGCAATATTAGACAAAGGAGTCGGGAACGATACTGAGTGGCAACCTCTGGAAGGAATCACATGGCTTTTTGAGGTTTGGAATGAGCGACAGAAATCGAAACGAGATTATATGTGATTCATTGCTGAAGTTCACTTTGAAGAATTTTGTCCTGATATGCACAGTGGGTGGGACCTCCACCGAAGATTGCTTCCCACTGCGCCAGTGTCTTTTGCTACGACAGCCTTCTTGGGTGGAAGATGATTCCGAAGTAATGATTGGAACTAGACAAATGGAGAAGAGCGGGGGTGTTTGTAAGGGGCTGATTTGGACACTATAGAGTATTTAAGATGAAGACAAGATGGTGGTGCCTAGCGGTGACCCCAATTTGTGCAAGGCGATCTATGATGAGGGAAATTCAAGGCTCATGATTGAGATTCTTGATCAACTTTAATATCATGAAAGAGACATAATACGAAGTTGGTAGAGATTTGGAGGATCGAGAAGCTACTGGATGAGTTGTTTGGGGTGGTGGCATTCTCCAGGATTGACTTGATGTCAGAGTACCATCATATTCAGATGCGACCGAATAATGTGCTCAAAACGATAGGTCAAGATGGTGAGCGTCACTACGAGTTTCTGATTAAATGGAAAGGATTTTCAGATAATCATCCCTTTTGGGAGCCATACGATCTAATCCAACATTAATTTTTTTCACCATGAGGACAAGGTGTCTTTTTAGGAGCGGATTAGTGTTATGACAACACCTAATGCATAATCTCATGTGAGAGCTATACGACCTAATCCAACATTAATTTTTTTCATCGTGAGGACAAAAGTGTACTTTTAGGAGCGAATTAATGTTATGACGACACCTAATGGAAATTTATTCTTTATTATCCTAAGGGCAATTTATTCATTTGTTATTTATTATTGCTTGGTATAAATTGTTGTGAGTCTTAGGGTTACGGTTTGAGAGAGATTTTCCATTTTTTGAATTGTAGGAATTGGGTGAGATCGTCTATCTCTCGAATTGTAGGTGTTTAACCTTTATTTCATGTGTTCGTTGTTGTGTTGTTTGCTTTGGAGAAATAACAAATTTGTTTTGCCCTAATTTCTGCAGAATCCTATCATAGTTATTTGAGCCAATAATATGTTTGGTTGAACCCTATAGGTGTGTTATGATGTATGTAATAATACTTGTAAAAAAAGATGTCAACCTTACATAACTCTTTTAGAATAAAGTAAATATGCTTTAACATTCATGATACAAATTATAATTATAAACTACTATATTACACGTTCTAAATACTTGCTGTTCGAATGTCCTACATCAATAAGTTTAAGGCTAACGAACTTAACAAAGATGGACGTGTTCATATCTAAATAAATAAAAGCTATCAATCTATAGAAGCAATGATTGAGTATAAAGCTCCAAAGAGATTCAGCAAAGCAGCAACGAAATCACCTTGTATATTATAGGTTGTCAAAATACTTTGAAGCATGTATTTGATATAAACTATATGTTTTATTGCAAAATGACTTGATACATGACATATAGGGAACTAAACCAAAAGCTTAAGTTTAAACTTTTTCGTTTATACATTATTTAACTCAAAATTTGCTATTTTTTATTTAAATTCTCAATTTAAAATAAGTTTGAGAAAGTGCCATATTATAGTAAAAAATTAAAATTACTCTGACTTGGGCTTGTAATTATAGTTAAAAAATAACTAAATAGAGCCAAAGTAATTATTGACTTAGTACCATTTATCCTTCAATTAAGCACACACAACTCCAATAACGAAGAATATTTTTTATTTAAAAAGTGTAAAGTGCAAGTTTCCACTCTTAATTCAAGCAATTGGGGAATTAGTCACTGCGAAAAGAGTGAAAGGAGAATTTTTTAATGTGATGGTCGTATTTTGAACTATTTTCACTTTTGCTCCTTATCCCCATGGGAGAAAGGACTTGCGTTGGTGATGATGGAAATTGGAAGATGGATAAAACTTCGATTGTGAAAGAGGAGATCATCTTTTGACACTTGTGACTACTCTCATGTATATGGCTTCTCATATGCTTTTTTCGCTATATTGGCAACTGAACTATTGTTGAACTCACAACACTTCTATTTTAACCTAATTGGCATATTAGTTGAGTTGATTATGGTACCTTTCTACCTTAGTTTGTTTCACCGCACTCAAAATCTAGTGGGTGTGTTATGTCAGTGCCTAGCCTGAGGGCAGTTTAGTGTTTTGCATGCTTGAGGGTGCATAGCCTAAGGGCAATTTAGTATTTTTTATGTCTGAGGGCAATTTAGTCTTTTATTATTATTATTATTTTGGGTATAAGTAGGTTTATTATGTTTAGGGTTAGGTTTATGCATGAGATTGAGTCTTGTATCTTAGGTTTATTGTTTGAGAGAGATTCCTCCCTATTAAATTGTAGGAATTGGGAGGGATCACCCACCTTTCAAATTGTAGGCGCTTATCTTTTGTATTCTTGCAAATTATCATTATTTGTATTATTCTGATTTGTTGTTCGGAAAATAAAATTTGTGTTTGCCCTAGTTTCTGTAAATAAACGTGCTGATTTTAACGTCGTATTGTATCAAAGTGGTATCAAAATATTTGATTTATGAAAAATTAGCCAGTTGCAGCGTCCACGAGTTTCTTTACCTTCGACATTGAAATCGCTGAAAGGGATTGTTGCTTAGAGAGCAGCAAACCGTGCTATACGGTCGGGATCACGATAGGTCGAGCTATACAGTCGCTGGATTCGTGTAATCATACAAGCGTGATTGAGCTAGCTGAGAAGCAACGCCAGGATCACAATTTACATTTCTCCTTTGTGTAGTGATATAGCCGTAATCTAGCTACGTTTAAGTCGACGGGATCTACTAGAGCTAGCTGGAACGTCTTCGATCGCGATACAGTAGCTGGGAAGCCCAAGGAATTGTGTCATACACTGGTAGCAATTATTGCGTGCCTAATCCACGAACTTGACACCTCTCGCATCTTCGAAGCCACACAAGACCCCGCTCCTCTGATCGACTACTTGCCCTAACCACACAATAGTTGCGATTAGAGCCCGTTGAGATTACCGTTGGGGATCACGAGGAGCAGAGAACCAAAGCTCCCATCTTTCTCCACTTTAAGATCGCTCCTTCGTAAAGATTCGTGCAATATAGTTGTGGGAAGGGCCAGCTATGAAGCATCGACAGGATTGAGGCATACATTGCTTTAATTAAGCATTGCATTCATGATTCATTTAGCTCGGAAGCTTAAGATGGGATTGCAAGTATAGGATCAGCCATCTCGTGACCAAATCTCGCGATACAATCATGATAGATGCTACTTGAGAAAAGACGACGAAACTTTAGGGTATTATAATTTTGCCTTTGAGATCGAAAGATTATTTTATTTTATTTTATTTTATTATTATTTTTTTTAATGAAATAATGACGTAAATTGGAGAGGGAAATGTTCTACACCATAGAAAGAAGGTTAGGAATTTTTTGTGGGTATTAGCAATTTTGTCTTTTGTTATTATTGTTATTGTGGTTATAAATAGGTTTATAATAATTAGAGTTAGGTTTATGCAATGAGATTTAGTCTTGTATCCTAGTTTTAGGGTTTTTGAGAGATTTCTTACCTCTCGAATTATAAGAATCGAGAGATTTCGCCAACCTCTCTAATTGTAGGTGACTGTCTTTTGTATTCGTGTGAGTTATTAATTATGTATTGTTTTGATTTGGTGTTCGAGAAATAAAATTTGCATTTGCCTTAACTTATATGCGAAAGCATGCCGATTTTGACTTCGAATCACATCAAGGTGCTAATGGTCTTGGAAGTTGTTGCTACGACCTGTAAAATAAATTCAAAGTATTTTTTAGAGTAATTTAAAATACCTATATAGTCTCCTTTTTGTGAATTTGGAACTCACCCAAATTGAGCAAAGTCCGAATTCATTGTTTGTTGATCACCAAACTAATGCCGAAGCCATGCCCATAACCTCACCGGCCTCATCGTTGTACATCCCAAACATCATACTTGTCTCGTGATCTTCGATTAATTTTCTCCATTTGGATAAAATTCCATTTTTAGTTCCACTTTAATGCTTAGTCAGCAAGGCTGTGCACTCAATCTCATATTTTTTCTTTTGTGGGGGCATTTACATAGCACACAAGTCTTATGTATTTATTACATATCTCACACCTAAAATTTCATATTTACACAACATTTAAATTTTTAATATCGCATAAAAATATCACTATTATCACATTTTAAAAGTGAAATATGCCTTTTAATAAAGAATTTTAAAGTTACACAGTGATACAACAACAACAAGCTTTATCCTACAAAGGGTCAGTTTGGGATAGCTGCAACTTAATAATAAGCTGCTGCGCAACAACAATCATAGGAAACTGCTGCGCAGAGTTGCTGCGGACAAGTTAACTATTTGTTTGTTTTGCAGTTTGAAAACTTGTGCTGCATTTGTTCTGGACAAAGATCATTCAGACTCTTATACTAATGTTGTTTGCAATAGAATTGTTCATACCAATACATTTTATATTTTAAAAGCAAAAATTCAGTGTAGAACATTACAAAATAACGATAAACACCTCACTTAACAGTGAGTAGCATGATTACTAATATTAAAAAAAGATTATTAAAGCAGCAATTAATAATATGATAATTTTATTTTTAAAATGCAGATGAAGTATGTCACGAATTTATCCGTCTTCTGGGATACTCTCCATACCCATTCACCGTCGGCGGAGGAATCATTTAGCTTATCTGCCCACCAAAAATAATCATAATTTTTCGTGATTCTTCATGGGCACTTGTAAAACTGTCTCTCGTAGCTGTGGCTGACGTGAAGTTAGCAAATGACTTGTCCATAGCATCAGTGTAATCCTCGGAAGGTATCAGAAATCCACCAGCTTATCTTTCCTGAATGCTTAAAAAATATCTTATTGGACATAACAGAAGTAAAAATTGATAACAAACGTAATTAATTATAGTTTTTTTGTAGCTGTGAGATCTCAGAGATTTCACTATATAAACCAACGAATCATTCACTACAGGAAGACAATAAACCTTATTAAAAAATGGTTATTGGTTGCCTTTAACTCACGTAATACCAAGCTCGTTTGTGTCGCATGCATATCACCTAAAAAGTCATTCAGAAAAGCCTAAAATACTGTTGCACCGAAAAGAAGAGAAATTTAGTTGTCTTCATTAGGTTTTCACTTGTGACACCAATCAATAGTGACATACAGGTAATCCAGAAGAATTATAAGGTCAAACATCTCATCATAGACTTCAAAAACCCACCGAAAGATAAAAAAAGAAATACAAATGGAAAAAAGACACTTAGAAATTGCGTGAAATACCAAAACAGTCAATATCAAATACACATGAAACAAAAATAAATATACTGTATAAAATACTGATACAATAAGTTGTGAATTTATTGAACAACCATTATAATTAATAATATGATAAAAACTCCGATAATCATCCAACTATCACATTAGTAATTCATTCTCTTATTTCTGAATCTCGCTTGCATCTTCCTCGTTTTTAGTACAGGTTTTGGGAACATCATTTTTGGTCTGTGATAAATACTGTCTAAGATGATACTCATATGACTTGGCAAGGATTTGTTCATGTTCCTTTTCCGCCTTACGAAAGTCCATGTCGTTGCGTGAAGAATGCCGCCGAATATAATTGCGGAGAGCCATCGTGGCAATCATAATCTGTACCTGTTTGAGAAACAAGCAGGATGACTTATTGTGAAGCATCACCAATTTCTTCTTCCAAACACTAAAAATCCTCTCGATAACACCGTATAATGATGAATCTTTTTTTGAACATTTCTTTCTTGTTCCACGAGACATTCGTTGATTCTGCTCAAAATCGAGTATGCGAGATCTCGTATCCGGATAGAAACTTGAGATACCCATCGTCACAATGAATACTCAACATCGACCAAATAGTATTTTCCTGATGTGAACTGAATGATTAGTGTTGAAGGAAAAAAAAATAGAAGAGATGCTCAGTCTTAAGCGAACCTGTGGGTGGATGTGAGAAGTTATTTTTACTATTCCGTGTTGCAGATTTAAAATTCGACTGTCATGTGTACTGTTCTCTCAACTAGCCATGAAAAAGTAAAACACATGTTGAAGTCGCATACCACCATTACTTCTTGTGTCGGGGTCCCACAACGGCTGATACCCTCGCTGCAATGAAACTCAAAATCGACCAAATAGTATTTTCCTGATGTGAACTGAATGATTAGTGTTGAAGGAAAAAAAAATAGAAGAGATGCTCAGTCTTAAGCGAACCTGTGGGTGGATGTGAGAAGTTATTTTTACTATTCCGTGTTGTAGATTTAAAATTCGATCATCATGCTAGACTGTTCTCTCAACTAGCCATGAAAAAGTAAAACACATGTTGAAGTCGCATACCACCATTACTTCTTGTGTCGGGGTCCAACAACGGCTGATGAATGTGATCTTCTCATTATTTGAAACATGTGCAT
Organism: Papilionanthe hookeriana x Papilionanthe teres; assembly: GCA_022702705.1. Lineage (NCBI taxonomy): Eukaryota > Viridiplantae > Streptophyta > Magnoliopsida > Asparagales > Orchidaceae > Papilionanthe > Papilionanthe hookeriana x Papilionanthe teres. Next base: position 7,070,882 of record CM040425.1, on the reverse strand, counting down.
TAACGTGTGTTCCATCAATTGTCCCAACACAATTCCGGAAAGATAATGAAGGGTTACGTAAGTACGATATTTATATGAAAGTTGAATGTAATAAGTAGGAGAAATTACCTTAAAATATGACATATACTGTGAATCATACGAAATCTCCGTAGGTGTCCTTTCGAATGAAGGATCTGTTGGTTTTATTTCTTGTGAAGAAAGAGTGACAAGTGCATTCAACCCTGCTAAGAAGTAGCTGTAAATTGTTTCGGAAGAGTGCTGAAATCGCTCCATAACTTATCGTATTGCTTCATTATGAGATAATATGTAGAGAGTTATTGCCAACACCTCTTACGAAATCGTTCTGGATGAGCCATGATGACCATGATTTCTGTGTAATTCATCCAACAGATCGGTGAATGTCGTCTGTGTCATGGGGAACATATTACTAAGCATTTTCCCCAACCCATTTATCGCCAACATATGAGGATGTCATGCAAGGGGAGCGCTCTATGTATGAGTTAAAATAATCATATATCAAGCATTCTGCAGCTGTAACTCATTCCACACCTTTCTTTAGTTGCATTCATGTATTTCGTTATCGAAGTAACCAACACATAAGCATCAATGAATTAGCTACAATCATATAAGGTTACGAACAAAACCAACATAAAAAATAACATTACAGAGATAAATAGAAAACATAATGAGGAACGAAAAACTCTTAAGTAAAATGACATGTCCAAAGCAGGAAAAATATCCAAAAGCAACCTGAAAATCATAAACAAATAGAAATGTCCAAGGCAAATAAATAAATAACAAATATTAAATGTTCTACATGAATCTAATATAAAAAAGTCTCTTAGATGTCACCGCTCCCATGAAAATAATATAGGTAAGCCACCCTACGGTCACTGGGAATCGTGTCGAGCAACTTCATAGAGAACAAATACAATGATATGTCCCCGTAAATTTTTGGAGTCGCATCTAGAATTCGCATAACCTGTTGGACAGAAGTTTCTTATGATGGGTAGGGGGTCATTGTTGCATGAAGCCACCAACTGTGAGATTTGACTTCTAAGGAAAGCAACTCGCCCCTTATTTTTTTTTTCAACCCGGGGACACTTTGACCGGTTTTTGGATTCAAACTCGTTGAGATTCTTGCTGGGGCCTTCATTGGAACCATTCGTTTAAACAGCTTCCAAATTTCCGGGATGCCACCAAATCCCACCTCATTAAGGACACATGCATTGTTGTTCGTTTCCACGACATCTCCAGACATACGATCCAATTTCTCATCCATTTCAGGATCAATTTCACTGTATTTAATTTTTTTTTGCAGTAGACATCAACCGAAATTCTTATAACATGTCTTTGAAAACAAATAAAAAATTAACAAAATGGGGGACATTTAAAAATGCTCACTACCAGTCTCTCTACTCATCACTCCTCGGAAACATCAATCGTTCGCTTTACTAGATCTCATCCCAAGCTCGTTGATCTTCACTTCAATTCCTTCTTTAGCTGATCCCACTTGCTTTTTAAATGCATCATATCATACTCTATTCATGTACTTCCTTTGAATTTTCTAATAATATTTTGCCATCATTCCTTTTTGAAATAGGTTGTCGACCTATTTCCCAATTAGATCTCCTCAAGGAAAAAATAGTAGAATATTAATTTTATCTCTTTATCACACATTGCAGATGAACCAGTATCGTTTGTCTTAACCTTATATTACTATCATGAAAAAAATCAATCAACATAAATAGGAATGTCACAATATCGCAACTCATATATATAATGCCACAATATTATCATCAATGCCACCACCTCCACACACAAATACCTCAACGCACCAGCGCATCAAGACACCAACACATCCACCACACCACCATCGCCACCTCCATACACCAACTCCTCCACACAAACACAACCACACACCAAATCTTCACACAAACATCACCACCTATACACGGACACCACCACCTTCACACACCAACCACACACCAACCATCCTCGCACTACCTCATAACCAAAACCACACTACATCTTCTCTAAACCACACACCACCACCTAAACACCACTAATGACCAACATCAATAACATACCACGCTACTCCACCACGTTTACGTCATTTTCCCTCACAACACACCACCACCTCCTCACAACCTACAACCGAAATCAACACAATCTTTCATTCATTTTTAAAGTCTCACACAAACAACGAAGATAATGTTGGAAACCCCATCCCATATTTTTCATTTGAGGCAATTACATATAAGGCATGTAAAATAGTGTTATCTACATACAAGACACGAAAAAAGCTATGTTCCGTTCCATATTTTTCAATTGAGGCAGTGACATAGGGCACCGAACCAGTACTATCTACAAATCAAGCTCCATTTCTAATCCATTTTTCAATTGAGGCAGTGACATACAAGACACCTAAAACAAGTTATCTTCATATGAGAACACCATTCCGCAAAACCTTCAAATCGCAAAACCTACAAATTGCAAAATCCATAAAATTCTAACAATAATCAGAAATGAAAATGATAAAGCCACAAAATAAAAAAGCTCAGGATTGAATCCACAAAATTCTCACAAAACCCAACATACCGCAAATGAGAAAGGCACAAATCGCAAAGAGAAAGCCATTCCATTGAAAATGAGCACATGAATCACATACAGTGCACAATAAATAGAGATCAGAGGGAAAAGAGAGAGAAGAAAGGCAAGTTGCACCGGAGAGAAGCGCGAGAGAGAAATGAGAGAGATATCTAGGCTGCGGGGTAAGAACTTGGGTAGAAGAAACGCGAGAGAGGGAGCCACGGGGTCGAGAGAGGCAGAAGAAACACGAGAGAGGGAGCCGTAAGTCACTGGGTGTAATATGTACGCGAAGAAATACAGCCCGCAGGGTCGAAACTGCTGCTGCATTTTAAGATATTTTATATAGGAATGCCACCGCGTCGTTGTCTCCAAACACATCCAACCGCGTTTTCAAAACGCACCGCACCAATGAAGCTGCCGCAAATGGGCCTTAAATGGGGTCAGCTACATGAATTCCCTTTCTCCATTATGTCCGGTTGAATGTCATAATGTCATTTAATTCTAATAAATTAAGATCGTTTTATTATGCAATATGCCTAAGTCTTTTTACGTACCTCTACCTTCCGTAACATAAGTCAAATCTAAAACATTTACTCTCCTAACCAGATCAGCAGATGATCAACATTTAATGTGACACGACCATTAAAGTACCATAGTGCTATGTATATAAATATGAAAGTTTAGGTGTGAGAAATGTAAATACCTAAGAATTGTGTGCCACCTATGTAAATTTCCCTTTATTTGTTTTTTTTTTCTAGCATTACTGATGGAACTTGATAGATTTGCAATCTCAAATTTTTTTCAATCATGCGGTATGATATTGATCATGTGATGTATTTTGATGTGTTTCATTCTGTTATACTTTGCAGAGGTTATAACGTCAGCTGAGTTTCATCCTACGCAATGTTATACGCTCGCATATAGTAGCTCTAAGGGTTCAATACGACTTGTTGATTTGCGCCAATCAGCTTTATGTGATAATCACTCCAAGTTGTAAGTGGGCTTTTTTTTATATTTATTTTACTGGTATAAATTTTTAGTTCTGTATGTTCTGGGTTGGAGATGAAATTGCCGACTGATTCAGTTCCTATTTTAAACTGATTTATTGGTTATTTTTTCTGGTAAAATGATGCAACTAATAGGTTTGTGGAGCGTGAGACACCTGGGTCAAGGTCTTTTTTCACCGAGATCATTGCGTCAATTTCAGATATTAAATTTTCAAAATATGGACGACATATTCTGAGTCGTGATTACATGACCCTTAAGGTTTTTTTCTTTCCATCCAATTTAAAGATATTTTCATTATCGAATCTTTAGTAGTAGTGTAAATATTCTTCTTTAGTTCATGTAACTCTTGTACTTTCCACTAATTCATTGATCTGCAGTACTTTATGATGCTTTTCTATCAAGTTTATCCAATCGACTGTTTTTTGTGGAAAAGCAGGCTGACAAATGAAACTGATTACAGAAATTGTCTTGAAAAGGTTTTAAGCTTATAGTTGTGATATAGATAACTTTTATTTATCAATAATTTTTGTTGTTCCAATGATAAACTCATACGCTCTTATGAATGAATTTTTTCAATTTGGTATTTATTTTGTGTTAAATTGGTGAGTTTGATGCAAAGACATCCTTTATATCCTTAGAAGTTTGAATGAAGTATATATATATATTTTTGAAGTCCTGTTTTTTGAAGATGTTACTATTTGAAGTTTTTTGTTGTCCATAGTTCTTGATCAGGGGCAGCCTAACCTGCGACTGCCTGTGATATGGTGCATGCTACCATATGGTATTTTACTATATATGGGGCTAATGTTACATTCAACTTCTCACAAGATGCTGCATTTGTTTGAATTCATGTGTATTGGAAGTGTGTAATGCACCTTTGAAATCTGGTTATTTAAAATTTAGATTAAATATTATAAAAATAACCTTTGAGTTATGATTTTTGACCCCTATTTCAACCCATGCTGGTATTCTTGCTCTCCTTTAGTTGCCACGCCATCTCTAACTTCGGCAATTATATTGTTCCCTAATGGCTCCTGTGTATGTCCCTCGCATGCATTGCAAGAGACGGTCATTATTTCTCCTGCATTGTGATCTCACTCTTAAAACAACCAGCTTAGAGCTCTCTTAACATACATTGAGTCCCTCGTCTCCTCGCCCACCAAATATTGATTTCTCTCTAAAAATAAATAGCCTCTTATTATCACAAATAACTGAGGTCAAATTTGTTTTTCTTTATCTTTCTGCCCCTCTCCCCTTCATTTTCTCTCTTTAGGCTAAGGTATGTTATTCTGTCATGCTCCTGCATTTATCTGTAATATTTGCATCATATTATTTGGCTGTCCTTTGGCAATTTCAAGTGTATATATTATCCTAGATGCATGGTATCATTAATCAGGTATATTATCATTGTTTATACGCAATCTTTGGCTTATTGATTTTACTACATCAGGAATTTTTCTGAAGTAAAATTATGTTCTGTTTTTTAGATCTGCTGATCCTTTTTTGTTTTCTTCCTTTGCTTAGTTTCTGTCTTCTGGTTCTTTTTTTTTATTCGTTTTCATTTTTCAGCTGTGGGACATAAACATGGATTCTGGTCCACTTGCAACCTTCCAGGTCCACGAGTATTTGAGGCCTAAGGTAATTTGATTATTATGAAATGCGACTTGATTGGTACTTTTTACTATAGCCAATTACTATTTTTTTTTTAATTTTTCTTTGCCTTATATCAGCGCAATATATTGTGCAGCTTTGCGACTTATATGAAAATGATTCAATCTTTGATAAGTTTGAGTGCTGCTTGAGTGGAGATGGGCTTCGGATAGCTACTGGTTCATATAGGTATTGTTTATTGTATTTATTTATTAAAGGATTCATTGATTTGTTTTCATTGTGATGATTATGTATGTAATTATGTCCAAACAGCAACCTTTTCCGTGTTTTTGGTTCTGCTTCTGGAAGCACTGAGGCAACAACTCTAGAAGCTTGCAAGAATCCTATGAGGTATGCCGGTATTGGTGAGAATTAATATATAACCTTTTAAGGTGTATGTAAACCTTATTTTAAATTTTATGGAACTGTCTGTCTGTGTTAAAGTTCACGCACTGCGACATCACTCACCACGTGCTGTCTGTTTAAATGGTAATCATCACTTTTTTTAAAAATGATATTATCCCTTGCTTAGAGCAAATTTTCCACAATTAGAGACGTTGATCTTAAACTTTGTTGTAATTATTTTATAGCTGCATTAGAATTGTTCAAAAGGAATTCGCCTTTCTAGGATCTTAATATTGCTTATTTAAGAAGTATCATTTTATCTCTTTCACTTAAACTTTGAGAAATCCCTTAGCAGGTTTGCAAGAGATGACTCCTTTGAACCTCTCGTCTCTTACCTCTTCTCCTACCAACATTAATAAATTTTATCTTCGTGAAGATTTTCGGGCTTTGATTACCAAAATGCTTAAATTTAGGAGGCACTCTCCAGGATCGATTTATTGAGAGTAAGGCCGTAATGATCATGGACAGTACTGTAAAGGAGTTATCCCTCACTTTTGGGAGATTGGGATTGAACTTCCAAAGTAAATGATTGAGCAGCTTGAGATTTTTAATAATTCATTTTGTAATTTGTAGTTAGATAAGTTTGATCACTCTCGATTATCTTTGATGCCACTTCTTTTATTAGGTAAGGAATCTCATTAAGATCAGATAGTTTCTCCACTCCCAATTCATTGTATTGGAGTTGAGAGAGAGAGAGAGAGTCACCAGGACAAATTTTTTGAAGAAAATCACTTCCACTGTTGAAAAAGAGATTTTGATTCCACATTCCAATGATTTTAATTATCACTTACTATAACCTTGTGCCAACTACTTGGGTTTGGTTTTATAGGTTCTCCATTCACTCTTATTGAGTGCTACATAAGGTGCTAATTCAAGTTTGTGTAGTTTTATTTAGCATGACATAGTTCCAGAATTTGCTATCTATTTAGTTTTTCTAGCTAATCCTGTTGCAATAGTTATAATTACCTTATTGTTGCATTTCTTTCCCTCCGTCGCACTTGCTCAAATTATAGGTATGCTCGTAACTATTAACCAGGAAATACTTGAATTATGGAGGTCTACATTGGAGTCTAAAGGTCTTCGTTTGGGTAGAACTAAAACTGAATACATGGAATGTAATTTTAGTAATAGTAGCTCTAGTGACCGAAGTGTAACTTTGGGTGATCAAATTATTAAAAGGTGTGAACGATTTAGATATCTCGGGTCCATTGTTCAAAGGGATGTTGATATAGATGGGGATGTTAATAGTAGAATTCAGGTTGGTTGGTTGAAGTGGAGGAATGCGTCCGGCCTCTTGTGTGATAGAAAAGTAACGCTTAGACTGAAAGGAAAATTTTATAAGATGGTGGTGAGACCTGCAATGCTCTATGGTGCTGAATGTTGGCTTTTGAAAGAGAAGCATAATGCTAAGTTAAGTGTTGCTGAGATGAGAATGATTAGGTCGATGAGTGGCTTTACACTTAGAGACAAAATGCGAAATGAATATATCCGTAATAGGGTTGGTGTTTCACCAATGACGGATAAAATTAGAGAGAGTCGCTTTAGATGGTTTGGTCACATTAAACGTCGACCACCTGATGATCCGATTAGGAGAGTAGACGTTTTAGATACAACTTATGTTAAGAAAGACAGAGGTAGACCTAGGAAAATTTGGGCTTATTGCATAAAAAATAATCTTAATTTATTAAAATTAAACGAAAATTTGACATTAAATAGGATGCAATGGAGAAAAAAGCTTCATGTAGCCGACCCCACTAAGTGGGATTAAGGCTTTGTTGTTGTTGTTGTATGTGTTCCTCCTATAGTCTTAACATTTTTCTTTTTTTAAAATTTTTTTATTTTTATCACACATTCATCTTATGTTTCAATTTTTTTTTATTGTACATGGATTTTTTTTAGAAAATGATGATTTTGATAATCATTTTGGAGGGATTTTGAAGGTGCTTGTAGAACTTGAACCCATATTGAATTGTAATTTACCCCAATTGAAGAATATAACATATTCTAATTTGCCTCTTGGCCTACAAGAGGTCCATTACTTGTATGCATGTTGCATGGTAGGTTAGGTCTTATTGCACATTTATAAAATGATGTTGATATTTACTTTAATGTTATCTCCGAATAGACCTAACATCTACAACTCTATGGCTTATGATATATTTATTTCAATATTGGGCATATGACTATTTATCTAAATAACCTTAGACAGAATAGAGATTGATCTCCACATGTAGAAGCCGACGTGCCGAATGGAAATGCACTTTTTTCTCGGTCATGCAATTTCTTTTATGAAGTAGTTAAAAATCAGTTCTGGATGTGGGACTAAGGGTTTGGTTAGAGCAGTTACAACTATTTGTAGAAGTTGTTTCACAACAACTGTAGAAGAAGCTGCTGCGGGGAAGCAGCTGTTATTGAAGCTATACATGTTTATGTTAGTTAAGTTGTTAATTTTTTATGTTGTAACTGTTTATGAAAAAAATCAGTATTGCAATTGTATACATGTGGTGTTTGTAAGATAATCATTTCAAGATTAATAACTCATTCATAAAACAGGAAGAAATTTTAAAAAATCCTACAAATTTATAATCTAAATATTATATCAAAAAGTTACATCTCACTTAACAGCGAGTAAAACAACAATTAAAATAAAAAATAAAAATACAAGAACAACAAGTAATTTTATTATAATATAACTTTTAAAAGCCAAATGATCAACATATGATAAAACTTTTTCTCCAAAGATGATCGTCACGATGATCACTATCTGAAGTAGACTCCTTGAACTGATTAGTCCACATAAAAATGTTGTGGTCCTCTCCTAATCTATTTTTTAAGTACCTATAAAATTCTCATGTAACTAACTTTTCTTCATGATGTAATTACTCAGTATTGTAATCTGCAGTTGCAGTGCAAGACTCTAGAAGCTGTAGAATTGTTTGAGCTCATATTCCTCGATATGTCAAAATATAATACATAAAATGAGATTCTATTCATAGTACAATGATAAAGTTATCAGAAAATTAACTTATACGAATAACAATAATATAATGATGAAGTTTTATAAATAAGTGAGGTCTCGTAGAAAATATAAATTAATGAATGATCTACCATTTTAAGAAGATAGAAGGACGAAAAAAAGAGGATCTTGGTTGCTTTTAACCATGTAATACCAGATTCATATATGTATATGTCACATAAGCATACCAGCATAATGGCCCTTCAGAAGAACCGGTAAGGTCATATGATTGAAAAAAAGAGGAATCTTGATTGCCTTGATGTTAAACTCAAATATTTCCGAAATCATATCATTATAAAGGCCATCCAGAAGAACCCTAAGGTCATATATATCATCATAGATCTCCAAATCCAAAAACATGCAAAAAACAAAAACTTATATCACACCAATGGATGCGAGACATCCAATTGGGATAAATAAAACATGCTAATAAAAAGAAAAAAATAACACAATAAATTATGAAATGTTCCACGTATATATCATTGAAAAGAGTCAACATAAATAAATTAATCATGTCTTTATTTGATAACATTCAATCATCACTTATTAACTAATGCATTTGTAATTTGCTCGCAACTGAATCATACTCTCTCCATTCTGCATGCAAGACTCCACCAACAATCTCTTATGCTTTAAGAGGAACAGTCGACTGATTTTCATCAATAATATTAAAATCATTGTCAGATGTTATAGGATGCTGGCTAATATAACTATGGAGAGTCATTGTTGCAGCTACAATATTTACTTGCTTCTTGAATGACTCCCAAACAGAACCCTTAGCTCATCACTTTAATTTTTTCCATAATTTTTAATCATTTTTTAATTGATCTCGTTTATTCTTTTATTGCATCATCGAGTTCTGTCTTTAAATTTTTTTATTATGTTATGCCATCCTTCTTTAATGAAAATGCCGTGGGCCTATTTCCCAATTAAGTTTTCTTTAGGCAGAGATAACAAAATATTATCTTTATATCTCTTTACCACAATGCACAATCTTAATCTACTTTTGTCGTGCCCCTTCAAACCTCTAATTTTGATGAAATAGAAGGAAAATAAACTAAATGACGGTATATTTACAGAGGAAGCGGATATGAGAGGAGGTAAAGCCTATATAACATTTTTATTTCAATCCCCAAATTATTATTAATCGTATTAAACTCATTATGAGAGAGTTATACATGCATATATACTGTATCAATTCTTTTCATTGACTGCCACCAACTACTAAACAAATGAGATAATGAAAAGATATTGCATATATTCTAATGATTTACTGAACAAATGATGCCAGGGATTTGTATAACAATAAATCGTAAAAGAAAACCATGGGAGCTGGGCATCCATTCAAATATTTGAAAATAAAATGATGTAGCATATATGTTGTTTAATCCTCACTTTAATTTGAAAAATGACATAACGTATGTATTGATTACTGCCACACAATGACCACAATATAGTTCAGTGGACCACATTTCTCTAACATTCCACCATCGTTTCATAAAAATTAAGGGAGAAAAGTTCATCTAACGAGTATACACCAACCCCACATATTTAGCCTAGCATGCACCAATCCCACAGTCAATTCATCCAACAAGCTCGATTTATATACATAGCACACAATCCTAATGAATTTACTTATCTCACATCAGAAATTTTCAGATTTAAGAACATAACATTCAAATCAGTAAAACTACATCAGAATGACACTATTATCACATAAGCAACATAGAAAAATTATGCCTCATTAATACAATACGCAAGAGTACAACTACCATCAATCTCCGAACTTTCATATTATTATACAGATGGCATTAACGTAAACACATAAAAATTGTGCTAGGTTTGTATGTAAATCCTCATATACTACTCAAGACACGCACATAAGTATTGTTTTCTTGAATGTAAACACATAAGAATTGTGCTCTTGAATGTAAATCATGCTCAACATAAATTTTTATAAACATCAGAACCAAAACACAGATATCAAAATACGCGCGAATACAACCACCAAGAAATCCCACAGAAAATGAGCACATAGAGATCCAACCCCACAAAGAACAGCAAAAAATCTCTACACATCAAATCTCCATAGAAAGAAATCTCATGTACTACTCAAAAGCGGAGATATCAAAATCCCCATAGAAGAAACACCAACATATACGTGTAAAGAAGACAGAATCTCACAAAAAACTTAAAAAGAAAAGGCAGAGTGATCCAAACTCCTAAATATGAACTTTTATAAGCGAGGGAAAACACATATATGTAAAAGAACAGGGATCATCACTAGCAATCTAATAAATTGGTAGAAAACAACTCACGAAAATCAGGGTAGAGATGAATGTACGTTCAAAGAAAATGGAGCAAGGGGGGACAATAAGAAGAACGAAGATTGAAGGTACCTTTCTTTGGATCCTTGGCCTTCTTGCACAGAGTAGTTCGAGAGGATAGGGCAAAGAGCAAAATCAGGGAGATGGAGCAGGGGTGAGGGCTTCGAGTGGGAAAAAATTTGGGTCCGTCAACCGTACGCAGAGATGCGTACGTAAAAAAGTACACGGGGGTTATACGGGGGTTACAAGGAGGTTACAAGCGTGTTATAACCTCCTTGTACCTCCCGTGTAAATCACTTGTAACTCGCGCTTCTATTTCATCCATTTGTACACGAGAGATACAAGAAGGTTATAACCCTCTTGTAACCCCCATGTAACCCATGTGTACTTTTTTACGTACGCATCTTTGCGTACGGTTGACGGACGCAAATTTTTTCCCTTCGAGTGAGGGCGGTGTGAGTAATAACATAAAAAAAAATTGCGAAATGTAGCTAAGGGATCACGGCATTAAAACATACCTATGATGTGCTGCGTAATATATAACGCGGGAGGAACGCATTAAACAAACACTGAAAAATGTGTTGTCGGACCTCGTTGCTCCCTCGTAGCCCCGCCAAACTCCCAGGAAGTGTGTGACACAACTTGGGCACTCCTTTTACAGGTGCATTTACATTCATGCCACCCAATTTCAATTTATTTGCATATATAGCACCTAAACTTTACCTTATACTTATTCCACCTAAATATTTCATTTCACATAAATTATCACTCTTATAGCATTTAAACATGAAATATAGATATATATTTTTTATGCCTATAGATAAGGTGGCTTATATGTAAAAATTGAAGTGCAGGTGTTAGATATGTTAATCAATAAGAATTGAGTATTATGTTATGTACATTTTCAAAAAGCGAATAAAATATTAGAATAGAATAACTCAGCCGGTTATTTGAAAAAAAATAGAATAGCTCACCTGATTTTTGAACTCGTTTGAATTTAAATAATAATTTTTACCGTTTTTAATTATAAAATTGTGATCAATTATTTTGAATTTAATATTTCTTAAAGTATGTTTGAAATATATTAAATTTTTTTTTTATATTATATTTATTTTCTAATAAATCAAATTATTTTGAATATTTAAATAGAATATGTAAGTTTTAATTTTAAGTTTTAGACCAAAGTCTTGTTGTAGTATTATTATTTAAGATGCAAAAAAGGGCTCCATAATTTTCTGTTACAACAATTAAATTTGAAACCTCTATAATCACTATCATTTTGACTTTGTCCTTTGTTGTTGCATACTTTACAAAATTTGTCTAATTGTTGGATATGTAACACATAAGGTTTCATGAAAAAGATTTTTAAATACAACAACAACAAAGCCTTAATCCCACTAAGTGGGGTCGGCTACATGAATCCTTTTTCTCCATTGCGTCCTATTTAGTGTCAAATTTTCATTTAATTCTAATAAATTAATATCATTTTTTATGCAATAAGCCCAAGTCTTCCTAGGTCTACCTCTGGCTTTCTTAACATAAGTTGTATCTAAAACATCTACTCTCCTAATTGGAGCATCAGGTGGTCGATGTTTAATGTGACCAAACCATCTAAGGCGACTCTCTCTAATTTTATCCGTCAATGGTGCAACACCAACCCTATTACGTATATAATCATTTCGCATTTTGTCTCTAAGTGTAAAGCCACTCATCCACCTAATCATTCTCATCTTAGCAACACTTAACTTAGCATTATGCTTCTCTTTTAAAGGCCAACATTCAACATCATAGAGCATTGCAGGTCTCACCACCATCTTATAAAATTTTCCTTCCAGTCTAAACTGTACTTTTCTATCACACGATAGGCCGGACGCATTCCTCCACTTCCACCAACCAACCTGAATTCTACTATTAACATCCCCATCTATATCACCATCGCATTGAACAATGGACCCGAGATATCTAAATCGTTCACACCTTTTAATAATTTGATCACCCAAAGTTACACTTCTGTCACTAGAGCTACTATTACTAAAATTACATTCCATGTATTCAGCTTTAGTTCTACTTAAACGAAGACCTTTAGACTCCAATGTAGACCTCCATAATTCAAGTTTTTCGAGGGCTTTTTCTCTCGTCTTATCCACGAGGAGGATATCATCAGCAAAAAGCATACACCAAGGTACATCCTCTTGTAAATGCCCAGTAAGACCATCCATAAATAAAGCAAAAAGATATGGGCTTAAAGTCGATCCCTGATGTAAACCAACAGAAATAGTAAAATATTTGGTCAATCCTCCTTCAGTTCGAACACATGTAACAACTCTAGTATACATATCTTTAATGACTTGAATATAAGTCATATCAACACCTTTCTTCTCAAGGACTCTCCAAAGAACATCTCTAGGAACCTTATCGTTAGCTTTTTCTAAATCAATAAAAATCAAATGTAGATCCTCCTTATTATCTCTGTACTTCTCCATCAAACCTCTCAATAAATGTATAGCTTCCATAGTAGACTTGCCCAACATAAATCCAAATTGATTATGAGAAATCTTGGTAATACGTCTTAACCTATGTTCAATTACCCTCTCCCATAATTTTAAAGTATGACACATCAATTTAATTCCTTTAGAAGATTTTTAAATAATTACACAAATTTCTTCCCAAATTCGCTGCTCGAAATGTATTGCATTTTGATTTAGAGCATTTTTTGTTGTTGTTGTTGTTGTTATTATTATTTTATTACAGGCCTCCAAAAATTCAGATTTAAATACTTTGAATATTAACTAACGCTATTTCGATAAAGCAGTGTTTGTGCTGTCACGAGGAAAATTTTCATTTTCTTCAGAAGAAAAGAAGTTTAAATGTTAGTTTTTATGACACGAACATCAGTGTTAGTTTACTTACCTTATTTATGTATTCTTATGCAGAAGGCAAGTGCAAACGCCTGCAAGGCCTGCAAGAGCTCTTACCAGTCTAACACGTGTTGTTAGAAGAGGTAAATCTATATATTCTTGACCTAAAGTGGAGTAAATCAAATTAAAATCTCAATAACTTATTGGTTGATTATGGATCTACAATCATTTACAATCGTTGTTTTAGGGTTTTCAAATTTTTTTTTTTATTTAAATTCCTTCATCTTACTGAATTCCTGGCATCCAGATACTTTGGAAAAAATTCTAGCAGGATATTCTGATATTTCTTATGTGATAATGGGGGCTAATTTTTTCTCAAAGCTAATAAAATCATCAAATATTATTATTATATTTTAAAAAATATAGTTTGATTTACCACATATTCACAAGTATAATCATGATAGAAAAATTGTATAAGAGTAAATTCCTGAAATAAATTTTCTTAATGCCTATTAGATTGCATGGAATCTTTGGAAATTTTTCTTTTGAAGTTTATTCAACAAAAGGCAAATGGAGTTATGCTACTAAACATTTGTAAGTATAAACGTGATTAGCAAAACATACGAGAATAAGCAAAACTACATGAAATCAATCGAAAATTGGCCATCACATGATTTCAGATTCATAATGAAATTAGCCATATTTTTAATACAAAAAGTAACACGTTATGCTGCGCTCATTCTCGACATTCTTTTTTTCTCTGACAGGCGGTGAAAGCCCCGGCATTGATGCCAATGGAAACTCTTACGATTTCACAACGAAGCTACTCCATCTAGCTTGGCATCCAACTGAGAAGATAAAATTTTATATTGTAGGCACTTCTAAGTTTGGAGAGTGCTACTCCTTTATCCTTGTTGAAGCCACATGATCTACCCGTTGAATGGAAATTGACATATTTGAAGCTTCTGTTATGATTTCTTATCATCTAGTCATACGTTCTTAGGTTAGTCTGAAAGCCACCAGTTCAAAGAAATGTACATACAAATGTACTCACTCTAATGAAATGGATGACTCAAAAGCTGTTGCTTTTAACATATTGAATATCTTGATTGGTGGAGCCCACCATGACTTCAAGTTCCATGTGGCTGTCTATTGCTATAGAAGCTCCAAATAAAGGAAGAAATGCCTTTAATACATACTGACATGAGCATTTGTCATCAAGGGAAATATTGGAGTTAAAGATTTCATCACTTCTACACTTAACTTTAAATGGTTGATGGATAATTAATTTAGTGCTTAATTAATCATATTACTGAAATTTAATGTTTGACCTGTTTTTTAAACCATAACGCATTCTTCTAAAATTGTTCCTCCACGATTAATGGTGATTTTTGTGTAATTAGTCTTAGTTATTGGTGAAGGGTCCTTAAATCTTGTTAATTTTAAGCCTTGTTTCTATGTTAGTTGTTCCCTCATGTGTAACTTTTTGTTTGTTTTTGAAATCACCACCACCTTTTTTTGTTGTTATTTTTCATGATCTTGGTGTTCTTAAGGGCACTCAGATCTGATAAATGATTGGTTATGATGCCAAGAGAGGAAAAGTTGTATTACTTAGCTTAGAATCAAGATCTTCTAGTAGATTACAATGAGATTTAGCAATAGCATGACCACATCTATGATAGAAGATTTTTGAGATCTGACTTTGGTATCGATTTTGGTTCATTTATTATTTGGTTATTTAAAAAATGATCTTAATTTAATAGAATTATATGAAAATATGAATCTCAATAGGACAAAATGGAGAAAAAGAATTCATGTTGCCAACCCACTCAGTGGGATAAATGCTTATTGTCATTATTATTGTTGCAGTCTACCAACTACCTGACATTTTTTAATGAAACATAATTTGAAGAGAAGATATTAAAGGCTGTTCACTGTACCATACAACATCAAATCTCACTTATGATTTGAGTATATTCAGCTACATCATGCATAATCTTAGTGAGCAATGTATAAATGTTGCCATGTGCATTTGAGGTACCTAAAATCTACTAGGAAGACAATTTTATTATCTAAAATTACAAGCAAGCAAAATATCAAGAGCTATATATAGATGCTAATTGGGAAGGGATAGTTGATGATAGGTGATTAACTTAAAGATACTTTAACTTATAGGTGGGACTTAGCTATATAGAGGAGTAAAAAGGATAATGTAGTTGCAAGATTAATGCAAAAGATGAGTGTGAAAGAATCGCCTTAGAAATTTACAAAGTATTGTGGTTAAATTTCACTTCCAGGACCTAGGCTAACCCATAATGTGGCAACAAATGAACACGTGAGATAGCTCATTGTCCAGTTCAAAATGACCATGCAAAACACATATACAGAAAAAAATAAAATCAAAGCAAATCAGTACCATATACAGAAATATATAGGAGAATCTTCCAAATCATCATACTTAATGAACAAGTTGGGATTTCTTTAGTCTTAAATTGGAAACTATATTGAGTTTTGATATTGATAATGCCTCTGAGTTTTGATTAGTGTTACCCAAGCCAAGTGGAGTGTGCTTTCAATCGGAAATATGCCGATATTTGGGTGGTCTGAAAGCAATTATGAATAGGGGTGCAGTTCAGAGTAAGCAGTCACAGCCACATACCCTTTTCTACATTATAGCTATTAGCTTGATTTTCCATATCTCATTTGATTGGGGGAAAATGAATTATCATGTAGTACTAATGTCTTAGGATTACATTATTGGCTCAGATTTTACTTCAAGCCATACGAAGCAGCTTAGTTAGGTTTCCTGCAAGTCATACGAAGCAGCTTAATTTAGGTTCTGAATAGACCTTGTTGCAGCAGGGCTACGATCAACAAGTTCATAAACAATTTGATCTTCCTGATCAATTTAGGGGCTGAGATGGTCTTGACAGTCTGCTCTGAATCTTAATTTTTATCCTTGCATTCATTATTCAAGATTTGTTAAGCCAGGGAGATAATAGCCTTCTGAACTTTATTTTCTGTTTGAGGAGAAAGCATTTACGGCACTTTAGTAGCTTAATGGTTTTACTTGAGCATTAAGTTTGTTTTGATTCATGCCATGATTTTTAGAGATTAAGGGACTGTTTGGAATCAATTTTATTTTTTATTTTATTTTATTTTATTTGTATATATTGATTTGATATAAAAAATGTTTGGTAAGTCACAATCAAACAAGGTTATTTTAAAAATATTCAAAACATATAAAAATTATTTTGAGTGTTTTTCAGAAATGTAATAACTTGTTTAAAAATTCAAATGTATAAAAAATACACTAAATAAATATATTTTTAAACTAAAAAAAAGGAAAAAAAAATAAAAACCAAAGTTGATCCCAAATAAACCACAAGTTTACTGATTTTTGTTTGTTACCTCCAGCTCCCCTGCTCAATTCACAAATGGAACGTTCCTAATCTACCTATCGATACAGAAATCTGGATAAAGGTACATTTTAGAATGGATTCTTGAGCTTTTCTTTCTGCCAACCACCTGCTAATTTGTATTTGAAATTTCCATCATTTATAGTGGAATTTTTTTTTAATAATAAATTTTGACTGATAATCCAAAACCGCAGCGTGATGATCTTTTTCAGGAATGCAATTGAGTGGTAACAAAGTCAGGAAGCTGGAATTCTTATTGGCAGATGCAGTGGCACATGGTGCAGACTGTGTAATCACGGTTGGAGGCATTCAGAGCAGCCACTGTAGTGCAACTGCAGTAGCTGCTAGATATCTGAATATCTAGACTGTTATCTAATTCTTCGCACCTCAAAGGTATTTAAAACCATCCCCATCATCAAATAGCTCTCTCTCTCTCTCTCTCTCTCTCTCTCTCTCTCTCTCTCCCCCCTTTTTCCTACATTGCAATCAGCTTTCTGACCTTAAGTTTATGCAACATATGTTGTCATTTTATTCGCCACATTTCTAGTCAAGAACATTTAGAAATTTTCTTGCATGATGTTTTCTAGATTCTGGTGGACAGAGATCCTGGTCTTACTGGCAATCTCCTTGTTGAGAGATTAGTCAACGGAGCAAAAGTTGAACTTGTTTCAAAGGAAGAATATGCAAGTATCGGCAGTGTGGTGTGTAATTTTTCTTTTGATCCATTCTTATTTTGGTATCATATTTTAGTTTTTAATGGATTACTAGTTATTTTTCATGTCACTTTATACACGAAATGAGCCCTGGACAGGAATTTAAATGGATCTATTATTCTAGTTCAGATGCATTTAAGTTCATGTGTTGTGAAACAATGGTGTCACTTGATCCATAAGCATTTTGCCGCAATGGCGTGTGCAGTATCTTGGATTGCTGTCAGTGCTTGAGTGTTATCTCATACACTTCTATCCTGAAGACTTCTTTTGCACCTGGAGAAATTACACATTTAAGAAAAAAAAGAAAAAAAGATAAAAGTAATTAAAAAAGAAACACTTGTATTTTTACTTACATTATTAGTTGCAGGCAGGTATAGATGCTAATATTAAAACATGTTGTTTGTATATTGGCATCCGTTAAAAATAATGGTCTACAATTTGTATAATTTTTATTTTCTGAAGATAAATACGACTAAATGACTTTCATTCTTACTATAATTTTATAATCATCTTTTTATATTAATTGTTTCTTGCATTTAACGTGTCAAGCTTTGGCCTTGAATATTAGGGTGCAGGAGTAAAGGCGATGCTATGTAACATGAAAGAAAACTTGGGACTTTTATATTATTTATTTTGTTGGAGATTGGGTTCGACTGGTGCAGGTGCTGTGTGAGGCTAAGGAGGAGGAGATAGAAGAGCACCTCTTACATTCATATGCATAACAAGCATCAGTTGTGAGCTGCAAAGATGGATAGAGGTCACTGAGAGGTGGAGAGAAAGGTTGATATGGTGGAATTAACTAGGGGACCTAGTGAACTTACTTTTCAAAACTTATTCTTCTAAATACGTCTTTTCATTGCCATTTCTCATGGTTCGATTTATGACTAAGGCATGTATGATTTCTATAAAATTGATGGACCAAGTTTGTCACTCCTTAAAAATTAGAGTCAGAGACTATCATGTACTGTAGTCGAAAAGGGGAATCATGCGCAATTTACCCTAACTAATGGACGTAGAAATGGCAGCTTTTCTATGCAGCCGTCAATTTTAGAATGCATAGAAGAACTCAGTTGATTAGTTGATTGCTTTATGTTCTATTAAACTGGTAATAATGGTGATTATTATTCTATTATTTTAGTTTATTTTTACCTGCAACTAATATTTTCTTTTTTTTGGTCCGGCTCCACTCGGTTTCTAATATTGTGCTTTAATGTGTAACTTTGTGAATATGCACGTTCTTGTAAGGAAATATATCAAATCAAAGATATATTTTTATGATTGAGTTGGTTCAAGCATAATCTTGCATTTCACTTGCTGATTTTTGTAGTTGAGATCTACTATTTGATGCTTCTAATTCTGTGTAGGCTCTTGCTGATCTGCTAAAAGAAGCGACTGATAAGTGAAGGAGAAAACCATATGTTATTCCTGTTGGAGGATCAATTCCTTAGGAACTTGGTGAGTTGATGTTTGAATTTCTTTCATGTAATCTATCTGTCAAGTTATTTGACATTCCTGGAAGGTATATTCAAAATTTTTTCTTCCGACGTTCAGTAGTTGAGGATCAAGTATTACTAGTAAATGACAAAGTTTTTCTAACTCTTGGCACTTTCTAACAAGATTATGGGGTAACTGTGAAGTAGGAATTCAGTTATTGAATTTATTCCTCAGTTGGATAATTCTTATATTACTTTAAGTTAGTTAAATACGAATACTTTTTTATTTAGTTATAAACTTTATGAGCTTAAAGCTTACTTCTAGCACTCTTGATTTGCCTTCGTTTGGAAAAGGGAATAGATAAGGTTGCAATAATCTTACTGCTTGGAGTTGTATGCGCAAATTGCAGCAAGGATGTGGGCATCTAGGCTGGGAATTATAACTAAATGTAAAGGGAAATTGCTTAAAACTCTTGCAAATATGAAGATTAATATCAAGATTGTTTAGATTTTGGAAATACTATCATATGTATTTATTAATATTATGAAGATTATGAATTTTTTCAAGCGTTAACTTGATAATAGTTCATGTTAATTCAAATAACATCTTATTGCAGTTGAGTTTTATAAGGTATTATTGAAATGGTACTTCATTGTGTATGCTATAATGCAATTATATAAGGTTGAATATATAGTTTCATGCCCCACGACAACCTCTCCTCTTAGTTATAGTGGTTAACCAATGGAGATGTAATTTAGCTGATTGAATATACTTAAATTCTTATTCTAGTTTCTACTTATCAGAATAGAAAGGGTGATAAACGTAATAACTTAAATACATCCAAACATCATCTAATAAATTATTACAATCTGCACATATTCAGTAACATCAACTAATCCAAAATATTCTAATTATATATCGATGGAAGTATTTAATACACATTAAGATTCTTATACAAAGCATAAACTTCATTTTTATTTACATTATTATCGCAGAAATAGGGCTGATTCTTACTCACTCTCACCTTTATCTTTTCTCTTGAAATAAAATTTAACATAATATATGTTGAGTTTAGAAGCTCTAAAAGATACACAGCTCTAATATAGAATTTAAATAGTCTAATAAATAAAAAAAATAACATAGAATAATCTAATTTTAGCTAATCATTGTAAAATAAAATCATTTGAATAACAATTGATCTAATAATAAATAAAATAATTTTCAAATAAAATTTAAAGAGTATTAAATTTATAATCTTAAAATACTTTTTTTTTAACATACCCACAAGTGAAATTATGCTAGTTTAAATTTTTCATGATTTTTCCCTGCTTTCTTTCAATTATTACTTAGCATAAAAAGGAATATTTCTCTCAGCTTTGGATCATATAATGCTTGTGATAATAAATTTATTAACCATTATAAAAGGGCCAACTTTTATCACACTACCTGTATAGATTTCTTAAGCATTTTAGTTTTAAGACCCTTTTACTTTCATATGAACTCCACCTTCTCATCCTATTCGTACAGGCTTCATATTCATATATGGGCTTATTTTATCACTTTATCTATACATGTTATCATATTCATTTATGGACTCACCTTTGTTGCCCTACCTTGACAAGTATCATAAATATGTCATTGCTAGTCTATTCCCTATAACATGATATTTCTTAAACACAATAAATTTTTATCATTGAACATTGAAATAAACACACAATTCATTTTAAAGTATGTTGAATAATTGTATATACAAATGCTAGATGTCTTTATTTAAAAGTGCTAGCAATTAATAAATATTTATATGATCATGATATAAATAATTAATAATTAAGTGATTCAACAAAAACAACAAGCCTTTATCCCACTAAGTGGGGTCAGCTTTGAATCCTTTTTTCCATTGTGTTCTATTGAGTGTCATACTTTCATTTTAATTTTAATAAATTAAGATCACTTTTTTATACAACATGCTCAGGTCTCTTTAGCCCTACCTCTACTTTTCGCTTAACATAAGTCAAATCTAAAATATCTACTCTCTTGGCTGAATCATAAAAAGGATGGTTGACTTTTAATGTGCCAAATCATCTATGACGACTTTCTCTAATCTTGTGTGCCTGGAGACAAATTATATAACTAAGAGATTGTATTATCAAAATTTATGTGAGGTCATCTACACTTGGGTAGTGAGTTGTAAACTTGCTTTCTATAATATAAGGAATTTTTATTTTGGTGGCCCTATCTGTTTAATTTACATATAAATACATATACAAAATATTAAACTTGCTTTCTAGGGCTGTATCAAATGACGATATGGTGTTTTCGGTTGTAGCTTTATCCTAAGATGGTGAAGTAATCTTCTACTTGTTGCTGCCTTTAACCCCTCTATTGCCTGTTGCCGCCCTTCTTGTCCACCAGCTGCCATGGTTCCTCTTCCAATCCACTTGCAGCTTGCTGCGCCCCTTCCCTGTTTGCTGCCATCCCTTCCCAACACCTTCTGCTTGCTGTCCAACAGTCAAACAACCCTACACCCCTACTCCCCCTGTTGCACTGCCTTCCCCATCTCCCTTCCAGCTTCTTTGTAGCTATCCAGTTGCAGGCCGGCCTCCCTAACTTCTCTTAGACCACTCTACCACCTACAATTCTCACTTTCCACCACCTCAAACAGTAGCCCACCACCTTCAAACTCACTTAGTGGGTATTTGTGTTTGTATCATTATTTTTTTCTATTTCAATATTTTTAGTATAACTATTTGCTTTTGATTAATAATATTCGTTCTTCCTATTATGATTTGGTTTAATTCCAGTATCAATTAGTATCAAAGCTTGCTTATCCTAGTCTTATCATAAAGGTTTTTTAGCATAAATCTCTCTAAACCTAACTCCATCCCCGTCAAAAAAAAAAAAAATCTTTCTATTCCCTGTTCTCTTTCACTGCCACCTATCCAAACTCAATTATGCCACCGATGAGACACATGTTGTGTTGAATTTATAACTCGAACGACAATATTATTGAAAGAAGGAGGGCTATTTAAACCAAATTACAATTGACACAATAAAAGAAAAAATAAAAATAGAATAAAATAAATATGAAGGAAATAAAACATAATAAAACATCATAAAAAATATAATGAGGGAATAAAAGTTAATAATAAGTAATAGCGGCCAGGTGCCGTTATAAATTTAATACTCTTCCTCAAGTTGAAGCATACATGTATTCGTATTTTGCTTGGATTTGAAGTCATCGAAAGAACGTGGGGAAGATTCTTGGTAGTGTCAATTAGTTGACCCGGAGGACACAAAGAAACACAAATTTCCTCGAACTTAATCTTTTTTTTAATGAAGTGTTTGTCAATTTCCACATGCTTGATACAATCATGCGAAATTTGGATTGGGAATAATGCGGCATTGCGACCTTATTATCACAAAATAATTGTAGCGAACAAATGTTGGCATACGAAATTCATGACATGATGCTAACTTCGGAAAACTTCACATATTCTTAAGGTCGAGACAGAGAATTCGATTTAAACGCGCAGAAACAACCCGGAGTTTCTTTTTGTTTTTCACGTGATAAAGATTGCACCATACAAATGAGCAATATCTTGAGGTGAAATATCAATCATGAACCAATCCAACTCAATCAACATACGTATAAACATGAGACCAATAGATGTGATGGGAGAAAAACAAATCTAAGCCCGGTATACCTTTTAAGTAGTTAAGAATCTGATAGACGGCTTGGAGATGGTGCTCATAGGGGTCATGCATGAATTGACTCACTATACTAAGCGCGTGACATGTCGGGGCGAGTATGAGCGAGGTAGATGAGTTTTCCCGCAAGACGTTGGTAATGAGTCTTGTTAACGGATACAACTTTGGGATGTCGGATAAGTTTTTTCATTAGGATTCATAAGAACAACAACAGGTTTGCACGAGAGGAAGATTGTTCTTTGTCAAGTGATCAATCACATATTTGCTCTGAGACGGACAAATGATCGAGATGACCGAGTCGAGTTCCATGCCTAAGAAGTTTTAGGAGATCCCAAGTCCTTCATTCCAAAGGACCCGACAAGAATGTCTTTGAAGGTATTTAATGCTGGGAGATTGTTGCTTGTAAGAACAATATTGTCAACATAAACTATAAGGATAGCCTACCTGATCATTGGAGGAATGCCGAGAAGAAGACTGTGTGATGCGATTGAGCTTGAGTAAAATCATGACCCACGACCACCTTTGTAAACTTGCCAAACCAGGCCATTAGGGACTGTTTTATACATAGAGGATTTTCATAGCCTACATATTTGCTCTATGAAAGCGGTAGAATCAAAGCCAGGAGGTAGATACATGCACTTCTTCTATAAGCTCTCTATTTAAGAAGTCATTTTGACATTCAACTGGAATAAAGATCAATTCGGATTCACTACAAGTGACAACGGGACCGGAATAGTGTTTAACTTATCCATCGGAAGTAAATGTATCCTCATAGTCAACTTCGTAGGTCTATGAGTACCATTTGAAGACCAATCGTGCCTTGTTGCATTCAAAGAAACTGCCATAGTTGAACTTAATGCGAAAATCTATCAGCACCCTACAACATTCTTACCTTAAGGAAGATCCACGACGTCTCACGTATGAGTTCATTACTACTTTTTTTTCAGGGCCGGATCAACAAGAGCAACTTCAATAGTAACAGAGATCTAATAGTTCGTCAATGCGGTAAGAAATGCTTTCTGTGGGTCGGTGATGTTGTGATAAGAGATATATTTTGCCATAGAATAGAGGGAGCATAATTGATTGCGTACCTTACTTGGAGAACTCACCTCCTCATTCGGAGGAGGGGTCGTGCGAGGATGTCGCTCGAAGTGGAGTCAAGATTACGTAAGGAGGTAGCAAGCTCTAGAGTAGGAGGATTGAAACGGGTGCGGCGAGGTGTAAACATAGATAGTGGGAGGAGAAAATGGTGCACTTAATGGAACAAGGGACTCCTTAGTGGTTGGAACAATGTGGAGAACATCCATAGGAGTAGGATTAAGGACAATGTTAGAGAACCCATTATCTCACTTGAGGCCAAGCTACAGGCAGAGACACTTTCAAAGGAGACATCGGCATTCACATTGATTTTGTTTGTGGTAGGATTAAGACACCGTGCCTCTTTTGAATTGTGGAGTATCTTGGAAAGATATATTTTATGGATCGAGACTAAGTTTATTCGAGTGGGGGTAGTGTTCCGAACAAAGGCGGTGCACACAAAAGGGTGAGATCTAGTGTGGAGAAGGCCCGATTTGTAGGGAAGAATACATTAGGATGACTAAGGGACTTCAAAACTTGCGAATTTTAGAGGAGACTATTTATGAAATAGGTGACGGTCGGGAGTGCCCAAAACATTGAATTGAAACATAATGGAGTGATCAATATCGAGGAGGTGACGACTTTTTCACTGGCCATCTCATTTTTGTTGAGTGTCCATACACGAGCTATGGTGGAGGATGCCTTCCTTACCAAGAATTTACTTGAAGATAAAAGTTGAAAAACTCGCGACCATTGTTGGTTTGAAGGAGCTAAATAGGGATTTTTGAATAGAGTTAAAACAAAGGTGTATAAATTTGGAAGCCGACAACAACTTTTGATTTATTTTTTAAAAAATGTAGACGTATATCATTAAATTGTATTTATCAATCAGGTCAAGAACCACCAGTTTATTGTTATGGTAGGTGTGAGAGGGTCTCCATATGTCCTTGTGAATGAGAGAAAATGAGAATGTGTGTAAGTGTGAGGTGGGTAATGAGACTTGATGATGCTTGACCGTAGCATGTCTAACAATTGAAATTAGAAAAGATTTTATTGAAAGCATCAAAAGATACGGAGATCTTTAAAATATTAAAAACTGAGTAATTCGCATTATTACAACAAGATATGAGACATTCAATAACTTGAGATAATCTGCTCTTGGTGGCGTGTCCTCACTTTTTGTACTTATCTTTTGAAATTAGTAGAGTCTGCTTCTCTTAGCAGTTCTTTTAGTCATTCTCCCTGAACAACTATTACGAAAAACACAATCATCAGAAAAAAAAAGTTACCAACCCAATCAATATCATTATTCAACATGCGACGAGATAATAAGTTACATTACAACAGAGGAGCATGTAAATATACTCAGGGATTAGACCGATCGTTAATACGACCGACCCTTTTACTAACGTGAAGTACACGAGCCATCTATAATTTATTACGTATCTTTTATAGAGCACGGATAGTAAGTTGAGAAAGCTTGTGAACGTCCGGTCATATGATCCGTGATACCTGAATTAATAATGCGTGGATTATAGGAGGAATAAACTGAGAGGGCCATAGGAAGGGTAAATTATAGGACGTGGGAGATTGATGGACCCTTGGTCTTGTTTGCTTCAAGGAGCTTACTCAGGTACTCCTCTAGTTTTCGGGGGGTCGGAATTTCGGGGTGTTAGGTAGGATTCGGTTGAGCCGTGGTAGACTCAAACATCGTGTCAGACCTGTTATGAGATTTCGTGGGATTTTTACGCAGGCTTCATAGTGTAAGTTTCAGCACTTGTCTCAAACGTGGTTGAGTTTTCATAAGTGGGGCGATCAGTTCAAGATGATATGGATGAGGTTAAGCATTATTTGAGATCAAGGCGGATGATTCGGTTGAAGGAGTAGAAGTGTTGAGCAAAGGAAGGTTGGCGAGAGGGATGTTCAGCGGCTTCGGGGAAGGGACATGGGCCGGTTGGAAGGGATGACATGATCAGTGGTAAGGTTCGGCGGCGGGGAAGAGACATGGGCCGGCTTGAAGGGATGCACGGATGGCAGCAGGCTCCTGCGGATGGTGGTTACGACCAAGAATTCTGCAAGAGAAGACACCAGGTGGCTGACGGCCAGTTGGTACCTCTAGGGTTAGAGGCATGTCTCTAATACCATTTTGAATTTGTAACTAGAATAGCATAATATTATTGATTGAAAGAGGGCTATTTAAACCCAAAATCGAAGCAATAAAGGAGAGAAATAAAAACAAAATAAAACAAATATTAAGGAAATAAAATAGAATAAAATAAATGGGAAATAAATAATGAGAGAATAAAAGCTAATAATAAGTAGTAACAGATGAGGGTTGCCGTTATAAATCATATATTGAAACTTACTCAGGAAGGCGAGACAATAAGAAATTCGTTGACTTCAACAAAGGCTTGCGGGAATTGATGATGGAACCTAGGGGAAAATTGTCCTCAATCGTGATACAGAGAATCAAATGGGAAAATAAGAAGAAAATTTGAAACCCTTTCTTATGGAGGACTTTAAGGTGCTAAGGACGAGCACGACATTGAAATTCATTATCAAAGGAGTGAGAGAGAGGAGGACGAGAATTTGGAGCTAAAATTGGATCTATCGAAGTCTGAAGAATGGATGGATCAGATGATTTCATCAAATTATTTGAAATTTCGGTTGAGAAATTTTTGAGTACAAAGAGGTGCAAAGATAAGAGAAATTGAAACTTGCGTCTATCAAATTAAATAGCATTTCTTTGTATGTTAAAAATAATGCTGAAGACAAAGAAAAGAGAATAAAGTAGCAAGATTACTAGATGCGGAAGGATATACTTGCCTCCTCTCTACCGTTAGAATATGTTTTTGAGGCTCCGTCACCTACAACGGAAGAGATCTATCAGTAGGAGTTTACTCACATAGTTTGAGCAGCTTCAGATGAAATGTGAGTTGATCGATCCAGAGAAACATGATATAGCCAGATATTTGAGAGATGCGAAGTCAACTATGAGTATGATGTTTGTGTTGTAGCCTTAGTAGTCAGCAGGAAATGTCCGGACCTTAACATTGAATGTATAAAGACAACATAAATAGAACAGGCAACGACCATAACTAAGCAAACCACCTGCACTTGGAGACATTAGTTGGAGTACATCTTTGAGAGTTGATGAGGCTTGGTCAGGATAAAGGAAAAGCCACTAAGGGTGAGAAGAAGCATGAGAGGAGTAGTGCATCCACTATAGTCCTAACCAGAAAATGGTTCTGGTGACGACGAGCACCAGTTGTGGCCTTTATTGAGTGGGGTGGCAATATAATTTAGCGAGAAAAAGCAATGCCAGAAGAAAAGGTGAAGGTATCAACTTCCTTGGATGAAGGCGAAATGCTTGCGTTTTGATGAGTTCTTCAGTTTGAGACATCGGGGGAGCAGCAGGTGGCTTCGTCACAATATATTTACACTTGATGTATGAAAGAAACGACAGCTAACATCATCATTAATGGAGGTAGCGTGAAGAACATCCGACTCAAAGACATCTCAACCATATTCTTGAATATGGATTTGAAAAAAAGTACAAGATTAGCATTGACAAAGTGTCTTATGGATTTTAAATTAAAAATTAGTTGCATGATTAGGTTTGATGCGTGTGGTGCTTAGGACACGCCTACCTTTTGTTGTGGAGATCATGGCAATATGACCGTAATTCTCAACATGATGGTACAAATACATCTACTAATTCACAAAATGGAAAGCTCATAACCCTTCTACTTTACGTGGAGTTGGGGTCAAGGTGTCCTTGCCAGCGGAAAAGTATAGTGAGTATCCGTCTTGGGCGGTGACAAGGACCTCAAGACAGAATAGTCATTGTAGACGAGAGGAGCAGCCCATACAGAAAGACTTTCAGGATATTTTGATTGATAGCTTACCATTGAAGTTGCCACCATTGGAGATTTCGACTACCATCTGCACTTCAAATCGGTTGAACTAACCTTTAGGTTATTTTTGGAGAAGTCAAAAGAATACACTTTGCACAAAATTCCTGTTTCGCTCAGTAAGTTACCCTTAGATGATTAGACCGATATGAATGTTTGCTCGTAAGTGAGAAAAACAACTTAGTTGCTTTGGGACACAATGCGGTCGCCGGTGGGATTCGGAGTGCTTCTCGGACTATAGTCGAAGGCCCCTCAACATCAAGAGATTATAAAAAATTCGTTACTTTCAACATGTGGATAGAGTTTCGACAAATAACTTCGAAGCTACCTTAATCCCGAGAGAGTCTGCTGCGCGGGTGCGCAAGCATCACGGGTGCAGGCGTGAGGGAGCCACGGGCTTCTTCCACGATGTCCTTCGTCTGGACAGTTCCTCCAAACTCAAGAGGGCTGGTAGCTCTCCACGAGGGATTAGTGCCTCCTTTCCATAAGGGGATCCAATCCTACTAATCCGTGTCTTATAAATGTGATTCTTGTTTTTATGTTGTGGACTTTGCTTGAGATACTTTTGGACTTCAGCCTTTGGCTTTCGTTTCCCTACTCTGATTTATCAAGTTTTGAGAAGATGCTCTTGATGCAACCCGTCTCAAAATGGTGTATATCATTCCTTATTCTACTTGTTGCTGCCCTTTCCAAACCCTCTACCAGCCGGTGCCACTGTGTCCTCCACCTGCTACTTGCCGGCACCTCTCCCAGTTTCACACCCTTGCCTGCTGCCGCCCCTTCAACTCCCTTCCTTCCTTGCTGCCGCCCTTCCCACCCTCTCCTTCTTGTTGTCTAGGTGTCGGATAGCCCTACACCCCTACTCTATATGCTGCCACCTTCCAATCTCCCTTTTGGCTTTCCCATTGCTATCAGCCACAGGCCAGCCTTCCCCGACACCCCTTACCACCCTACCACTTACAATTCTTAACAGTTTCTGCTACCTCAAATAGCAGCCCATCACCTTCAAAACTCGCCATCATGTGCATGTGTTTGTGTCGTTTTCTATTTCTAGTGTCTTTGATTGCAACTCTATACGCTTTTGATAATAATATTCTTTTCTATTATTGCTTTGAGTTTACTCTGACAAGTCACTTGATGTAGCATCATACGAAGAAAGTAAAAAGAAAAATACTGATTAATAACAAGTGGGTTCTGTGCGAGATGAGATTGAGAAGAGATAAGAGTAGGAGGAGAAAGAGTATCCATAGTTGAAATTTAAATTCATTCTATATTTAATGATCAATTCAAGTAGTCCTAGTACAAGATTGCATTTCGTTATAGACTCTGGGTTTAATACATGCCTAAAATGCATTAAGATTATAAGGAAGAAAAGAATCATTTACTTTATATATTAAATTTATTTTAAGCATGTTTATGAACATAATATTTTAATAAAGCTTAAAAAAATATCTAATCGATCACGTGTTCAGAATGATCATAAATTCAAATTGGACAGATGACATCAAACCTTATGGGTATTCCCTTATCAGGCTTTAGAAAGGAGATGAACATGCCAACCGCAATATTTTTTTTTTTTTTTTCTCTTGTTTTTTCTCATCACTTCAACATACAAATATGCAGCCCAAAGTAACTCATGTTGAATATCTTTTCTAAGACCGTTATAGAAGATATGGCCTTACTATTGATTCTTGATGCAACATATTGAAAATTTTGGTGGTTGCTTCTAACCTACTTAAGATGCTAAGCACTGCTCTATTATGCATGTTTTTCATAAGATCAAATTATTTTTGTAACGTGTACTTTTTTTTCCTTGTTGTCCACTAATGCATTTTAATGGCTCTCTATCATTTCCATTTATTTTAAATAAAAACCTGGTTATGCTTTTTTATTGCTCTTTATACTATTCGATGAGACTCTTTTTAACAAAAATGGCCACTTAATAGATCTTTTTATAAAATTGAGTTGACTCTTTGATACTAATTTGATTTTTGTGTATGATTCGGTACTTTGTCTCACCCACGCTAACTACCTCACAGGGCCTTTTCTCTTCTGCCATTTTGTTGGGGCTCGTCTGTCACTACTCGACTATCATTAGAATTAACTAAATCAGGAACCGCAATCGGAGGTTATTAACATTTAATTTACTTCCTATAGATTTTTAAGCTTCTAATATATATAAGAGACTAAAAAACCATGATGTCTATAGTGTCATCTCAAACCAGCGTATAACGATTTCCCCTGCCCAAAAAATAATAAAAATTACAACTATAATACCTATCTGCGGTAGTTCTCATCTTGTTAACTAAATCTCTTCTGTTTGACATATCAATTTATTATTTTTCTGAAAAAAATTACTAAATCAGCAGTAAAGTTTCACAACTTAGTGAGCAATTATAATCTTAATACACATTAAATTCTTATGCAAATGTTACGTACGAATGACCAAAAGAGTTATCATTCATTACTTCATAAAACTGTAAGATTTGGTTTTGTTTATCCATTCTCATTTCAATTGAAGTATTTATCAATTTTAACATCTTTTAAAGGTCATATCATAATTACCGTCATGCTTGAATATATCCTTAGAGTTTTTTTCTATTGGCACCTATGTTCTTTATCGTGCACGGGTGTGTCACATCCTCCTACCAGTATTGTTGGGAGCAATCTTGATTGATCCGAGTCCTTACATTTTGATTTACTCTAATTACTTCCATTTGAAATTGAAATCATCATTTCTTTTTCAATTTTTACTTCATTCACTTCAATAATTCTTTCATTCACAATATGTCACAGATTATAAAATGCAGTATATGAAGCAATATTGTAATTATTCATTAAGAATACAAGAAAATAATTATTCATCTGCTTAAAAGATTTTTATAAAAACTTATTCATTCACTTCATTTGCTTAACTATCACCTGAAATTAGCTAAATTTGCATATGATTATAAAGTTTCATTTCGAAAAAGACTTAAATATATCTAATTTATTTAAGTATTTTTCTTTTAAATAACTTTTTGAATCGAATTTCTTATAATTCTCTTAAAACTTAAATTCTATCTAACGACATATAATTAAAAATGACACATATAAACAAGTATATAAATATTTACCTTGAAAGGTTTGATTTGCTTCTTTGTATAAGATTTCTCTTTTCTTCCCTTACAATTCAATTTGATTTACCATCTAATCTACTGTATTCAATATCTGATTAAGTTAAACCAATTTTCAGCATTTAATACTTAATAATTATTTCAATTCAAATAGTTAACATCATAAAATCCTAACTTACCTTTGTCTTTGGCCTCACAAATTAGATCTTGGCTCTCCATTTCACACCCACGATTCTTCCTCTCCCCTCGTACAGGAAGTTCACATAACCTTACTCCCACAAATTCGGGACTTAATAGCTTAGATTTGACATAATCAAACCTTGTATTAACATTAATTAAATAAACTCACACTCACTTATCATAAAATTTATTAAATAACTTAATGAAAATATTTTTAACTCACCTTTAGATATTTTGGTTTACATGAATGAGGCTTGCACGCATGGGGCTTACTCTGGACTTTGACTTTCCTTCCTTTCAATTGAGTCGCATGATTCCTCCTTGTCTTCTTCTTCTTCTTCTTTGGCTAGGGTTCGACACATGAGCCTCTACTCTCTCCTTCTCCGCTCGCACCTTCACGCAGAGTGGTTCCTCTTCCTTTGCACATGAGAACAACATCAAAGCCATTCAACCTCCTCTCTTCAGTCATGACTCAATCAGCACCACACATTGCGATGTCTCATCCTCTTTCTTTCTCTTCCACTGCACACAAGCACAACGCTGAAGCAGTTTGTTCTCCCGCGCACACGAGGCTTCTCTTCCTTCGACTAGGGCTTGACGTCTAATCTCAGATAAGAGAGATACACACGAGGACTCTCTTAATCTCCCTCCTCTCCATCTCTATCGTTGCTTCCTTCTCCTTCCTCACATCTTCCTTATCCTCGAATGATTGGCTAGGCCACATCTCGCTTGTTCTTTGGTTCAAATGACAGGAAGTGATGTGAAAGATGCGCACTAAGTTTCATGGGAGGGGTGCTTCTTTCTCCCTCTAAAATCTATTTATTTATTTATTTTATTTTATTATTATTATTTATTTGTTAAATATTTCATATTACATCGTCATCCAACATGATTTACTTTGTATGCTCTACACTGCTTCCGCTTGTGATCACGAGGATCCCATGCCTCTGCTCTGTCGTGGTCAATTGAATGCAGCCTCTTATTTCACATTTGGGTGAATTTTGTTTCCACTTTTCTTTTTTGCTGTCATGCTCTCTCCTTTCATTTCCAATTGATGCTTTGCCTACCATCCTGCTTTTCAACTCAAATCAATCTCCTTTGTTGTTGATAATTCTACTTTTGTTTCTGCCTTCTTTTGTCTTTCCTAGGGTTGAAGTTGAAACTCATATTGAACCATCTCCCCATAACCCTAAGACCTCCAGTCATCCAACATGCTGATGTTGTTGGTGGGTTAAATCGTTCATCCCAACCTACCAATCTTTTCTCCTCTCTTCAATCGGGCCCAATGTTCTTCTACATATTAAGGTAAACTTGCTCTTTTCTTTTCTGATGATGTGATCATTGAGCATGTTAAATCTCTTTACCTTTTCTGTTATCGGTAATTTTCTTTGGGTTGTTCTAATATGAAAATCATCTATAATTTTTGTGAGTTGTAAAATTGGTTGGAACCTAGTCTGTTGGGCTCGTGGATTCTCATCATATCATAATAAAGCTAACATCAGAAGCTAACTGCACTGAGCTTTTCTTGATGAACCTATTATATTATTCCATTGTGTATCCTATATAGTCACTCCACTTTGACTCTTCAGAGGAACAAGTAATTACTCTAATTAAGGACATCAATCTCAAGTCTTCGGCTTCATTATTTCAACCAATTATCATTGTATTCATTAAGATTAATATTTGGCAAACCCTTACAAGAGATAATACTGTGGCTCATTTTTCAAAACCTTAGGTGGCCGCCCATATGCCAGTTTAGCTTGATCTTCTCATTTGGAAAAGAAATATGGATTGGCTCAGTTGCTTGTGGATATTGGCAAAAAGTAAATTTGAAAGCATCCCAACCCTATTGCCAATCCAGAAAAGTTTTTGTTATCGTTCTGCTGATTCCTTCAAGGCACATTTAGAATTAAGTACTTAATTTCTCAAACACAAGTGGTCATTCTACAGGAGTAGAGTCAACTAACATCAACTTGGAGGCAATTTAATCAGATCAAGTCTACAATTAGGATGTGGGACAGCATTCTTTGGCTGTTGAAAACCTTGCTCCTCCTTGTTGTGTAGTAGTAGCAGCTTCTTCACCCCATATCTGTTCATTGATCTAGATCCATTACTTACAACAGAGTTTCGAACTCCTAAAGTTGTGATCACAATGATGATATTCATGCCTTTCAATCATATGCTTTGGATGAAGTACTCAGATTATTGGCTCGTTAGTGAGTAAATTGTTTTAGTGCATAGTTACCAGGCCACTGGGAAATAAAAATAATCTATCGGCATTCCCCTCTCTTACTCCAAGTAAGGAGATCTAAATGATCTATTTTGTAATTTCATGTATCTAATAATTTAGTTCAAGTTCTTCATTTTATGGTTGGTGTAATTTTTTTCCCCTAGCAATTCTTATTTAATTTCTCTTGATGTGCTTCTATTATTTGATTGCTATAAAATTCTGGTTTATTAAAAAAAGCATTAACAGCTTCACTAAAAAATATTAATAATAATAATAAATTTTTCATGTGCTTCTATCATTTGATTGCTATAAAATTCTGGTTTATTAAAAAAAGCATTAACAACTGTTAAAAAATATTAATAATAATAATAATTTTTTCCGGGTCTTTTTTTTGCTTTTATAATTGTCTCATTAGCTTAGCTTGATTATAACTTCTCATTATTTTTAGCATCTTTGATGTCATAAGTTAAGAATTCATCATTTTCAATCATTATTATGCTATTCAGTCAGTTTTCGGAAACATATTATTTGGTTTAATGTTTTACATTAATACTTCGTCAAAGCTAAATGTTTTTTTGGATAATCTTAGACTTAGAATTGTAGCACTCATGATAAAAAATGGGAAAAAGAGAAAGGAAGAAAAGAAATAAATCTACTTTTGCACATTAAACCAAAATGCAGGCAATATGGCTATAATATTTGAAGAACCACAAAGTCGCACCTCTAGAGGACTGACCAGTTATCTAACACTAGAAAGAGGCGCACCTTAGGTAGGAAATGATATAGATAGGATATTGGACAATGATGATGACTCTATGACCAGCAACATATCAGTTTTTGTTGTTCTAGCTGATGAAGGTTAACGTAAATTGGATTTCTGGAGAGAAACGATTGAGATAATGAATACCTTTCAAAAAGAGTAGAAAACTTGAGCAATTGGTGAATGAACGGAATGAAACAAGCAGGTGCTTTTGTTGTTGCATGTACTGTATGAGTTTGGAAGTAAGGCACTATGTTAAGTTGTCAAATTCTCATAACTTAACTTTTAAACTTTTAGGTTTAATAAATTCTATTAGGCTAGGAATTTTGGCTGATCTGCTTTAGTTTGAAGTTTGAATGAATTTTCCCAGGGGCAACATGCGTCATTTTTGAAACTTGTTTGATCTGATTGGAAAGAGTTCACTGAGATTGTTCTAACCGACTAATCGACCTTGTTCTGTAATTAATAAGTTTCAAGCAACACTGAATTGTTGGGGAATTCTTTCTAAACTTTCTCTGGGTTTATTACTTTTTAGTCCTATTGAGGCTCCTTTTTGGGTGAATTTGTTGTAGAATGAATTGTTGGTAGCAATATAATCTTAGCATAAAAGTGGGATAGCTGGGCCTAGTGGATTACATTTAAGAAGAAACTGTAGTTCGGATTTATATATCAGGAGTTAAAATTCAGAGTTGTGCCCCGTCCACATTTTCTGTTTTAGTAACATACAACTGATGATTTTGTTTTCCATTTTCTTGGCCAGAGTATTTTCTAGATTACCAAAAGCTTGCTATGTGGTCCATTAGTGCGGTTAATCATGGGCATAACAAGGTTTGGCTGATCAATTTAGGGACGCTCCCAACATATGCCACCTTAGTAGGCTTTTGCTAGCAACAATTGCCAGAATAAATAGCAGAGTCTACTGGTGTCCCTCCTACTATCTGTTGCTGCTTTTGTGATGTCAGACGCAGGTGCTTACCGCAATTACCAACTACTACCCTTCACCAACCTCCATGCCCTTCTACTGTCAACAACCTACTCTTCTATGCTCTACATTTCAACCAATTATTTCCTTCCCAAATCCTCTATTATAGATTCAGATTCTTCTTACATTGATTTTTTATCTCCTTATTGAGTTTTGCCTGCCAACTACATAGTGGACTAAATTTGTGAGCAAAAAATATTCCAGAGTTGATTTTTCTCAGCATATTATTTTTTAAAAAATAGAAAAGCCAAAAAAATATTCATAAAGCCAAGACCAAAACAGTATGGATTAGGCTACTGATACTGATGATGAGTGTAGCTTTATTCTTCAAGCTCCTGCTAGAATGCTACCAATGTGCTTGTTGTCTATTGTTTTGAAATTTGTAGCAGAGTGAAATTTAGTTTCAAAAACTTCTCAAATTTGAACATGCGCCTTAGGAGCTCATTCAACTGATTGAATTGCTTCTGAAATTCAAGATTTTTTCAGTATTGCATGGCTTGTTTGTAGTGTCAATGTTATCAGTTGATGATTTAGTGGTTGCCTTTTTTCAGGGTTACATTGAAGCAATAAGGGAGATAGAGGGATGAAACTAAGTGCAGTTTTGGTGGAGTTCATTTGATGACATTGTTGTTGCGTGCGGCAGGTTATACTCTGTTATTTTGCAGTAGATTTTATGGTACAATGATACCATCTTTACTCCTATAGCAACATCTTCTTCTTGCATTTGTCCTGTCCAGTTACTACTGGTTGAAGCAGAAATTTGTAGTTGCAAAGCAATAGCCAAGCTTTTTTTTTTCACTTTGTAATAAACAAGATGCTAGAAAAACATTGCAGCAACTAATATTATTAGTTTTAAAAAAACCAAATATCATACTGTTGACGCTAAAAAGATTTTTTTCAATAATTATTAATGTTATTAATGAAGATTCATTAAGCTTATTTAATATAAAATCACCTGTATACTGTCCCACTAGATGCCATAGCGTTCGTGTTTTTCATGTTCAAAGCTCAAAAGTCGAACGACGGTTTCACAACTCGGTCTGATAGCTTAGCTTTAATTAAGTCAGGAAGCGCGATTTGGATGATATCAACATTTCATTTTCTTTCCATAGGATTTTATGACTTCTAATATATAAAAGAGCCGCTATGAAATTACAAGTACACTATATAAAAATTAAGCATCTAGAAATAACGAAAAAAATCTACGGACAACCTCTCATTAAACATATAATAGCATCTCACACCGGAAGAAAACGATTACAAAATGAAAACTACAATCACATACAACATAATACCTTTCAGGCAGCAGTTCTCTTTTAATAAGCTAAATGTCTCATGTCAGACATATCAATCTACAGTTTTTTTCTAAAAAATAATTAAAACCGTAAATTTTTATAGCTTAGAAACAAATTACAATCTTATTATGCATTAAATTCATATACAAATGCGATGCATAAAAAAAAAAAAAAAAAAGTTCATTACTTGATAAAATTGTAAGATTTCATTTTAAATTGAACTCTTCCCATTTCAACATAAATGTTACCTTTTTAACTCTTTAAAAAGTCATATCAGGATACCATTATACCAAACACGATATTCTTAAAATTACACTCAGTTGCCCTTAAAAATTTGCACCCGAAGATACACTGCCTGCATTTACATTTATTTTTTCATGCACGAGTATGTCGCATTCTCTGGAAGTACCATTTGAGAGTAATTTAGATGGCCTAAGCCTTTACATTTCATTTAAGATTATTTAAACCACTATTTTTTTGTTTTCACTTTATTCATTTCAGTAATTCTTTAATTCACATATCTCAATTATAAAAGCAGATATATGAATCATTAATGCAGTTCTTTATTTAATAAAACCTTAATTTAATATATGCAAAGAAAATAATAACTCACGTAACCTTTAAGGGAACTCTGTAAAGTTTATTCATCCACTTCACTATATCATCAATCTTTTATCAATCTCAAAAATAAATAACATTCTTCCACACTTCCTACAACATAACAACATTATTATCCCACTAAGCGGGGTCGGCTACATGAATCCTTTTTCTCCATTACGTCTTATTTAGTGTCATATTTTCATTTAATTCTAATAAATTAAATAATTTTTTATATAATAAGCTCAAGTGTTCCACACTTCCACACAATAAATTAAGTTCATTTTTCACCTCCCTAATTGAATAAAAGTTTGATAACATTTATTTAACTAATCATATTATTTTTTCTAATAACAATAACATTAACATTAACTTTATCAATTCTGGGATCGATCTCCTTTCAAACTGAAATTTCTATATCTTGAGTCTCGATTCAATCAAATTGTCTATTAGCATTAATTAATTACACACAAACATTTTAAAATTCATTAAATTACCTAATAAAACCTAAATCACCGTTCTCTTCGGCCTCGAGGATTAGAGTTTCGACTCTGCTTCTCACATGCGAGCCGCCTCCATCCTCTTTTCTATGCACATGAGCTAAATTCCCCTTCTCGTCCTTCGATCTCAGCTCGACTTAGTAGATCACACAGGCCTTCTTCTTCTTTCTCCTCTCACCTCGACATGTGAGGCTCAAGTCCCACCGTATGCACAAGCCTTCACCTCCTTTCCTCTGCATGCGACACGTAGAGGAGTCTCTTTTTTGCTAGGGCTAGGTTCTTCTTCCCTTACCGACCCCATGCTGCCTCCTTCTCCTTCTTTCGGTTAGGGCACAATGTCGCCTCCTCCTTCGGCTATGCAACCTTCAAAGCCTTCCACACCTCGATCGGTGACGTCTTTCCTTCTCCATCTTCTTCTTTTTTTCGTTTTCTGTCTTCTTTCTTATTTCCCACTCTATAGCTCCTTGTTCTTTCCCTGTCTCTATAGTATCACCCAATGAGTTCACTTAGAGATATTTGTTATCAAGCAAGTAAATCTTAATTTTCTCAATTCAACAATTTGATTTTTCAAACACATAATTATTGTGGATGTCAATCCTCTGTCACTACAAAATTTAACTTTTGCTTCCCCAGGTACATTTATTTTGATAATTTTTATTACCAATCAATTATGATAGTTTTAAATAATCAATGTCTAAAGTCACTTCAAACTTCACTAAGGGTAACACTATCAATTGTGCATCAAAATCATTTCCACCATAAGCTCAGCATCACATAACCGATTAACCTCTATAAAGTACTATTTGATATTCTAAGTGATAATATCACAGACATGAAGAGATATTATTCAATTTTATCCTAACCGAAGCCGTGCATGAGTTTGTCACTCTCTTCCATGTTGCCGCCTTCGCAAATCACGAAACCTTCTAGTCTACGCATCGAGTCCTCCTATCCTTCATCTTTGAATCTAAAAGCCACATTCAAACCCTCTAGTCACTCAATCATGCCATTCCTTCATCCTAAATTGAAGCTTAAACCGTTTTGAACTGCCCCACTAGAACCCTTGCTCATGTAATGCCCAAAAATTGAAAAAAATAGGTAAACGATAGGAAAATTTTAAAAGTAATCTAAATTTTGCACCCCTCTTAATTTTAACCAAAACAATTTCATAAAATTTTACTTATCGAACTATTGAATTTGTTATAAGGCACTATATATGAATTATGCCTAAATTGGAAGACATAAAAATTTAAAGTTTTAGTTTAATTAACTTAATTTAAACCTTAATTTACCTTAATTATAATCCTAATCCGGCCTCCTTCTCGATACTCCTTGACTCCACCGCACTTACACGCACATGCAAGGGCTTGAGGGATTCAATCCAACGGCTAGGAAAAGAGGGGGGGGTGATCGGGTTAAATGCGCAATTCCACCTCCCTTTCTCGAATCTGCCTTCATGTGAGGGATTTCCTCCAGGTGCGCTAGCGAGGGCGAGTAGGAAGGAATTCGAACTCACTCGCCCGCGCACACACATGAAGGCTGCAACTCACGGCTTGTGAGTCCGAGTTGAATTTAAAGGGTACAAATCCCTCTTTTACGTAATTCTAAACAATCCTTTTTTCCTATTGTTTCGTTTGATGTTTGCGATGAATTTGTGCAATTTGTTATTTTTATAGACGCGATGGGTTACGAACTTGTGTTGGAAACGTCAAACTTGATTTCAAGCTTTTGTAAGGGCTATTAATATGATTTTAATAACTGGGGAAGGGTTTGATTGAGGTGATATGAATAAGAGGGAAGAAAAATGGGAGCTATTGAAAGGAAAATTATGTGAGAAGCTCATTTGAGAAATGTTTTAGTAAATAAATTATGTGATGCGAGAAGCTCATTTTAACATGTTATATAAATTCCACGTTTGACATTGATGCATTTAGAATTTCATGCATATTGTGGATGTATACACACATTGAATGTATGAATATAATTTGATTTCTTCTGTTCACATGTGATGCTATATTATGTTATGATACACATAAATATGCTTATGAAATCATTGCTTGCAGGTATTCATTTGCTATGATTCATACATTATATATGAAATATCTATGATGAATGTTTAATACAAAAATATTGATTTATATATCACAGTGATATTATGAGTAGACTATTGCATTAGTGCTTGTAAGAAATTTTTGTACATGATGTGATATTCCCAACCCTTGGTTAAGGATGTGGCGAAATTTTGAGAATCGTTGTGATTAGACGGTGACAAAAAGTAGAGAACCATTGGTATTATAGGGGATTATTGATAAGCATTGCTATATTATGGTGCTCAATTTTTATCATCGTTTAATATGACCTTTTGGGCAGGGTGTGTACGTTGCACGAATGAAATTGCTATGATGTTATGATTATATGGCTATAAGGATATTGCTAGCCAGCATGAACATGTATGATTATACATGAATGAGTGATAAATATTTTATACATCGGTCTTGATTTTCTACATTACCAGTTTTTTTACATATTTGATATATTGCTAGCATGTCGTGACTCATTTCATGGATATGTGCGGTAACATACAAGCATGCACATCATCTCTCTTTCGAATATAAAATCTTATTTTCGGCGAGCTCGTTGTTGCTCACTCTGTATTTTTATTTTTCGAAAGGGATAAAGACACTAGGGTGAGTAGACATGTTTGAGTTGTACAACATTTGTATTTATATTTTTAGGAGCTTGTAAAGTTTTTTTAATACTTATTTTATTTATCTTTGGATTTAGGTTAAATTGAGTTTATATATTTTGATAATACGATTTTCAGGTTTGAGTATATTTTGAAAAATTAATGAAATGAAATATATCAAATATATTTGCGACGATTTAGTTAGACAAATTCATCACCCATTGAGTCATTATTACGCAAGTTAAGATAAGTGTGATGAGACTTTAGTACGGTCGAATTTCTACCTCTTGTTGCACCTAAGCCACCCTTAAGTGGGGGGCCGGTTGGGCGTGACAACCCATCGATCTACTTATTATTCCCACTTCCTCTTCATTTTTCTTCATTGTGTATTGTATAAAATAAGAAGAAAAAAATATGCGCTTGTATTTTTATTTTAATTCTTCTTCGTCTTGTTGATTACCATTCGTCGTTCGTTGGTCTCGTTCGAAAAGATATAAAAATGGAGTAATAGGGCAATTTTTAAATTGATCACTCGTGGAAGCTCGAGTAGCATCCTTGGGAATTAACTACGGTTCGCGGCAATTGTGGGGCTCATTTGGAAAATTTTCATAAAATTAGGGGTTGTCCCCGTCACGGAAAATGCGAGTGCCCGTCCTTGGTGATTAAATATTGTTCGAAGAAAGTAAAGCACCACTCGGGGAGATACTTACATGTGATTTATCCTTTCTGAGTACATTAAATAATATTATTATTGAAGGTCTATTACGTTGTTTAAGGCTGTAGCTTAATTACGCACTTTTTGCTCCCTAGTTACATTGTCTTAGGACATCAATTAACAAATCTTTTAAGATAGTTGTAAATGTTGACATTCTTCTGATGCCCCTAACGAGGTTGACGTTAGGAGGCTGCCAAATTTAGGGTGAATTTGGACTTGCAAATAAATTAAGATTTTTTGGACTATTTAATTTTGTTAAATAACTCAAAATTTTTAATTATTTAAACTTACAAAAAATATTTAAAATTTTGAACTTTTAAATTTTAGGCTCTTAGTGTTTCAAAATCATTTCAAAATGGGCTTCCTAATGTACGCTTCTAGTGTTTAAAAATATTGATGTTTTGGTTTTATAAATTTAGTCTCCTAAAGGCGAAAAATAATTTTAAAATTGATTTCTTTTGGGCTTAGGATCTTGGGATTTGAAATTAAATTTAAATGTAATTTCTTTCCATTTGGGATCCTAGGAATTAAAATTAATTTAATCAGAGACTTTTGGAAATTTATAGAATTAGCTTACGCATACGTAATTCTAACTCACAAGCATACAAAAGGTGGCCTTTTGAAAAAGTGAACGATGATATTATGCATGCCTTAATATAAAATTAACACATAATCTTGCAAAACTTTAAATGATCTTATAAGTTCTAATTTAATATTCAATTTAAGGGCATTGCTTTGAGATTCCTATAGATTTGTTATGATCTTTTCAAGTAATTGTTCGAGCATTATCAATCTATGTGCATGTATTTTAATGGGATAAAATAGTAGTCAGTATACTTGCAAATATTTTCAAACTTGTTTTCACATTTCAAGACATTCTCCTAACTTTAATATTTGACATTAAGATGTCAGTAATTTTAGAAAACGTGCAATTATAATCCTCGATTATGCTAAATATTGCTATAAAAGTGCACAAATGTCATACCTGCGTTAGAGTTATTATCAAGTATAACGTC
Source organism: Papilionanthe hookeriana x Papilionanthe teres (assembly GCA_022702705.1). Classification (NCBI taxonomy): domain Eukaryota; kingdom Viridiplantae; phylum Streptophyta; class Magnoliopsida; order Asparagales; family Orchidaceae; genus Papilionanthe; species Papilionanthe hookeriana x Papilionanthe teres. The sequence goes on along the minus strand of CM040425.1, from coordinate 7,028,684 downwards.
TTTAGCATATGAATAATGAACATTTATTTGATTAAATATGGATGATTATAAGTCTTGCACTTGAAAATTGTGCACAATTTCGAAACATCCACCCACGTGGGCTCAAGCTAAATTTCTAAATGTTGCAATGAATAACTTAAGCATGTTGCACGGGGTAAGACCAAATTTTCCTCCAAATAGTTCATATTTTTGAAAATAAATCAATCTATATAAAATATGATTGTCCGATCCCGCCTAACTAGTCGAATGCTTCTCGTTAGGACTCAAGTTAATGAGTCTAATAATTTACTAATAAAAGAATTAGCAAAGCGAGTACTTGGTCTGATTCTCCTCATTGTTACGAATGGAGTCGATATGACTAAAATGCTAAATATATCGAAAATGACAAAACTAAACGAATTTCCAAATATCAAATTTAAATGTCAATTTTTCGATTAATCACTTGCAAATTTAAAATAAACTCCATTCATTATCTGTAGTTTAATAGAGCGACGATAAACCTCTTGTTGACTTGGCTCACAAAGTTATTGAATGTCATGTCAAGTGTATCCCTATATTTACAATCAAAACAATTGCATGTCAATAAGGATATAGCTTGACTCTTTCGTTCACAAGCTTTTCTTTAAAACAACACACAAAGTAGCGTTTAAGCCAGAGCCCTATGATTGGGTGGTTGTCATTAAATGGTATCATTATATTACGGTAACGACCGCAACCCATATGTTTCCCAATGACTTTCTATTCTTTGGAGTTATAGCAGCCTATAAGGTATAATTGATTGACACGAAGCCTTCTATCAGCTAATGTAGACTTAGAGAATTTGTCCTTTGTCAAACATTCACTCTAGATCTACAATGATTTATTAGATGATGCACTTATAGTTCTGGCGATAAAGATTTTTCAGTTAGGTTGGGTCGACTACATCTTCGACTAAGTAGATAAGGGACCAAAACGACTGGAATGATAGAAATATGAGATCTTGATCGAAGTTTTTAATCATTTCCCGCCATCATTCACTTTAAGCTCAAAATGATAAATTTTATAATTGAAACCGCATGTTTGTTGTTACTATATGTTAAATATTCAACTCTAAATGATTAGTCTTAATAAAAAATGCTCTCTCTGCTTCGAGAGGGGTAATTGACCATAAGGGCTTGCGCCTATGGAAAACCTCGAATCCTAGATAAAAAAGTCTTCTCTCGTAATGTCCCATTTTATTACTTGGGAGAGGAATCAAAAAGTATCGAATATAGTGGAGTAAGAAGCGATGAGTTAGGTAGTCGAGGAGAGGAAGAAGAAACAAGGAGATGGAAATCGAAGAGTGAGGAGAGGAAGTGTGAGAGTCGGGGTGAGAGTTGGATTCGCTCATAATATCATCGCGAGTCGAGTCGAGAAGACATCACGTCTTGCGTAAGAGTCGAACGGTGGCGTGCGCTATGTTGAGATGCAACTTCAGCCGGAAACACGTTTTGGTGAAGACGGAGAGGACGAAAAGTTGCTCTCATGATTTACTCGAGCTTTAGGAGGGCAAGGCAAGTTGAACGCGGAGGAAGAGCGTAGGCCTAGGCTTTTCGGTGCAGGTGATCGCAGGAAGAGGGCGACGACACGGAAGGCCGGGTGGTGGCAGGCGCGTGAGGAGAGTCCGGTGCACGCATTTGAAGTTCGATCAAAGGAAGAGCCTCGTGCAAGGAAGGCGAGAAGGGGCACGCTTGAGTTAGGGTTGTTGAGTTAAGTTTTAATAAAGTTGAAGTTAATTGATGAATTGTAACACACACACACATACACACACACATATGTATATATATATTTATTGCACATTCTATATGTATATATATTGCGCGTTCTTTAGTCTTGTTGGTAGTGCAACCAGTTTGAAGTCGTAAGTCCCATCAAATCCCTGGTTCGAATCCCCGTGTGCAGGATGTGGTACTTAAATATTGCACACCTCCCGACCACCAAACCTAGCGAGGGACGACACGTTAGGGATGAAAGGGTTTGTGTACAACCTTCATCCATTTCTTTGAAATGTATATATATATATTAAATTTAAGCGGGATTACATAAAATAAAATAATGAAAATTTAATACCTAATAACTAATTATAATATTATAATTTATTATGTTTGAATATATAAAATAATTTAAATTTTAATATTCTAAATATCATGTTTATTTTAGGATTTTAATCGTCGTCAAGACAAAATAAATAATAATTTAATCGACATCGATGTGAGTATTTATATTCTTTGCTAATAATATTTTATTGTTTCTCGATCGAATACATTTACCATTATTTGTTATAGTCTTGCATACTCATGATTTATGGTCTAATAGATTTGTTTCATATTATAAGAATGAACTAAAGTATTCTAATAGTAGTTAATTTTAACGAACATGAGCAAAAGTCTCTTAGTAATCAATACCATGAGTTCGAGTAAATCCTTTTGCTACTAATCTCGCTTTGTATATCTCCACACTTCCATCAGCTTTAACTTTCACCGTGAACACCCATTTGCACCCTACCGTCTTTTTACCTTTAGGTAGATCCACGACTATCCAAGTGTTATTTTTTTTTAAGAGCATTTATTTCTTCCATCACAGCTAATCTCCAACTCGGTTCATCTAATGCTTCCTGAACAGATCTTGGAACAAACATATTAGAGATCCTAGACACAAATGCTTTATGATTTTTTGATAATTTTTATATGACAAGTATTGTGTGATAGGATGTTTCGTGCTTGTTCGGATTCATTTTCTGAAAGCAATTGGAAGATCAAGGTCAGATGGAGTGGAAGTAGAGGGAATGTTACTCTGAGTTGTAGGACCATTATTCGGGAAAGTTGTTTGAACATCCGTCGAGGGAATAATCAGGGTCAGAAGTAACTTTCATGGAATTTCTTCCTAGTATAAACCTGCAGCTCATGTTGAGGATTATGATCCGTTGGAAGTACTTTATGATTAGTAGTGCCGATCCTAGTTTCCATATCTGAATTAGTTAAAGAAATGGGTAAAGTTTTCCAGAAATTATTTTCTTCAACTAAGTTCTCCTCCCGAAGAAAATTATTTTGAAAAAAATGGTGATCTTTAAAAAATTTGACTCCATGCTTTCAAAAAATTTTTTTGTGATTGGATTAAAACATTTGTACCCACATTTATTAGAAGTATAACCAACAAAAACACATTTTTCAGCTTTGGGATCCAGTTTTGAGCGAAACAAATTTGACACATGCACATAGCAAACACATCCAAAAACCATTAAAGAGAGATCAGCTGTTATCTTAGATGTGGGAAAATAATTTTTTAAGACTTGTAACGGTGTTTTAAATTTCAGAACTCGAGATGACATTCTGTTTATTAAATAACAAGAGGTAAGGAGTGCATTACCCCAAAGATATTTAGGAACATTTATGGAAAACATAAGTGCCCGAGTAACTTCAAGTAAATGCTTATTTTTTCTTTCAGCAATACCATTTTGTTGTGGTGTATCACGACAAGTGGATTGGTGCAGAATACATTTTTCCAAAATGAATGTTCTCAAATATTTGTTGAAATATTCAGTCTCATTATCCGTTCTTGAACGCCAATTTTTGTTTGAAATTGATTTTCAATCATGTGAAAAAAATCTTTAAATCGTTGTTCAACTTCAGATTTCTTTTCCAATAAATAAACCCAATAAACTCGTGTGTGATCATCAAAAAATGTTACAAACTATTTTTTACCAGAAAGTGTGTTAACTTTGAATGGTCCCCATACATCACTATGCAACACGTAAAAATGTTTTGATGTAGAATATGATTTTATTGGAAACGAAACGCGATGACTTTTAGCTAAATTACAAGCTTCACAATGAAATTTTGAACAATCAATACTTTTAAATAGTTTAGGAAATAAAGATTTGAGATATGGAAAGCTGTAACGCCTTAATCTTTTACGCCATAACATAACTCGATCATCATCAAAGCTCAACTCGTACTACCTAATCCATGAAATTGTTTTATTCGCGAATCAGCTCCATCATAATAAGTACAACCCATTTATTTCTCTAGTCGTTCCAATCATCTTCGCCGAGTTTCAGTCCTTAAAAACACAATTGGAAGGAAAAAAAATGGAATAATCATAATTTTTAGACAATTTGCTAACGGAAAGAAGATTACATGTAAGACAGATTTCAAAGAGATTTTTTCTGAAATTTTAATGTTTCCTTTTCCTGCAATAGGTGAAAAAGTGTCATCAGCTATTCTGATTTTTTCGAAACCAGAACATGGATAATACGAATCAAATAATTGAGAACAGCTTGTCATATGATCAGAGGCTCCTGAATCAATGATCCAAGGAGTGGTACTTCCAAGAACAGATAAAGCCAAAGGATTACTACCTGTTTGTGCTATAGAACCGATAGGAGCATTAGATGATGAGCAAGATTTCAGCAGTTTAGAAGATGACTTAATTAATCGCTCTTTACTAGCTGGAGATGACTCACTTCATTTGTTGTAGCGTGCTATGTTCACCGCATTTTTTCCCTTACCATTGGTGGTTTACCATGCAACTTCCAACATTTTTCACGAGTATGACGTGGTTTTCCGCGATAGATCACATTGCATGTTGTTTTTGTCTTCTACACGCCGGTTGTGAGAAGTTTTCCGCTAACTCGAGCTTCGGGAATAGCCGCCATCGATCCTTCCACTGGACACCGGTTGAACTCGCAATCCTTTTTCTCAACATCACATGTCTCCGACTCTCTTCTCTTCTCACCTCCGCAAAAACTTCACCAATTGGAGGTAGGGGATTTCTTCCAATTAATCGGCCACGAACCTCGTCATATTCAACATTTAGACCTGCAAGAAATTTGAAGATTTGGCCAGTATCCACTGTCTTCTTATACTGGTTGCAGTCCTCATTTGATTTCCACTCATGATCATTGAATAAGTCCAGGTCCTGCCAAATCTGTTTAAGAGAATTGAAATATTTTGTCACAGAATCCTTACTTTGGCAATTTTCCCCAAGTTGTAGGGTCAACTCGTAAACTTGGGATTGATTTCCAAGATTAGAGTACATTTCTGAAACATTGTCCCATAGTTCTAAGCAGTAGAGAACACGTATAATTTGCACTTATCTCTTCGATCATGGAATTGATCAACCATAGTCATTACTATCGAGTTTTTCGCATCCCAAATGACATAAGTTTTGTCATTCACATCAGGCTGCATAGTATCACCTGTGATATAGCCAATCTTTCCTCTTCCTCGGAGATACATGCGAACAGATTGTGACCATCGAAGAAAATTATCATCATTTAGTCGGACTATAGTGATCTGAATCGGATGGTTTTCAGTTGTATTTCTCTGAGGTTCGGACTGAGATGGCTGAAGAGGCTGGCTTGTTCTAGACGTGACTTCAGACATTTTAGAGATGACGAACGGTGAAATTGCTAGTGCATGTGTTTTTTATTCTCCCGCAAAAATTATTGATCCTTCCGTGCTCGCTTCTTTTGAGAGCGATGTCTTGGAGATCAAGCGAAGCAGCAGGTAGAACACTTTCGGACCTAACAATACGTTCGAGCACCCGACCGAGAAGATGAAGTCGATCGCAGTAGGCGAGCAGCCGGACGATCGAGCTGAATGATCGGAGCCGACTGAACGAAGCCAAACAAGCAGGCTAGCAGGCGCAGGCGAGCGAGCAGACGAATGACGGAAGCCGAACGATTGAAGCCGACCGAACGAAGCCGAACGAGCAGGCGAGCAGGCGAGCAGTTTGGAGGAAGCGCCGTCAAGGAAATTTGCAGTTGAACCGATTCCGACCTTAAAGACGATAAAGGTTCAGATCTCAAATATTAACAAATCTCTAATACCATGTCAAAATATTTGATTGAATGAGCTGAATAATCTTTCTTTCTTGATGTACAACTATATAAAGATTTTCCATAGGAACAAAAAATGACAACTAATCTCCCTAATTAAGGAGAAATATACTCTTTAACTAATTGGCCTAATATAGAAAAAAATAAATAGCGATTCCTAAGATTGCTCATACAATTCATAACATTCTAAAAATAGAGAATAACAAATATGGTACATAATCACAATTATTTGCGAGATCTTTCAATATTAAGTGTTTGAGTCGTTACAAATGGTTTCAGAGCGATACTAGTTGTATGATGAAATTAAGTATCATGTTGGATAAAGTGCTCGATATAGGATCTATCTTTTGAAATTTATTTTGGACAAAGTGCTTTGGTGGGAGCCACCTCTTAAAATTTATATGCTTTGATGTGAGTGTCTCCAACTTACGAAGCGGACGTGCGAATTCCTTTGACGGAAGCAGTGTGCCTCTTTTGTGTGGTTCACATTTTTCGTTCTTCTGAGAATTCCACCGATCCTCCTAGGCTATTTCTAGTTATCCTATTATTATATATTTGCATTTGTAGGAGTCTAGGGTTTGTTTTTTTGTGTGCTTTTTGTTAGGATAGCTGTCGGTCTCAAGTCTTACTTTCTAGGATTGTATTCAAGGGTGAGTGTGGTGCTTTGGTTGTATCTGGTGATGATTATCTCCCAAGGGTCTAGTGGTGCTTCAGTTGCATCTCGCTCTCGAGATGATATTTATTCTTCCCCAACACTTCTGAATTCCTCTCTCTTTACTGCAACACCCCCACGTTGTTTCCAGCAGTCCATAGCCTTTCTCAGCCACCCCTACTTACTGCCGCTCCTCATCCAATTTTTCCATCCACCTACTATCACTTTCAGACCACCTAGCTGACCTACACCACCCAAGAATCAAACCTTAATGTGAGTTTGTGTTGTGTTGTTTTATCCTCTTTCAATGTGTGTTTGGTTGTAGCTGTCTATTTAGTTTTTTTAATAATAATATTTTTTTCTTATTGTTGTTTCGGTTAACTCCGGTGTCTTGCTTGGTTGATGATTATGGGTTTTGCAGAATGATTCATGAGAAAATCAATTACTTTTGAGTGAGGGAGATTGGTAAACCTCTTAAGAATGGTAAAATTGAACTTTTCATACATTGAGTTTCCATTTGATGTAATGATTAATGAGTTTTGTTATGTGCTCTAAAGTTAATGCCGGAGCACTTATAGGTGGGCAGTTCTTTGGAAAGTAACATCAAGCTATTAAAGCTATGAGGCTTTATAGGCCAGTTTCGAGAACGTATCGATGCATGAGAGTTTGGATTGCTAGACTATGTGACCATTTTAGTATTATTATTATGACTTGTTTGGAACTAGTGCTACATATCACTGTTGGCTGCAAATCTAGGGAGATGTCTACCCTTCTTGATGGGATGATTCTATGTAATATTATTACTCTCATGATTACTTGAGCACCTCATTTTATTTTAAGTTTTGTCAAATGGATGGAGCATTAGGACGGTCAAGAATAGTTTCCGATGCATTGGTTCTACGATTGATAACTGCCAGAAGTATCCTACAAATTATCTATCCTTAATCATTAATTTAATTCTGATCACATGTCTATGAAGATTCTTGATAGATCACTATTATTACACATGTTGAAATCTTGAACAGATAGCCAACCAACTGTCCCCATCACATTGAGACCATAAGCCCCTCCAAAACTACTATCTCCAAGCCTTTCCAAACCACTACGTCGTGCCGTTCTTCTCTCCAAATCCAACCCCTCTTTCAAACATTTCCAAACCTCAAAACCAAACGACTCTTCCAGCTCCCACAACTGAGCCTACCCTGTTGACGACTTTTTTCTAAAATCCTAGTTACCTTACCACTTCAGCTGACCTTCACTAGGACTCCAATCTTATCCAAACTTTCCCCACCACAAACCCTAGAACCTAGAAGTTCAGAAACCTATCACACTCCCACCACCTTCGAAATCTTGCTTGCAGCCCAACCTGCTTAGCTAGACTAGACGTCTCTCTAATAGTTATTCTAGTTCTGCTGGTCTTTAAAATCGTCAATATGAAGTTTGTGTTGTGAAAAGATTCATCACGGCAACCTTACTTTTGCTCAACTATTTCATGGATAGAGTCATGGATTATTGAAATTAACATTTGGAAGCCTTTCTACTACCAAAATATCATGGCAGTCTTCATCATGGATTTGAAAGAGAGGCTTTTAATATTTTCTTGTCTTTGCTCATCTCTTTAGATTAAAGAAACACATAACAATGTGAATGGCTGCCATGAATGCGAGTATCTTGTTGCTTTAATTGATGAATGTGAAACTCTGCAATTTTGCTGAAATGTTTCATGACTTCTTGTGGCTCTTTTTTGGGGGAGGTTCATGCCTGGCGGGTTCTCTGCTCCTAGTATGGAATTCTCTAAGATTGCAATTAGAAACTTTGTGGTCAGATCAACTTGAGTGAGCGTTATTGTAAGTTCTTAGGAGAGGTTATCTTCTACAAGAAACGCTTGGTCAAATGAGAAACTAAAGTTTTTCAGGAGAGGTTGTCTCTTTTTACAAAAGTGGCTCAATTTGATAACATTTCTTCAACTCTTTTTATTTTCTTGGAAAATTTTTATTGTTTTGAGTTCTTAATTTATTTATTTTAAGTTTGATACAATACAAATCTAATGCTTTTGGATATTTTTGTGCATATCATTGTAGATTTGCATTACAAAATCATATACCCTAAGAGTATGCATCAACAACTCATTATCATTTTTTTTTTCCTTATAATTTTTATGATTAAGAACACTGTCGTTGCCGGTCCCAAGCCCGGATGTGAAAAGTGGAGGGTTGCGTTAGGTAGTCGACAGCCAGCGTAAAACTTGTCGAAAAAAAAAATCATGACATGAATCCTTTTGATCATTGTGGTAAGTGCTAGGGCGTCCCCGGAAGCGACGCGTTGTATGGCACTGAATACGATGGAAAGTGTGCTAGGCCGCTACACCGGCGCCGGGTGTAGTGTCAAGTAAGCGGGGTTCCCACATTACGGACGGATGCAGGTAAAGAAGTTAGTCCATGATACTAAATTAGAATAAGTATTGGAATATAGGTACTCGCATGGTAAATTAATGGAATTAGTTGATATTATGATTCATAGAAAGATAAATATCTTATGTATTCAAGAAACTAAATGGGTTGGAGAAAAGGCTAAGGAAATTGATAACTTAGGTTTTAAACTATAGTATTCAGTAAGAGTCGTACTTAGAAATGGTGTAGGTATAATTATAGATAAAAGTTTGAAAGATAATGTTGTTAAAATTAATAGAGTTGGAGATAGAATTATAAGACTTAAGATTATTATCGATACTAAGATTTTTAATATTATAAGTGCTTATGCTCCTCAAGTTGGTTTAGATATAGACTCTAAAGATAAATTCTGGAATGATTTGAAGACTTAATACACTCGATACCCTCGAAGAAAAAATTTTTATTGGAGGAGATTTAAATGGACATGTCGGTAGAGTGGTAGAAGATTTCGAAATATTCATAGTGCATTACGGTTATGGAGCGATTAATGAAGAAGGTAGAAATTATTTTAGATTTTGCTTTAGCGTATGATATGATTATTACTAATACTTTATTCAAGAAAAGAGATGAAGCATCTTATTACTTATAAGAATGGATCTAATAAAACACAAATCGATTATTTTCTCATGAGAAGAAGAGATCGTCGAGATTGTAAGGATTGTAAGCGTCATTCCAAGTGACAGAATTAAGTACCTAACATCGATTATTAGTTCTAGATTTTAAGATGAAGAATTGTAAAATAAAGAATACTAGTGATTCAACATCGTAGAATAAGATGGGAGCACCTAAAAGACACAAATAAAATTATTTTTATGAGTAAAATTCAAGATTTAAATATTTGGGATGCTCATGAAGACGCTTAACGTTATGTGTGAAAAATTAACTAATACTATTAAACAAGCTGCTTAAAGATGTATTTCGAGAATCAAAAGAAAAGCTTTTATAAATAAAAATAATTGATGGTGGAATAATAATGTAAGAAAAGATAAAATATAAGAAGTTATGTTATAAAAATTGAGTATAAATGTAAAAGCGTAGAGAATTTGAAAAATATAAAATCTACCAGTGAGCGTAAAAGTATAATCTGTGACGCTAAAAATTCCGCTTTTAGTGATCTTTATAACACGTTAGATATTAAGCGAAGGTGAAAAATATACGTATAAACTAACTAAACAAAGAGAAAGAAAAGTAAAGATTTAACTCAAGAAAGTGTATTAAAGATTGAAAATCAAAAGTGCTTTTCTTAGAAAAGATATTCAACATAAGTAGGTGAGTTATTTTGATAAACTTTTTAATGATGATGTTGAAAGTACGATCGACCTTAGTGATCTTAATATCGTTAATAATAATAAAACTTTTCACTTTTATCGTCGCATTAGGAAAAAAGAAGTTGATGAGGCTTTAAAGAAAACAAAGGGGGGAAAGTCCGTAGGACTCGATGATATCCCAATCGAAGTGTGGAAATGTTTAAGTGATTTGGGTGTTTCTGGCTTACTAAACTTTTTAATATTATTTTAAAAACAAAAAAGATGCCCGAGGAGTGGAGAAAGAGCATTTTGGTCCCCATTTTTAAGAATAAAGGAGATGCACAAGAGTGTGCAAATTATAGTAGGAATTAAATTGATGTGTCATACTTTAAAGTTATGGGAGAGGGTAATCGAACATAGGTTAAGACGTATTACGAAGATTTCTCATAATCAATTTGGATTTATGCCTAGTGTGTCTACCATGGAAGCTATACATTTATTAAGAGGTTTGATGGAGAGGTACAGAGATAATAAGGAGGATCTACATTTGATTTTTATTGATTTAGAAAAAGCTTACGATAAGGTTCCTAGAGATGTTCTTTGGAGAGTCCTCGAGAAGAAAGGTGTTGATTTGACTTATATTCAAGTCATTAAAGATATGTATGCTTAGAGCTCGTTACATGTGTTCGAATCGAAGGAGGATTGACCAAGTATTTTACTATTTCTGTTGGTTTACATCAAGGATCGACTTTAAGCCCATATCTTTTGCTTTATTTATGGATGGTCTTACTCGGCCATTTACAAGAGGATGTACCTTGGTGTATGCTTTTTGTCGATGATATCCTCCTGGTGGATAAGACAAGAGAAAAAGTCCAGGAAAAACTTGATTTATGGAGGTCTACATTGGAGTCTAAAGGTCTTCGTTTGAGTAGAACTAAAACCGAATACATGGAATGTAATTTTAGTAATAGTAGGTCTAGTGACGAAGTGTAACTTTGGGTGATCAAATTATTAAAAGGTGTGAACGATTTAGATATCTCGGGTCCATTGTTCAAAGCGATGGTGATATAGATGGGGATGTTAATAGTAGAATTCAGAGTTGGTTGGTTGAAGTGGAGGAATGCGTCCGGCCTATTGTGTGATAGAAAAGTCCCACTTAGATCGAAAGGAAAATTTTATAAGATGGTAGTGAGACCTTCAATGCTCTATGGTGCTGAATGTTGGCCTTTAAAAGAAAAGCATAATGTTAAGTTAAGTGTTGCCGAGATGAGAATGATTAGATGGATGAGTGGCTGTACACTTAGAGACAAAATGCGAAATGAATTTATCCGTAATAGGGTTGGAGTTGCACCAGTGACGGATAAAATTAGAGAGTCGCCTTAGATGGTTTGGTCACATTAAACGTCGACCACCTGATGATCCGATTAGGAGAGTAGATGTTTTAAATACAACTTATGTTAAGAAAAGCAGAGGCAGACCTAGGAAAACTTGGGCTTATTGCATAAAAAATGATCTTAATCTATTAGAATTAAATGAAAATTTGACACTAAATAGGACGCAATGGAGAAAAAGGATTCATGTAGCCGACCCCACTTAGTGGGATTAAGGCTTTGTTGTTGTTGTTGTTGTTGTAATTTTTATGATTAATAAGAATTAACATAACTCATTATCACTTTTATTTCTTATAATTGTTATGATTAATAAGAATTAGTAGAAAAATCTACCGTACCGTTACTTAAGTTCACCAAATAAATTGTCAATTATATATTCTTTGTTATTTAATTTGTAAATTTTTTTAATATTTTTTTATCACAAATAGCACATTTAAGTTATAGGGGAAGTATCCTGGTTGTTTAAGCGAATGATATTTTTTTGTGTCTTAAGCAAGTTACCAGAATCATTCTTAGTTTCTGTTTTTTCTTTAGATTATTAAACTCATAAACGATCACACAACAAGCTAAGATTTTTGTTAAATGGTCTCTTATTTTATGGTTATGCTTGGTTCTTGTTGGCTGATTCTGAAATTAGTATTCCCCGTCTACTGAATCTGATTTTCATTAGTTCATAATTCCAATTATACTTAATTTTACCTTTTACATATTTTAGATTATAAATCTCCTTAGCCCATCTTATACCTTGCAGAAGAGTTATCCGACCTTGGCTAGGGTTGAAAATGCTTGACCTTAATGATATGGTCATTTCACAGCTCAAAGAAAGAGATTCAACATTTCCAAATGTCATCAGAGGCGTTCTGATACTTATGGTATGCTCTCTTTTGTTTAAAACGCTTGATCTGATTTATGTTTTATCAAATGATAAAATTAATTCGTGTGTGAGGGCTGGTAATTCTATATTATGGAGATTCACATAATGATTTAGTGGTTTTTTATGGATTAATGATGCTTCTGCATGCAATATTTTGATCCAACAAGATGCTTTTTGGTTCCCTATAACTAATTTTTTAAATCATTGATGCATTTTATAAAGTAGTGATCAATATCAATATTATCATGATACTCCATTTCTTACATAAAGGCTGTGTTTAAAGCCCTTCAACATTTACTGCAAAAAAAAATACTTTTGATAGATTTGGATACTTTTTAAGGTGGTGTTACCGAGCTAGTTCTGAACAATTTATGGATAAACCTTATTATATCTGTAACAAGGGACATGAGTTTTCGGAGATTTTCTCTTTATTTATCCTTTTTCTATTCCCTTTTTAAGCGGATTTTTAATTTTTTTTTAATTTTTATTTTTATATATATTATGTGGAGCAAACTGCTGCAAACTAACAACTTGCGGTAGAGCAGTGATGCAAAGGTATAATTTCTTGAAACTTGCAATTTCTGGTCCAAGTGTACCCTTAAGGGAGGCGCAGCAAATTAGTAGCCATTATTTAAGTGCTTGCGTAGGAAAATGAAATTCTTTGTTTTACCACATAATCACTATCAATGATCCTTAAACCAACCTCGCATGTGGTTCAACTTTTGTTTTAAGAAACGTGTAAAAAATTACAGAGCAACTAAATGATAAATGATACTCTAATGGTTTTTGTTAATCCAAAAAGGTATTTAATGTAATGTTAGTAGAACTAATGTAGGATTATTTTTCTGAGCATTAAGAAAAAAAAAAGTGTTTATATTATATTAAATTATTAAAGACATGTATGATGCATTAATGACTTGTGCAAGTGTTTATGAGGAAACATAAGATTTTTTATACATGAAAGGTGTATATTTTGAATCAATATGAAGTTTGAATCTTTTCATGCTGATTATGAAGATCGTTATATTGGCTATATGAATTGAGATTGTTGTATGCTATTTGCAGAATGTATATATGAGATTTCTTTGAAAGTAAAAAAGCAGAATAATAAAGATTTCTTTTTTTAATATAGGATTAGGTTTACTAAAGCAAAGTTTAATAAATTTTATGTAATTTTATTGGATTGAAATTTATCATCTATTATTGAATGCTATGGGAAGATGTTTTATTTTGTTATGATGGATTTATGTACTATTAACCTATTAAAAAATTAGATTAATGTAATATGTTTAATAGAATCAATTCTTGAGGCTACAAACTAATAGTCAACATAATTTTGGGCATAAGATTATTGATGATTGTGATCAAATCCATGGATATTAATGGTTTTTGATTTAATTTGTTCTGACAAACAGGTTACTCCAGGATCTCCAGCTGAACAAGCCGGATTTCTGCCCGGGGATGTAGTTACTGAATTTGATGGCAAGCCTATTTCTAGTATAAAGGAGGTATGTTCGTGGGAGATTTCTTATTTGTAAATGTTTTTAAAGTTTGCGTTTTCTTTTTTTAATTTTTTTATGGTGCATTTACATTCATTTCACACAATTCTTATGTATTTATATTTAATGCCTAAACTTTCATATATACAAATATAGCACTCCAAATGTAAACTTCAAATAAAAAAAGCCACTATTAATTACTTTTCAAAAGTGAGTGAAATACACCTTTTTATACATAGCTTTAGACACCAAAATGTGTTGAATTTAAAATTGTGTGGGAGACGCACCCAAGGCCTATAACATGGACAGTAGTGAGAGATGGAGAGAGAGAGGGAAAGAGAGAGCACAACAATGAGCCGTAAGAATGATTTTTTATTTCCTTTTACTATAGAAATAATCTCGCTATTTATAGGCCTAATGGGTACCAAGTCTAAAATTACATACTTACCCTTGCTTTGATGGGGGCTATTATAGGATATTTTAAGTATTTTACATAAATAGGCCTACGACCTGGCTACCCTATGGCTTGTTCATTGGATGTCAAAGGATCATGGTTTGGCAAGGTTCGTCCGCTTGACCATCTAAATAGGGGTTGCCGATAGACTTGATGATTGCCTCTGATTATCTAATCTTTGGCTCGGTTTGTGTGAATCTGCTGACCGGCTTCTGATGACCTTCGATCGTCCGGACATGATTCAGTTAGCGGTGGCTCGACGGTCCGCTTCTCGGGTTCAATCGCTAGATGGAGGATTCTTGTCGCGAGGATGAGACTAGGATATCGAGTAGAGGGTGAATCGTCATAATCCGACAGATATCTCACTCCTTTGACAAATGGTCCTTTTGGGGGCCTTTTGAAAGGTGTCAAGGTAAAACTTTTTGTCTTTTGATGAAGAACCTTGGTGAATCTTGTGAAGTGGGGATCAGGCTGGAGTATATTCACAGCTAGGCTAGATAGGTCTGGGCCATTGGTTCAGATGGCTTGTGTCTAGTGAACTTTGGGTCCAGATCATTGGGACTTTCTCTTAGGTCAATGATGCCTTTTGGTGCTACGTTGAAGGGTCTTGTGGCTTTTCACTAATATGTCTTCTTGACTTTTATCTTGTCTTTTAGTCTGTTGGGTTTCCTTGAGATTCATGCTGACATATTTCTGATGTACAATATAAAAGTATAGGTTTTAGATATGTAAATACATAAGATTTTTTTGGTATATATGTAAATTTCTCATTTATTTTAAATTAAATAATAGATATGGGGAGGTATAGTAAATTTGTGATTTTTTATTATCTCAACAATGCTTGCCTTGATGTTTTCTGCCAATTTCCTCACATTCCACGTGTTAAACATCATTTGAATTCCAAGTAGAATATAAGGAGTGTAGTTTAATAATTTTAAAAAAAAATCTCAGTTATAATTTTTATCACAAGTGTTGAAATTAAAACTCTACATACTTTAGTGACTCCTCATTGGTAATTCTTCTGCTCAAGTTTTAAAATATTTAGCACTTACCAAAAAAAAATGCTTTGATTCATTGTTTCTTGTTATATTATTTTGGGAATTTTTAAACAAAACTAAATATCTTGGTTATATGTCATTCACAATTCAATTGATCTGAAATTTTTTCTTCATGAATTTATGTTCATCGTGTCAGGAAATCACCAAGGATGTAATAATATTCTCTTTGACATAGAATGCTAATTTGTCACATCTCATATTCAGAAGGCTGTACATCTTGTCAATATAAAGTGTGATGAAATCAATTAATCATGTTTTGTATTCACAATAGAAAAGATTTTATACAAGTGGTGGTTGAAATAAGCAAGGAGGTTAAATTTTATTTCATCTCATAAATAAGAATTTAAAAACTGATACAAGTGAAGGAAAATAAGAAAATAATTGAAAATAAACAGAAGTAGCAATGGATATCTACTCAAACCGAAAAGGAATACAATAACTAATTCAAATGCTGGAAATACCAAAAAGAAAATTTAAAGCTTGAATGTCTTCATCTGTGATGACAGTCATCTGATTGACTGAGTGGAACCTACTATACAAAATTTCAGTAAATTAGTTTGACAAATCAATCTCAGTGAATAACTACTATTTATTAAAATATAAAATATATGAACTTAGGGCATGTAGTATAACCAATAGAAATGGATGATATTCTATGTATAGTAACATAATTTACAATAAAAAGAATACACACACACACATATATACGGGGTGCGTTTCTAGATCAGTTGGTAGAGCATCAACGTTTTACGTTATAAGTCCCCTCTGGTCTAGAGTTTGAATCCACCCGAGTGATCGTGCTATATGCGGGGTGGTACTCGAGTGGTTAGGCGCATGTGTCCAACCCGAACTCGACGGGTTGCAAGCTAGGGATGGTTGGGGGTTCCGCCTGCCAACCATTTTTTAATATATATATATATATATATATATATATATATATATATATATATATATAGTTAAATGGCACAGTCTTCATCTTCGTTGATCACGTTCTGTTAGGGTTTCGCCTCTATGGCGAATCCTAGTTTTCTACTCCACTGCATCTCTCTTTGTCACGCTCGCCCTTTCGTCATTTCTTATGTCACAATGCTTCGTTTCATCCCGACTCGTCTGCTCATCCTTTGTCGTCTCGAGGTCGAAGGCTCATGTTCTTCAGGCTCGTTTTCTGCAGCGACGTTCCTTGTGTGCGCAGAAGAGGGACTTTTTTACATCGTACGTTTCTCATCTTACGTCTTCTGCTTCCGCCTCCTCCATTTAGTATGCGATTTGGTGTCGAATTATGGTTGTCTGCTTTCTTTGCAACGACTGACTGTGCGTCGCCTACTGCAATTTGGTGTCGAACTACGACTGATTGTGATGGCTTCTTCTGCAACTTCTGTGCCTATTCTGCAAGTAGTGATTGCCTCAGGACGTTCCTATGCCGCCGCTCTTGCAGGCAACACTACCTCTTGCGTTCTTTTTTACTATTTGTTCCCGCAACGATACCACGACACGTTAGCAATTTTCGTAGACACCAGATTCCTCAAAAAAAAAGATCTAGTAAAAATGTCAAGCCTGCAATCTTCCTCTCTGATGCTGTGATCTCCACCTTAGTCTCATCCTGTTGGTTGGTCTTAGGTAAGTTCTTTTATGGAAACCATAAGATCAAAGTAATTCGAAGAGAGTTTGAGCAAATACGTCTGAAAGGAGAATGAAAGATTGAGCAACTAGACAGTAGACATGTTCTTATCCAATTATCAGATGATGAAGACTATACTCAGTTGTTTGCGAAAAGACTTGTTCGTACAGAAAACCATATGATGAAAGTGTTAAAATGGACAGTCAATTTTGATCCTCACTCTGTGTTTCCCCGGTCTGAAGTTTCATCTCTTCAATCACGAGCTCCTCTATTCCTTAGCTATGGTTTATGGTAAACTCTTTAAAACTGATGTTCCTACAGTTAATCTGAGTAGAACTTCTAAAGCCAGAGTTTTAATTGAACGAGACATTACTCTACCTTTTCTGGGTGAGATTTGGATTGACAAATAGCACTAGGGCTTTTTGCAGCTGGTGGAACTCGAGCGGTTTCCACTTTATTGCACCCACTATCGTATGTTTGAACATTATCATTCTCAATGTCACCATTTGCACCCTCATTTAAAACCTAAGAGTAAAAATGCTAGTGAGCCCCCTGCCCCAATTCACACTTGCCCCTCCTCTGTCCCTGAGTGCAACACCCTAACTACTGAAAAATTAGCAGAAATGCCATCTTCTCTTCCTTCCACCCTCCCGTCTCTAAATAACCCTTAACTACCGGAGACCCTCTCTATGATAATACTATTTCTGTTTCTTTGGTTGAGGTGTTGCGAGATGACTCTGTTGGGCAACCTAAAACTTCAAACCTTTTTGAAATCATTGCTCAAAGAACTTCACATACACAGGACAATGTTCGATTTGCTCCTCATGAGGGCTTTGCTGCTCCTCATACTCAGAAAGTCACACGTGCAGAGGAGACATCACATATCTCAGATACCCTAGAGCTTATCTCTATTGCAATAGTTGGCAATTTTTTTACTGCACCTCTACTAACTATTCAGACCGAACAAGTTATTACTGTTAGTTAGGCGCAAGGGGCTCTTGATGTGCACCAGCCTCTACATACCCAGTAATCTGTCGACCAACACACTGATAAAATGAGCCAATCATCGGATGAAGAATGACAGGTCTACACATGTAGGAGGAAGAAGAAGAATGAAGGCCTACTCGAGCTTAGCAACTTATTGGATAATACATTGGTTTTTTTTGACATTGGCACCAAACTTATCAATTTGTTACGTGGCTCCTTCCTCGAACTAGAGGCGAGCAAGGCGTTAAATTGGGTCGCTTTCTAGCTACCTGATACTACGAGTTTTGACAGTTTTGATTTTTGGGTATGCATGTATTTTTTTGTGACCATTTGTGTGTGGTGTATACCGTGTGGGTAGGGTGCCATGTTTGGGACCTCTTATACAACCTATCTGCATCTTTTTTTTTTAATATATTAGCCTTTGGGTATATATATATATATATATATATATAGTCGTGTGAAACCTTTGGCTCATTGGTTGCGGCCTTGGTGTAAGTCCTCGGGTCGGCGTTCGAATCCCAACCATGATGGGAGGATTCAAATAACACACGGGATCTGGAAGGGAGTCCGCTCCTAGTCGGTTCAACTTATAGGAGTTGATCGGCTGTCGATCAATCTTTATATATATATATATATATATATATATATATATATATATATATATAGTCGGTGCTTTACGACATCCTGAAACAAGTAGGGCACCAATCCCATGAAAATCTCATAAAAATATTATAATATCATACATATTTCACACAATAGCCACCAAGTTAGAGGAGTATAATTTACACCATGTCCATTAGTTATCATAAATTAATATGTATTGCAACAGTTGAGTTTATCGCAAAAATTTTACATTCAATAACAATTATTGGAAATATAAGAAACTAATAAATAAAAAAGAATCTATGCATTAATAAGGCATGGCTGGTTATTCATGAAATTTGATGAACATAAAATAAAATCTGAAAAAGGGGAACCTCTGGATCGTGCAAGAAGGGTAAAAAGGCAAAGAGAAGGGTTGACGACAAGCTAAGGCAAAGGAGGTGAGGTCAACAGCTTGACGGTTGCTTCGGGCAAGGAGAGGAAAAGGTGGGTAGGGCGAGAGAGAAGGCTACAGGGAATCGGTGGCTTGTGCTATGGGAACTCTGCACTGCCCTGGTCCTTGCTTGCACTTAAACATAGCAACAAGGACCAAAGAAGGGCACAAGAAATTGAGTGCAGCAAGCTCGATCAGGAAGGCGACAGTGCGAAGCATGAAAACTCGCATGAATCTTATGATAAAGAAGGGCGGCACAACAGAGGCAATCATGGAAAGAAGAAAAGGGAGATAAGAAGTTGGAAAATCCTTGAGATTCGGTATGGGACATACCGGAGATCACAGGAGGGATGAAAGGGGATGGTAGGTTCTTACATATTTAGCCTTCTTGATTTGATTTTGTTTGGTTGCATCTTTCATATTTTTGATGAATAATTCTTTTTTTTTTTTAGTCTTAAATTTAGTTTATTGTAATCAATAAACCAATGATTTTCTGTAATATTATAATATTTCAGTTTGCTTTTGTAACTTTTCATCAAAGATTTCATGCCAAAGTATTTCCATATCTTCACTTCTAAACTCTTTCTGGTTTGGACTCCATAAGCACCTTTTTCATTTATAGTGGGACATATGAAAGCTCTTTTGCACACCCACAGACACCCCCCACCCACCCTTTTTTTTTTTTTTTTTTTTTGCTTTTTTAGGTAAGTTAAATTTACATTTGTTTTCTCATCCTAACTAAGCAAAACTTTTGTTTATAAACGTAATATGGCATCGAATTTTTTGTAACATCTTGGAAGTTTTTTGTTCTACTCTTCAATTGGATGTAAATAGCACAAGATTGAGTGAAAACATCCTGATTAGAATTTATTTGAAGTTTTATATAGTAGAAGAACTGATTAACTGTCTATCTATTGCATTCATGAAAGTAAATTATAAAAAGGAGAATTACATAAATACCACACAATTCTTATGTATTTATATATCTGATACTTAAATTTTAATTTTGACTTTTATAACATTTAGTTCTTTGACATCTCATTAAAAATGCTACTAATATTGATATTTTTAGTTGAAGTGCACCTTTTCATTCATATTTTAATGTGATTATGACATTAAATTGTGATTGTTTTTGTGGGCATCATATGTTTTTCTTTTGCTGGCAGATTATTGAAAAAATGGTAGATAAGGTGGGAGTGCCTATCAAAGTCATAGTTAATCGAGCAAATAACAAAGTGGCTGCTTTGACTGTTGTGCCGGAAGAGGCTAGCTACGGTAGATGATTGATTTTCCTGAACCAGAATTTCCAATGTAAGCCTTTCGTTGAACTACTCATGATGCCATATTATAAGGTGTACAAATGTTGGTGAGAACATAGAGTGATTCTACAATCTCCAATTAGACTAAACAAATTTTGAGATATTATTATTATTATTATTATTTTGCATTTTTAGACATGATTGTTTACATGATTTATAAAAGTGAAATTTATAATCATGTAATTGAGATCGTAAACCTTAAAATAAGGATAAATATAATTTTGACATCGAAACTTTCTGTTATGGCTCATGTTGTGGATTTGGTCTGTTCTGGGCAGTTTGGATGCGAATTAGCTTTGGATGTCTAAAAACGTAGGCCAAATTGATTATGCAACATGTAAAATTTAGTTAGTTTGAATAACAATTATTTTTTATTTTATTTAAAAATGTGATTCTCAGATGTATTTAAAAAACAAAAATTAATTACTTTACTTATTGAAGCTCATATTTGAAAAGTCCAAAACAATGTACGGTGCTAGCTCTTAGCTCTTAGCTCCGAGAAAATATTTACATACGGAGTATCCGGACAGTTCTGCGTGCGTACTCCCCGTAATAACTTTCTAATAACCCGTTCTTTATTGCGAGGTTATTGGGGTATTAACTCCAATAACCTCCCAATAAACCCTCAATAGCCCATCAATAACTTTCATTGTTTCACATTCATATTTTTTTAGTGTAATTTGGGGGTTTTGTGAGCTTATTGAAGTATTAACCTCAATAAGGCTGACATAACCCTCTAATACTCCCCAAATAATCTTAACGGATTTATTTTAAGTGTTAATCATGATTATTATGAAGTTATTGAAGAGTTATTTGAAGGTTATTGCGAAGTACGCACGTAGAACTGCGTGCGTACTCCGTACGTAAATATTGGCTTCCACTTTCAGTCTCATGAACAAATTCTAAATGTTATTGAAAAGCGTATAGAGTAAAAACCAATATTTGTTTTCATGAAGGAATAGTGTCGATTAATTGTCGTGCAGCTCTTGTTGTTTATTTTCAATTTATGCGAGAATATCAGCCTTTGAAATCCTTCATTTGTGGCTATCAAATTACCACCGTTTGAATTCTTAAAAGGTTCATTTGAATTTGATAAAGCTTATTGTCTAATGTATGTTGTCAATGTTCAAGTGATCATATAACATTCAGTGCTTTAGCAAATCACATTTCTTTGCATGGACGTGATTGAAATGATTGGCTAAATTTTAATGTATAGGCACTTCACTATAAATAGGCATTTGTTGGATATGGACGTGTTTACATTGCTGGAATTCATCAACTAGAATTCATCAACTGAAATTCAGCTTTTTAATATATTTATTTTTTAGCTATTGGAATTTTGCAATTTCGGTCAACTTATCAACAGTCAAGAGCGTTAATTATCTCTGCTTTTGAGTGTACTCTTGGAACTTATGTCAAGCCAACCAGGTATGGCTCATTAAATGCAACAATTTAGCCAAGAAGTATAGAAAGATCAAGGGATGAGTAAGACTTGAATCTATAAAATTCTTCCAAGTCGAAGTTCTATTTACCAATTTGGAATTCGCTACAATAATTTATTATGGGAATTCATCTGTTCTGAAACGACAAAATAAAGCAATTCTATCACATATTGAAAGAAGACAACGTTCAAGAAGAATTCACTGCAAAGATAGGGTTTAATTTCATGAATGTTCATTGCATTGTCTATTTTCCTCGATATACATATAATAAATATATAAAAGAAGCATAACATTATTCCAACTGTCATATTATTCATTGTCCTCCTCCTAACTTGGCATTTCAAGTAAGCTATTAAATGATTCAATAATAGACCAAACCAAAAAGAATTTTTTCTCTACTAATTTTTCTAAGCAATACTTGATGCCCTCCATGAACTTCACTGAAAGCTTTTTGGATAATAGCTAATTCGACAAGGAAATTGAGGAATTCAATAAAAGTCTTCGTAGTGGATATCTTATCATTTATTGTTTTAGTTTATCTTCTGGATTAGAACACTTTTTTTTTTTTCTAACTCTTCCACCCTCTAGGGCCGAGTTTTTATCATATTAGACAATATCAAAGCTGTTGAAATTTTTTCATGAAGTTCATGATGACACTTTTCTAGATATTTACGCTATGTATCAATTTTGATTGGTTTTCTACTCTCGCATTTATTCAAATCTTCATATTTTTTTCTCACTATCACTTATAGCATTGCTTAAGTCAGGAAATTTGCAGACAATCCTATATAGGAAGTCATCA
This sequence comes from Papilionanthe hookeriana x Papilionanthe teres, assembly GCA_022702705.1. Classification (NCBI taxonomy): domain Eukaryota; kingdom Viridiplantae; phylum Streptophyta; class Magnoliopsida; order Asparagales; family Orchidaceae; genus Papilionanthe; species Papilionanthe hookeriana x Papilionanthe teres. The sequence goes on along the minus strand of CM040425.1, from coordinate 7,005,998 downwards.
AATGCTAAGTAAATAGATGTGTTATTGCTTGACCCTGCATGGCAACAAGGTAAAAATCTTATTGAGAGACATTTTGTATTTCCTATGCGAAGGATATGGAGTGAATCACCAAGCCATGTTGGTAGGTGGTTGAGTGAGCATATTTACTTGATTCGTACTAATTCTATTTTAACCATCCATAACAGTGGCTCTGTGCTTATTATAAGTCAAAATTATTTTTGTATTTTAAGAAGTCGAGGAATGTTGACTTTTTTTTTATAGGGGCACTAGTAAAAGACTTTATCATTTTTTATTGTTTCTTGTTGCTTCTTCAAAATAACTTCCTCCACTTTTTTCCTTATGACCTCCTCTTCAGTTCAAGGCACAGTTTTTGAACGATAAGGATGGCCCATAGAGCTAAAAATTCTTCTAATGAAGGAAACCTTATGAATATATATTATTTGATGGGTAAATTCATTTTCTAGTTGTAGAAGTTGATAATATCTAGTCACCATAGTTTAAGGCCTTGCATAAAGAGTGGCATAATCTCCCTTAATTTATTCTTTTACTCTTCCTGATGATTGTTAGATTAATTTTAAATTAAAAATTATTCTCTAAAAATAACACTATCAAATTAAATTAAAATGACTTTTAGATTTACCTCTAAAGCCTCTTCAAGTGATTGCTTGGTATTACTCTACTTGCCTTCCTCATTCAAGGATTCAATGAATTCCTTTTCTATATGAGGATCCTTATACATATAATTTATAAAAGCAAACAAATAGAAGATAACTTATGAAATCACCTTTAAATCGATATATTAGTGAGTTTAAATTAAATTCATTTACAAAAAAAAGAAGTTAACTTGCGAGCGTGCATTCTTTCAATGTAGTTATAATATAAATATCCCATAATCTCAAACTCTAAGCTTCTCAAGTCAAAGAAGCTTTCTTCCTCAATATTGAAAAATGAAGTGAAGCTCTATTAGTATGGATGGGTCATGTCGAGTTGCAATTAGCCATTTGTTCTTACTATAAGATAAGCAATATCTATTTTTCCCAACTATTGATTCTTGAGGCTGAATAACTTTATTTCAATCCTAGATAGAGGACAAATATATCCTTAAAAGTTATAACAATAAACAAATGACAAATATGACTATTGACAATCATATCTTATTCTTCCTCCTTAGAAGTATAACTGCAACAATACCAACAAATGAACTTAACACCCATTTATGTCAGGATCACACTATAAAATTAAACATGTCTACCACTTCATGTTATGTGAGTTGAGTAAAAAAATGAATAATAAATTTTTTTGTTAAAAATTTAAATCATTTTATGTTTCATTATCATAAATTATATTACTTTTAGCAGAAATTTCCACATGAGAAGAAATAGAATAAATATAGCACCTAGGCACCGCATTTAATAGTTTTGTGGTGCTATAAAGATGGGAAATGGCCAAGGAAACAGAGAACATAGTGACTGTGCTAGAAAACTAGCATCATAACTCTAAAGATGAAGCCTAAGCACCAACTCTATGGTGCCACAATTTCGGAAAGAAAAACAAAATGTTCAGAAACCTATGAACTCAATATCTTAGCAAAGAGTTTCGGTATCACCGCACCAAGGGAAAGGAGATTTGAAAAATCAAGATATATAGTTTAGTGTAAACAATGTTACATATTAGAGAACTTGATTGTTATGAAAATCGGAACAAAAAAACATGAATCAATACAAACCAGAAGAAGAACACAGAGATTTAACGAGGTTCGGTTGTTGACCTCATTTTACAATGAGTCAATACCTTATGACCTAAAAAGTCAACATTGGTCAAAATGGTCAAACCAGACCTAATGACCAATCCTGTTGACCCCATAGGTCAACCTTATGACCTAAAAGTCAACTTTGGTCAAAATGGTCGAACTGAGACCGATGACCAATCTCGTTGACCCCATAGGTCAACCTTATGACCTAAAAAGTCAACATTGGTCAAAATGGTCAAACCGGACCCAATGACCAACCACGTTGACCCCATAGAGTTAACCTTATGACCTAAAAGTCAACTTTAGTCAAAATGGTCAAACCGGACCGATGACGAGTCCGTTGACCCCATGAGTCAACCATATGACCTAAAAAGTCAACTTTGGTCAAAATGGTCAAACCAGACCCAGTGACCAACCTTGTTGACCCCATAGGTCAACCTTATAACCTAAAAAGTCAACATTGGTCAAAATTATCAAATTAGACCTAATGACCAATCCTGTTGACCCCATAAGTCAACATTTTGACCTAAAAAGTTAACATTGGTCAAAATGGTCAAACCAGACTCAGTGACCAACCCTGTTGACCCCATAGGTTAACCTTATGACCTAAAAAGTCAACATTTGTCAAAATGGTCAAACCAGACCTAATGACCGATCTCGTTGACCCCATAGGTCAACCTTATGACCTAAAAAGTCGACTTTGGTCAAAATGGTCAAACCGAGACCGATTGACATACCCTGTTGACCCCATAAGTCGACCTTATGACCTAAAAAGTCAACATTGGTCAAAATGGTCTAACCAGACCTAATGACCGATCTCGTTGACCCCATAAGTCAACCTTATGACCTAAAAGTCAACTTTGGTGAAATTGGTCAAACCAGGACCTAATGACTAACCACTGTTGACCCCATAGGTCAATCTTATGACCTAAAAAGTCGACTTTGGTCAAAATGGTCGAACCGGACTAATGACCAACCCTATTAACCCCATAAGTCGGCACTTATGACCTAAAAAGTCAACATTAGTCAAAATGGTCAAACCATACCCGATAATGACCAACCTCGTTGACCTATAAATCAACCCTTTCACCCGATGACACATTTAAAACCCCACGATGACAAAATCACAAATACTAGACATTTTAAAATTAAAATGATCAATTTGGTCGACTTAGGTCAACCTGAGTCAAAATTGGTCAACACCTATCTATTTTGATTAAAATAGATAAAAATGAAATAAAAACAACAAAATTAATCAAATAATTAATTTTAAAATTATTTTGATTAATTAAAATGACTAATGATTTAATTTTCAATATTTTAATTAAATGACATAATTAATTAAAATGAAAATAAAATTAAAATCATAAAATGACAAAAATGATAAAATTAATCAATTAATTAATTTGAAATTATTTTCAATTAATAAATTGATTAATAAACCATTTTCCAACAATTTTAATTAATAAAATAATTAATTAAAATGGGAATTAAGAAAGAAATGAAATGACATAGCCTTCTCATTATTAGTTAGGCTAAACCTATCTTAAGACATAATTAACACATAATTAAGCCTACTTTAAATCAACATAGCCATGGGTTAACACCCATCATGATGCATGGGGTGAGGTGTCTCTTCCTCGTTCACCCTAGGCTTCATTTAGCCATGAGGTGGTCGGCCAACATTAGGCCTCACCTCCCACCTCCCAAGCTACCCAATGGAAGGAAAACCATGCATGAAACCCCCCCTTACCATGGTTAGAAGCAACGATGAGGGATAAGCTTGTGTGTCACCATTTGCCGAAGCTTAAGAGATGATGTGTAAGCTCCACTAAGAAGAATAGAAGCGACTCACCATGCACCTCTTACATGAGCCGATGGGGGAGAGACAAAACAAAGGAAGTCATCATGGAAAGCTTAGGGAGAAGGAACCATCCATATCCTCGACCAATTTCTTCATCCAATGGATCGATAGGGGAGATAACTACTCCCTAGAACAACCTAAGCTAAACCATGGCCTCCCCTTGGCTATAAAAAGAGCCCATACCCGAGCCTAGCAAAAGGAGAGAAAAAAAATTCAGGGAAACCTATAGGATGCCCAAATCCACTTGCTCCCAACATAAAAATTCTTCCTTAGAGTCTCAGCAATCTATTAGGATCAAATCCAAGCCATAGATTGAGCCTATTTAAGCCAATTTGATCAAATTTCAAAACGACCTAAATTAGGTACCTCTTCGAAATTCTCCCCTAAGCCCGACTTACGGATCAAATTGATGCGACAATAACCTTCCATTGGAGTCCTAGAAGGCAACCATAAGGTCCGATCTAGCTTGATTTGCTTGTGGCAAAGGTATGGAATTTTTCTTTACAAAATAAATCGTATTTTCAATATATCATGTGTTATACTAGCTCAGAAGTGTATCATCACCGTATGGATGGATACTTCTCATCCAGATGATCATTTAAAAAAAATCACTCAATTTCATCACGAAATGAGTGAGATATTAACATTTGAAGTTTAACGGTTATGAAAATTTCTGAAATTAAAATGGATTTATCACAGCCGTCCGTTCCCGTGTTTTGGAATGGCGGGAACGGACGGCGCTGACCAAACAACGCGGTGTCCGCTGTTCGGCTGCCCGCACCGGATTTTCCCGCTCTTCGACGGCTCCGAGGACACGCGTAGCCGTGTGAGGAGTTTGGCGGCTGGAAATTAAACAAAAATCCATTTTAACCTTAAAAACTTTAAAAATCAATATCTTTTTATCTAGAGGTCACAAAAATATAATAAAAATACCTTTCGAAAGCTCTTGAAGAGGAGAAAATTATGAAATAAAAATCATAATTTTATTCTCTGTATTTAATTTTTAATTAATTAAATACTCTCTGGAGTATTTTAATTATTAAAAATTCTTTATAAATAAAAAAATTATGAAACTTTGAGGCATTTATCTTTATGTTCTTAGGAACCTTCCATGATTTTTCTAAGGACAGAAAAAATGTCTAAGGCACTTTTCTTTAATTTTCAAGTTTCTTTGTAATTATTTCAAATAATAATTATAAAAAATTGAAAATTAAGAAAAATAAAATGAAAATGACTAGAAATGATAGAGACGACATGTACAATAACCCTAAGAAAATCATTTCTAAGTCATAGAAATTATTTTGAATAGTATTTTGAAATTTAGGGTTGAAATTCTTTATTAATTAAATAATTTTAATCCTAAAAACAACCCTTTATAAATTTAATCTATTTTCATCAACAATCTAAGTTTGAAAATGGTTCTAGTCTATGATAGACTAATGGTAAACTTCACTTAAGTCTAAAATGACCAAATTAGACTTAATTAGGTTTAAAAATAATATTTAAATCCATTAAACCTTACTTAAATTAGGTTTAATATAAAAATTAAAGTTTTAATTAGGTTTAAGGATATATTAAACCTAATTAACCAAAATCAAATCTTTTAATTAAGTTTAAAGACAAATTAAGCTTAATTAACACATTAAACCTTACTTAAATTAGGTTTAATCTAAAAATTAAATTTTTAATTAGGTTTAATGATATATTAAACCTAATTAACCAAAATCAAATCTTTTAATTAAGTTTAAAGACAAATTAAGCTTAATTAACCCATTAAACCTTACTTAAATTAGGTTTAATATAAAAATTAAATTTTTAATTAGGTTTAAGGACATATTAAACCTAATTAACCAAAATCAAATCTTTTAATTAAGTTTAAAGACAAATTAAGCTTAATTAACCCATTAAACCTTACTTAAATTAGGTTTAATATAAAAATTAAATTTTTAATTAAGTTTAAGGACATATTAAACCTAATTAATCAAAATCAAATCTTTTAATTAAGTTTAAAAACAAATTAAGCTTAATTAACCCATTAAACCTTACTTAAATTAGGTTTAATATAAAAATTAAATTTTTAATTAGTTTTAAGGACATATTAAACCTAATTAACCAAAATCAAATCTTTTAATTAAGTTTAAAGACAAATTAAGCTTAATTAACCCATTAAACCTTACTTAAATTAGGTTTAATATAAAAATTAAATTTTTAATTAGGTTTAAGGACATATTAAACTTAATTAACCAAAATCAAAACTCTTTAATTAAGTTTAAGGACATATTAGACTTAATTAACCAAAACTAAATCCTCTTAATTAAGTTTAAGGACACATTAAACTTGGTTAACCTATTGAACCTTAGGGTTTAATTCAAAAACCAAACCTTTAATTAAAAACATATTAAACTTAATTAACCCCCTTAAAACATAAGGTTTAATCAAACTTAAACCCTAATTAGGTCTAACCCTTAGACCTAATTAAACCATTAAGTCTTAACTAAATTAGACTTAATCGAACCTAAACCCTAATTAAGTCTAACCCATTAGATCTAATTAAACCAATTAGACCTTAACTAACTAAGGTTTAATCGAATATAAACCACTAATTAGGTTTAACCCATTAGACCTAATTAAACAATTAAACCTTAACTAACTAAGGTTTAATCGAACTTAAACCACTAATTAGAGTCTAACCCATTGAACTAATTAAACCATTAGACCTTAACTAACTAAGGTTTAATCGAATATAAACCCTAATTAGGTCTAACCCATTAGCATCTAATTAAACCATTAAACCTTAACTAACTAAGGTTTAATCGAACTTAAACCCTAATTAGATCTAACCTTTGGATCTAATTAGACCATTAAGTCTTAACAAAATTAGACTTAATCAAACATAAACCTTAATTAAGTCTAACTCATTAGACCTAATTAAACTATTAAGTCTTAATTAAGTAAGACTTAATCAAACACAAATTCTAATTAAGTCTACCACATTAGACTTAATTAATTATTAAACCTTAATCAACTAAGGTTTAATTAAACCCAAATCCAACCTTTAGCCCAAATCCAACATAACATAAACATTAAACTTAAACATAACTTGAGTCCAATCCAACTTGAACTCAAGTTAACCTAAACCTTAGGTTCAACCCATATTGAACCTAACTTAAACTCAAATATAACCTAACTTGAGTTCAATCCAACTTGAACTTAAGTTAACCCAAACCTTAGGTTCAACCTATATTGAACCTAATCTAAGCTCAAACATAACTTGAGTCCAATCCAACTTGAACTCAAGTTAACCTAAACCTTAGGTTCAACCCATATTGAACCTAACCTAAACTCAAATATAACCTAACTTGAGTCCAATCCAACTTGAACTCAAGTTAACCCAAACCTTAGGTTCAACCCATATTGAACTTAATCTAAACTCAAACATAACTTGAGTTCAATCCAACTTGAACTCAAGTTAACCTAAACTTTAAGTCCAACCCACATTGAACCTAAATTCAATTCAAACCAAACTTAAGTCTAATCTACATTAGACTTAAGTAAAACCAGACCTAGGTTTAATTCAACATAAACCTAAGTCAAACCAGTGCTTAACTTAAGTCTAACCTATAGTAGACTTAAGTAAAACCAAATTTAGATTCATGTTAAATATGAATCTAAGTCAAAACTAGACCTAACTTAAGTCTAACCCATACTATACTTAAGTAAAACTAAAGTTCAACTTGACATGAACTTAAGTTCAACCCAAACAAAAAGAAAAAAAAACTTAAGTCTAACCTATATTAGACTTAAATAAAACCTAAACTTAAGTTCAACCTATATTAAACTTAATCCTAAGTCTAGGTCTAACTTTAAATAGACTTAATTAAAACTTAAGTCTTATCTAAAAGGGACTTGGATGGTTCGCAAATCTAATTAAGTCTAATTTATTAGACTTGATTAACCTTTAAGTCCTATTTAAACAAGACTTAAAACTTAATTAAATCTATTCTGAGCCAAACCTTTTAACTTAAGTTCAAACAGACATGAACTCAAGTTAAATAGATTCAATCAACATTGAATCTAACTTAGGTTCGACCATACATGAACCCAAGTTAATTCAATCAATATTGAATCTAATTTCAAACCTTTTAACTTAAGTTCAGACAGACATGAACTCAAGTTAAATAGATTCAATCAACATTGAATCTAACTTAGGTTCAACCAGACATGAACCCAAGTTAATTCAATCAATATTGAATCTAATTTCAAACCTTTTAACTTAAGTTTAGATAGAAATGAACTCAAGTTAATTAGATTCAATCAACATTGAATTTAACTTAGGTTCAACCAGACATGAACCCAAGTTAATTCAAACAATATTGAATAACTTTCAACCTTTTAACTTAAGTTCAGACAGACATAAACTCAATTTAATCTAAACCAAACCTTTTAACTTAAATTCAGAGAGACATGAACTCAAGTTAATTCAGAATTTAAGTTTAAACTTAAAATAAAGATATAAATTCAACATTTCAAACCAAAACTGACATAATCAACAAAAAAATTTGACATTTCAAAAATAAAACAACATAACCAACATAAAATTGACATTTCAAAATAATTTGACATAAATTGACATCCAAGATATATTCAAATATTCTGTGACATTATTTCTGACTATATTTTCTTTGCAGGGTGAAAACAAGAAATTTCGCTTAGATTTTCTTTACATATTATAGGATGTACTAACTCTGTTTTGCAGGACGACGTTCTAGGAGAACAAAAACAAAACCAAAACTTTTAGGTTAGATATATAACCTGAAACTTTTCAACAAAAACAACGACAATGACAACAAAAATAAAACCAAAACTTTTAGGTTAGACATATAACCTGAAACTTTTCAAAAAAACAATGACATTGACAACAAAGACAAAACCAGAACCTTTAGGTTAGACATAATACCTAAAATGTTCAATAACATGATATAAAAATATTAGGGAGTGATAGTGGGTACATCTCTCCTTAAAAATAAAATTTATTTAGAAAACAAATGATTAACATTAATCAGAAGTTTTCTTAAACAATTGAAAATTGTTTAAGATGTAATTAACTATAGAAGCTTGCTTCTATATGAGATCTAAAAGAACCCGAAATAGAAATCTGCTGTTTACCATGATCTTCTTAATATGAAAATTCTAGAATATGTTATTCAGAATATCCTCATATAAGAATTATCATAAACACCCTTTTCTACTATTAGTCCTAAAATTTTCTAAATCCTTCGTAGGATTTATAGGAATAAAACTAGGCTAATATTAGATGGCGACTCCTTGACATTGACACTCAAACCCAATCTCTTTCTGCCCACACCGCCGACATCGGCAAAGACATGCCTACGTCCTCGGGAGCAGAGCAGCGAATTTCACTATTTCAGAGGAGTTACAAGTCTGGTTCAAACATACCCATAGGATTACACATTTATTTATAGATAAAACCCATAGATAAATTACTAACTCGCCCTTGCTCCCCCCAACCCACTAAATATGAACAGACACACCTCTTCACCAAGAAAAACTCCAACTACCTAGATATGAGTCATACCTAACAATTCTCCACCTTGGCAAATATCCAACACCTTAGGAGATATGCATCACCTGGTATATGTGTCTACCAAACAAATCTCCACCTTAGCGAATGTCCAGCCCCTTAGGAGAAATATACATGAAGTTTTTCAAACCAAGTGAGTTGAGCAACCAAGCCAACTAGCTACGCAACTGTTAAAATTCAACAAGTTCAAGTCACCCAAGGACTTGTTGAGAATACCTGGCTTGGTCAACCGTGCCATTTAACACCCAAAGCACATTCCTGTTCGCACAAAATACAGCTGAACTACTGCGAACACCTTGCCCGAAGCCTTTTCCTGTTCGTGTCAACGCCTTAGCCGAACTCCACCTATCGCAACTCCTTCTGCGACGAACTTGCGAACTGTATTTTGCCTCGTTCGAAATTCACCTGTCGCGATCCACCTGTTGCAAAATCACCTGCAATAAACCTTCGAACACCAGCTGTCGAACACCACCTGTCGCAGCTGCACTTGCCGCAACTCCTGCGACAAACTTGCGAACTCCTGCCGCAACTGCACCTGCTGCAACTCCTGCGACAAACTTTCAAACTCCGCTGTAACTGCACTTACCGCAACTCCTTGTGCGACAAACCTGCAAATTCCTCTGCAACTGCACCTGCTGCAACTCCTCATGCGAAAAGCCTGGGAATTCCGCTGCAACTGCACATGCCGCAACTCCTCGTGCAACAAACCTGTGAATTTCTCTGCAACTACACTTGCCACAACTCCTCGTGTGACAAAACCAGGTTCCTATTCACCGGAACCAAACTCCACCTCGCGAAAATTCCTTCGCGAAATGCTGTCGCGCATCCTCCATTAAGGCTATCGCGCCAACAGCCTGCCACCCAAACTGGCAGCAACTCAGGAACATCTGGCCGTTACCCGACCTGCTCCACTCAATCTGTGAAGTCCTTCCTGTCGCTTTCGCCTCGTAAGTCCTCCGTCGAACAAACTGTTCATGGATCCTTCCACCTGCGCAGTCGTCTTCTTGTCGCTGATGATAACTGCCCTCAAGTCCTCCGCAAAACCAAATGTTCGCGGTAACTGAACATCCACTTGGACTTTCGTAGATCTTTTCACCTGGTACTTTTTTCGTTCAGCAGTTCTTCCAAGAATTAGAAAATTCCTTCTTTGAATATTCTCCACCTCCGGCAAATTGGGAGCCTCCGCCAAATAAAGAATTCTCTCCGCCATCTCACTTGCTGGGAATAAAAATTCCATCTGGACTCCACAGAAAATAAATCCTTTATTTCCATTTGTTCAAAAAGAAATTAATTCCCTTCAGAAGCAAATAACACGGGAAGCAAATCATTTCTTCTAAAATAGATCTCTGAAGCTTAATTTTAAAGAGAATATTCTACTGAAAAGTAGAAGATTCCTCCTCCCTTCCAGCTTCACCTGTCGCGCCCGAACCGATGCCGATTCGGTGCAATGTCACACCTCTTCGTGGTAACTGCCGCAGCCCAACTCGATCGCGACGCCTGGCTGCCTATACGGAGCGACGCTCCCTTTCGCTGCGAACTGCCCTGCGCGAAACTTGGCTCCTCTGTCGCGCGATTCGCGAACCGGCTCTGTGCCGACGCGAACCGGCTCTTCGTACTGCGCGAAACTCAATGTCGCGCCTCTTTGCCAGGAACTGCTCGTGCCTGTTCCAACCGCGAACCGTCGCACCCCCTGCAACCATCGCACACCTCCTCTCCCGCTTCGCTAACTTCCTGCGAAGCCCGTTCGTGACGAACCTTGCCTTCTCACGCTAGCCGTCTGCTCTTGAGCGATTAAGGGCAACAGGAATACTCTATTCCATTCCTCTGTTCTTCCAGCAATCCTTTCTTCAGACATAAATTAATTAAATCTGCTTGTTTCCCTGAGAAATTCTCCTCCATCTGGCGCCAACAACAGGAGTTAGGGAAGGGATTTAATTCCTTGCCTCCGCCAGCTTGCGTCTCTGCCAGGCAGTGATTCCCTTTTTTTTAACTGCAGTAAAGTTCTCCTGTTCACCTCACCAACCCCGCGAACCGGCGCTCCTCTTCGAGCAAACAGCCTCGCCAAACTGCCGCCTCTTCGCGGCAACTGCTCTCCGTGCGCGGAAAGGAGAATATTTCCCTCCACCTCAACTCCTCCGCGACACTGTCTTTCCCGGGATGGAAGCAGATGAAAGATTCATGCTGCCTCGCCTGTGCAAACCTGCACCAAGCGCCTCTGTAAATCGCCGCAGTTTTACCACGCGCGAACTCCCGCGCACAAAACAGGAAGAAATATTCCTTCTTCCTCTCCCTGTGCGGCGACTCAGCCTCGAATTCACTGATCCGAATCTACTCCAGTCGTGCTTCGTGACCGACTGCTCCACCTCAATCACAGCCCACAAATATTTTTTTTTGTGTCAAACTACCCTAAGCCTTCCAACGCCCAAATGTGTCTTCATCCACTCTCCACAATCTGCACCAAACTGCAACGCACAGGAACCGAACTTCTTCCTCTGCCGCAAACCAAATTTCAAAATCATTTCTTCTTCAATCTTCCTGTGCCGATTTCCTCCGCCCCAGAACTTTAGTTCTGATACCAATTGTTATGAAAATCGGAACGAAAAAACAAGAATCAATACAAACCAGAAGAAGAACACAGAGATTTAACGAGGTTCGGCAAAGACATGCTTACGTCCTCGGGAGCAGAGCGGCGAATTTCACTATTTCAGAGGAGTTACAAGTCCGGTTCAAACATATCCATAGGATTACACATTTATTTATAGATAGATCCCACGGATAAATTACTAACTCGCCCTCGCTCCCCCCAACCCATTAAATATGAACAGACACACCTCTTCACCAAGAAAAACTCCAACTACCTAGATATGAGCTATACCTAACATTGATCACAAAAAGGAGCTCAAATTCAGCTAAAAGATAGGGAGATTAGACCATTGGTGCCAAGTTTAGTGTTGCAATGCTACAAGCAGCGCCCGGTGCTACTTGATACACTACCACACCAATTCATCCCTGACTATTTAGTTTTGAAACTATTCTAGAGATGGTTAAAAAGTTTAGGGAGTTATTCATATGATGTTAAAGATCTAATAGCATAGTGTGTGTGAGGGATACTTAAAAGATGATTTTAATGATACTCAGTGAGGGAGTGGATAAAAAAGAGAATGCCTTGAAAAATAAGTGGTGCAAGAAAAGAAGATAATTTAGAGAGTAAATTTATAACAATTATTAGGTTCTATCTTTCTTATTTGGCATTTATTTATTTTATTTTTTTTTTAAGGAAGTGTTATTTGTGTTCTCCATCTCAAAGCATGAACTATTAGCTAAACTAAAGGTTTGTAAGTCATTTTACAATTGTTCTTGAACTTTATTAAAATTGCTAGTATGGAATACTAAAAATAATTTATATAACTTCATGATTAATTGAATTCAACCATAAGCCAAATGTTTATTTTAAAACTAGTGTGATATTCAATTATCAATAGAGCCAAAGAGACAGAATTAAAAGTATTTTACCAGATTTCATAGAATAAACATATACTTATTTAAGAAGTTACAATAATTAGAGAACATTTTTAATGTTATTGATCATTTCAATATTTGTAGACATATATTGAATTAAAAAAGATTAATTAGGTCTTATAGTTATCAATAAAGATAGGAGATTAAAGTGTTATTGATTCACATTTTAAAATTTTAATTTTCAATAAATGCAATAACCCACTACAAGTAAATTGCAAATATAAGGTGATTTCTTTAATTAATAATTCTCTTGCTAGTGGTATTTTATTTTTAGGTTAATTTTATCATTTTTAATTCTTGAATGAAATCCTAATGTAATAGGTATTAGTAATTAATTAATTTAAGATATAATAACGAGATCATCATGACAACAATATTCTGTTCATTTATAAATTACTTGTGTTGCACGTGCAATTAGTTACAACTTTTTAGTTAGTCAGTTTATTTCCTAAATGATGACTCAATCCTAATCAAATTTGATCAAGATATAATAGTAACTCATCATCATACATCGTGTTTAGAAGTTAATGTTTTTTAACTACTCCGAGTTTGATGGAGTTATCGAATACAAACTCTATTTTTGTTATGTTCTCATTCAAAATAGTCATCTTTGATTAACCAAAAGAACATGAGTTAAGAAAGCATTCTTACTATTATAGAATGCAGAACCCATCTTGATTAGAGAAATAAAGGAAATGAAGTGAATGAAAGAAAAGATTGAAGGCAGAAAATATTTGGAAGCTGTAGGATTTTTGAAGGGACAAAGTTCTTCGTGTAACTCGAAGTGACCTATTTAAAGAAATAATGTAAATAATAAGAGCAAGATAGTAAATATACTAACAATCAAGTTCAGCTCTTTGATTACTACACATTAATGGCAAAGCAAAATTTTTATGAATCACATCATATAAAATTAAAAAAAAAAAAACAGTTCCTTTCATTACATCTATAAGAGCAATACAATCCTTTCAAACATAAGAACGCATCCTAATTATATGGGATGATTTCCTCTATTTAAAAAAGAGTTAAGGAAAAAATGAAAAAAGAATCATTGGTTGCTTCAAGTGGAATTCAATCACTTTCAATTAAACTTTTCTTTATGAATTCACCGCAGCCATAGGCTGATTGGATGTGATATGCTCCATGTACCTCTGAAACACCCGAAAACTTATTATTTACGTTAGAGACCTCTTTTTTAAATTTATTGAAGGAATTCTTCAATTCAGACAATTGCATAGAGATTTGGGTCCTGCATGAAATTGAAGCCGTCATCGAACTATTTAGCTCCAATGATAACTCATTAGCCTTCTTCATAATCTTAACATCCGCATTTATTTTTTGGAATAACTAGTGGTACAGATGTTTGGAAATGTTTCCCTAATTAATGTAGATGGATTTCATTTGCACAAATAATGAGAACCATGAAAAGAGTCACTATACTCTTTTAAGTAATTCGACGAGAAGATTTTTAATAGTGTTATTCTAAACAAATAGAAACATAGATGGTTTGGTCACATTAAATGTCGACCATCTGATGATTCGACTAGGAGAGTAGATGTTTTAGATTTGAGTTATGTTGTAAAAGGCGGAGGTAAACCTAAGAAGACTTGGTCTTATTGTATAAAAAACGATCTCAATTTTTTAGAACTAAATGAAAATACGACACTAAATAGGATGCAATGGAGAAAAAAGACTCATGTAACTGACCCTACATAGTGGGATTAAGGTTTTGTTGTTGTTGTTGTTGTTGTTGTTGTTGTATTCAAAACAATAGAAATATTATGTCCTTCAACAAAAGGACATGTTATTCTAACTTCATGTGCTTTGGCTTTGGACGACTCATTTATCACAGGGTGATGTGAATACCATAGGAGTTGTTTTCTTGGGCTTCTTGTCTGCACGGTCAAATTGATCTTCCTGAGGAGCATTGCACGAGTGATTTAAATCAAGTTCAATTCAACATTAGCATTTGATTGAATAAGTTGATCAACAAAATGCTCCTTATCAATTCACTAAATGTGAAATGGGTGGTTATAAAATCAATTCACCCTTCTAAATAGACTAATCAAATTAAAAATCAAATTGATCTTTATAAATGAAAATATATCAACTCAAGTGAATAATCCATTTTAATAACTTTTTTATAAGCGTAGGCGCACAGCGCCAACCTAGTCGGCGCTTGGCTTGCCGGTGCACAATTTAGCACGGAGTTTGCTAAGTGTCAAATTTTCATTCTGACTTCTCTTAATCATTAATTAGATTAAATAAACTCTACTTAAGTTTAAAAACTCTAAATTACTACCTGCAAAAACATAAAAACAAACCAGCAAAGCAGACAAAACACAACAAACGACATAAAACCAAAGCACACCGATAAATATGGGTTGCCTCCACAAAAGCGCTTGTTTTAACATCTTGACCTGACATACCCAGAACTTATTCTGAGTGACCCGACGTCGAATTCTCATCGAATTTAGATCTATTGACTGAAAAACAGGTTTAAGTCTTTGTCCAGTTAACTTTAAATATTTTTCCGATCTTAGAATCTTGAATATCTACGGCACGATAAGAATAAACTTTATTACAATAAAATGGACCCATCCACCTGGACTTAAGTTTTCCATAAAATATTCTCGGTAAGCATTACACTGTAAAACTTGTTGTCTGTTATAAATTTTAATGAAATCTTCCGATCATGCCATAACTTCATCTTTTCAATATAAATCTTAGCATTTTCATAAGATTCATTCCTAATTTCTTCAAGCTCATTCAGTTGCAATAATCTCTTTTCAGCGGCATTTTCCAAGTATAGTTGAACTCTTTAATAGCCCAATATGCTTTATGCTTTCAGGATTCGAAAGGTAAACTGGCTTGGCTTTTCCAAAAATCGGCCTATGTGAGACTTGTTCTATGAGTGTTATGTAAACGATCCTATAGGACAGCAAAGCATAATCCGGATTTAATTGACATTCTTTCTATTTGGATTAACCGATTTTTTCCAAAATTAGTTTAATTTGACGATTGGATAATTCAGCAAACCACTTGTTTCAGAGATGATAAACGTGTAAATGCGATGATTAATATGATATTTCTTTGCTAACTTCCCAATAATCGCATTTCTAAAATGACTTCCACCCATCAGTTAGGATTACTCTTGGTATTCAAATTTCACAAATATATTCTTTTCTAAAACTTTGCAACACTTTGAGCATCACTTCGAGATAAAGCGATAGCTTCAATCCATTTGGAAACGTAGTCTACTGCTATCAAAATATAAACATTTCTGAAAGATGGTGTAAATGGTCCATGAAAATCTATAGTCTGAACATCGAATATTTGACTTCAACATATAATTGAGGGGCATCTCATGTCTTCTAGAAATATTGCTACATCTTTGACACTTATCATAATTTTTAATATAAACATTCATGTATTAAAATTGTAAAAAGGCTACCTAAATCTGGATGTAATATTTACTTTGCATTTATATTTAAGCTCTTGTATAATGATGTAGCCATTTTTGAATAATTTCATAAAAGTTTCTTCCAAAGGTACACAACTTCGAATTATAAAGATCCTTTCCTTATTTATATAAAAATAGGTCATCAAAAATAAGTCTTAGCATCGGACGAAATTTCTTCTTTTCATGATATGTCGAACCATAGGGTATAATATTACTAACAATAAAGGTTACTATGTACGCATACCACGGAACCTGTATTCTTCTTGTTGAACAATTTTTCATGGGGAAAATGTTCATTAATTTCTTGATATCACGGAGAGAGATTTTTGATTTCAAGCACACGGACAAATGATCGGCAATTTGATTATCGGAACCCTTCTATCTCTTATCTAAAATCGGAATTCTTGCAAAAGAAGAATCCATCTTATCATTCTTGGTTTTACATCATTTATCTTCATTAAGTATTTAATAACGAATTAGTCGATTATGCCTGACACATTTAATTCAATTAAATATAATCAAAAATTTATCAAAGGCAAATACTATAGCTAATAACTCTTTCTCGGTAGTGGTATAATTAATTTGAGCTTCATTTAAAGTTCTTAGCATAATGGTACTTTGAAAATTTTATCATATTTCTAACCCAAAACGGCACCAATATAGCATATTCACTAGCATTACACATTAATTCAAGGTTTTTCCCAATTTGGTGAAATTATTACAGGTGCGGTGATTAATTTTTCTTTAGTAAACGAAGGCTTTACGGCATTCATCATCGAAATTAAAATTGCATCCTTTTCCGGTAAATGGCATAAATGTTTTGTAATCTTTGAAAAGTCTTTAATGTAACGCATAGAATCCAACATGTCCTAAAAAACTTCTAATTCCCTTACATTGGTTGGCGAGGTAAATTAGTTATCTTGAATTTTTGCGGGATCCACCTCCGTCTTTTAGAATCAGTGTCTGATACAAAGTTCCTCCTGCTACCATAAATTGGCATTTTTCTTAATTAAGGACAAATTAAGTTTCTTCTAAGCGTTTTTAAAACTTTAGATAGATGTTTTAAACATGATTCAAACGAAATTCAAACATGAAAAGTCATCCATAAAAAACTTTAAACCCTTTTCAATTAAATCACAAAAATAGCCATCATACATCTGCGAAATGTAGCGGGGCATTACATAAACAGGGCATTCTTCTAAAAGCAAACATACCATAAGGGCCAGTAAATGTAGTTTTCTCTTGATCCTCGGGAGACAAATTGAATTTGATGAATGCTTCCATTATGTCATTAGGGAAAACAAAAGTATTTATGCCGACCACAGTCTGCATCCAACATTTTGATCTAGAAAAGGGAGTGGAAAAATGATCTTTCCTTGTGGCACGGTTTAACTTTCTATAATCGATGCATATTCGCCACCTGTAACTTGTCTTCTTGGTATCATTTCATTTTCTCATTAACGGTGGCATTTACTCCTCCTTTCTTAGGAACACGATTGAATAGGACTAACCCGTGCAATATACGAGATTGGGGTAGATAATTCCGGCATCCGGCCGTTTTAAAATTTCTTTCTTAACAACGTCTTTAAGCGATAGAGTTTAATCACTTTGAAGTTAGCTTGCGGTTTACGATTATCTTCCATAGAATACATTAAATACAAATTGAAGGGGTGATTCCTTTAATATATGACAGTTAATGAAGCAGGAGGGGCTTTTCTTGTGCTTCTTCAAAATTTCAAGCAAACTCTCTTCACTTCTTTTCGAGTTAATTGAGAGAAATTATAACGAGGAGCAAGGTTGAAGTTCTACAGAAAAACATACTTCAAGTGATCAGAAAGCATTTTTAGCTCGAGTTCATGAGTTTGCTGAATTGATGGACCATAAGATTTATCTTTCTTGATGCAGTATCTGACAATTCAAAACTCACGAACAAACTTTAAATCTTCCTCTTGAAATTCTTTAGAATCAAATAGCTCCTCTTCTTGTATATTAAATTCTCTTTCAAGTTTTTCTTCATAAGTTGATTTGAAATGACATTCACTTAAATATTTGATAGCATCCGTCTATAACACTCATCTTCTTACATCTAGTAGGATATTTTATCGATTTTGAAATATTAAATGTAACGGTCTTGATCATTAACCTCATTGTTAATTCACCTTTTTGCACGCATCTATCATGGCTCTGCTTGTAGCTAGAAAATGTCTCCCAATTATGGGTATCTCTTTATCTTCCTCCATATCTAGCATAATGAAATCCACGGAAAAATAAATTGATCTACTTTACCAAAACATCTTCTATAACTCCTTTAGGATATGTGATCGAACGATCCTAACTAATTAAAATTCTGATGGTTGGAGTTATTTCTCTGGTCCAGGTCTTTTGAATATTAATAGAGCATAAGGTTAATACACACCCAAAGAATCACATAAAGCTTTTCCGCATAATCTTTCTCCCGATTGCACATGGAATTGTATGCATGCAAGGATCTTTAAGTTTTCGAAGCATTTTACGGAGTGTCATAGCACTCCTCACTAAGTGCAACAATCTCAATTTCTTGAAACTTCCTCTTTTTATTAAGAATATCTATTATAAATTTTTCATAGCTTGCCATTTGTTCTAGGGCTTCGGTAGAAATGGAATATTGATAGTAAGCTTCTTTAATATCTCCGAAATTTTGAAAATTGCTTATACGACTTTTGTTGACGAAGTCTCCTCGGGAAATGGTGGTGGTGGTTTTCTAAATCAACCTTAGGTGGAGAAATAGGTCTTTCAAAACCTTTGGAGCGTCCTCTAGGTCTTTGTTCCCATTCTTTATACTTGAGTTTTCTTTTTGAACTCACCTTCAATACTTTTCCACTTTTCGGTTGAATTGCTTTCACTTGTTCTTTATTCTTTTCTCTTGGATTCACTTGATGTGCTTGGAAGCATTCCTTGGGATCTATTACTTAAGGTATTTGCAATTTGTCGATTGATTTTCAATATTTACGATGGTTGCTCCTTGAATTTGTAATTGAGTTTCCATGCACTTCTGATACTACTTCTTCCATGGACAACTTCTTCTCCTTATTTTGTAAAGCATTGTTATAACACAAGGAAAGAGTTAATTCATCATTATTATTATTACCTTGGTTGTTCAGTTCTGATGGGTTTACTTGGGTGTTCCCCGAATTTGTTGATTAACACCACCACGATTATTGTTATTCGAGTTAAAATTTGGATGATTCTTAGGCTTGGGTTATAATAATTGGAATATGGGTTGTTAGGTAGGTTTGATTATAGCATTCACGATTTTTGGTGAAGAATAAGATATTATTTGGCCTAATGAATTTTCTTGATCATGAGATTTGGATCGGAAAATTGTCCCATTCTGGTCTCTTCCTTAAATGTTGACAACTTGATTTGCTAACATTGTAAAAGTATCATTTTCATAAGAAGCAACGTACCTTTTTAGGATTTAACCTTTGAAAAAGGCCATTGAAAATTATTAGTAGTCATTTATTCGATTAAAGCGCCAAAGCGTGAAAAATGGTTTAGAAATTAATGATCCACCACCGGCGGCATCGATGATTGATCTAAGAGATCCAACTAATCCATTATAAAAATTTTGAATTATTAGCTTGATACGGTATCGCATGATGTGGACCTTTCACGAGGAGAATCTTTAAATCTTCTCTGTCCTTCATATATTGATTCCCTTCGAAATAATGAAAAATGTTATATCATTTCTCGACTTAGCGGATGTAGATGGTGGAAAATATTTAGCGAAGATTTTGTGCTAAATGCTTTGAGGATTCGATAGATCCAGTTATTTATGTGAATGTATGCATTTTAGCTTTATACCTTAGTGAGAAAGGAAAAAGTCTAAGTCTAATAGCATCATCAGAAACACCATCGTATTTAAAAGTAGCACACAACTCTGAAAGTCATAGGTAGAATTAGGATCTTCGGTTATTGCTCCACTACGAAAGTGATTATTAGACACCATTTGGATAATAGCGGGTTTTTAGCTCGAAAGAATTAGCGAGCTACGGCGGGAGGTTTTGAATATTTTTACCACGAAGTTCATCTTGTAGGGTTAAACATAATCTCTTAAAGGTCTTAATTCTTGATGGATGGCAACATTTTGATCTTGATGATTTGCCATTTTTTTGAAAAATTTTATCTTTATGTATTTTTAATTTTTTGATTTTTACGATAGTTCTTTCTAATTCGAATCGTAATGCACGAGTCCTTTAGAACTTCCGAACTACGCATACAACAATAAAACGAAACAAAACACAACACACTAACAAAAACAAAGAAAAGTAAAAATTTAAAATTTCTTAATTCTCTTTAAAATGCAATTTAATTAATTTTCCCCCGGCAACATTAAAAACTTGATCCCTAATATTTATACTTCTAGATATGATGAAAATTGGCAACGACACCAAAAACTTGATGTCCTCACAAAATGTAACAACGCTAAAAACTTGAGTTCCGTAAGAATAGTGCCAAAACTTGGGCAGCTAGGAATATATGCGCTGATGATTAAGATGTAAATTATGATTTTATAATATGGGATACTACGCAAGTATACATATCATTTATCGAAGTAATATAGGACTTTCGATTAAGTCCCGAGATATCGAACGAAAGGGGGAAATATAAAAATCTTTAAAGGAATCGAGAAAATTATCTTTTTACTTTGTTTAATTGTTTTTGAAAAAGTATGTCTTGATTTTGAAACGTTTTGAAAGTTGATTTGTCTTTTGAAATTTCCTTAAAAGGTTAAGCAGAAATTAAAATTATAATAACTAATAACCTTTGGATGTAAAATACTATTAACACAGAATAAATTTTCTTTCTGCGAAGTAGTAATAATTCTTAAAACATTGTTATGTGAAAGTATTAATTTTCGTGACATATAGAAGCAAATGTGTTCTTTACCCTTACTTAGTTCTATAAAGAACATAGGTTAATTTGAAATTTTTATTATTTTGAACATGGTTAAGCGAGGAAGATACCAGTCTCTCCTCTAGAGTTCCCTCGATTCCTACCTAGGGGCTAACTTCTCGCATAAAACTCGAAACTGACAAGATTAGGGGTTTAGCTGTCGCTCTAAAATCCTCTAATTTTACTCCCTTTATAAAAATATCTTCTAATATTATATTCAATTATATGGACTACAATTCTCACCATATAATTGCATGTGATTCTTACTAATTTTTATGAGACAATACCGCATTGGATCTTACATAATCTTAAGAAATTCTATAACCCAAAATTTGAAAGTCAAGAGTAACAAAGTTTTTAAGACCAATCTTCACAACTTCTTCCAACTTTTAAACACTTATATTTCTACAACAATTCTTTGTAAATTAATTACTTATCCATTTAAGAAAGAAAAAAGATAAAGTAAACTACTCAGGTATTGAAGAAAATATAAAAACACATTGATTTGAAATTAAAAACAATGAAAAATATGAATTAATGATATTAATATAAAGATTAAAAGTAAACACTTATCTAATGTCTCTCCACAAGACTAAGGAAGTTCCTCTAAAACTTTGACTCTTCACTAAACTACTCCTTAGAGGCAAGTCTCCACGACTCACGATGACTCGAATACAAACTTCGGACTCCAATTAAAAACAAAATAAAGAAAGAAAAGAGGCTGGGAAGATGAAGACTTCACTCCGACCCTTTTCTCCTTTCTACTCTCTACTCCTACTCTAAAATAAAAACTCTTAAAATGCAGTGGAAGAACAAAAGAAAGAATGAATGAATGAGAAAGAATGAACCCTTCGAAATGCAAAGGAAGAGTCTCTAATCTTTCTTTAAGACTCTCTTTAAATAGTAAACCAAGATGCCTTAGTGTCTCTTGAAAATGTGTCCGATTCAATGTTTCTATCAAGGAACACACCCTTCATTCAAGCTTGGCGCTGAAAGGAAGTTATGGTAGTTACCGCCCCATGAGTTGCATCCATCCCCTTTGAAATTGCTCCAAATTCATGCGACCAAATTTTTATTTTTCATTTTTGCTCAATTTGATCCAATTTTGCTGATTTCATCCATGACATCTTTCATCATACCTGCAAGAAAAATACAAAATACCTTCCATTAAAGTTCAATATCATTAAAAATAGGTATAAAATGTGCATAAAAATACTAAATATTTCGGTCTTCTGGAGTTATAACAATCAACGGAAAAGTTGTACGTAGAGAAGAAATTGATCTTGCAACTAAACGATCAGCTACAGACTCAAAATACTACCTTAAATAATATTTAGAATCGGATAAATTGAAATAGCTAATTTCATTAATTACGAGACCATGAGGAACAGCACTTTGATGATGTTAAAATTAATCTTACAAGGATACGGAAAAGAACATGAACAAGAAAAAGACGCCTGTATCCAGAAGTGGAAAGGAATTAAAAGAGAAAACATGAATGAAATTGAAAAAGAGAAGAAGTTGAAGAGATTGAAAAACCTAAAGATGTCCTTTCTCAGTAAAGATGAGTCACATTACTATTAGTGGAAGTTGAAATGCCTGCCTTTAACCAAGACTTAAACGGCGAAGCTTGACCATTAATTTTAAGTTCTTTGAAATTTTTAAAAAACTTACCATCAACATTCCTTTTATTGAAGCTTTGGAGAAAAAACCAAGCTATGCAAAATTTATGAAAGGATATTTTAAGCAAGAAGAGAAAATTTGAAGCTTATGAAACTCTTGCATTAAGTGAAGAATACAGTACTTAATTCAGAATAAATTACCTCAGAAACTTAAAGATCCTGGAAGTTTCACTATACCATGTGTGGGTTTTTAGAGAAAAATTCTATGGAAAAGCATTATGTGATTTAGGAGCTAGTATTAATCTCATGCCATTTTCATTCTTTCGCTTAGGAGAATTTCTACACTGCTTGTAACTCTTCGGTTAGGCGATCGATCGATCACTTATCCTAAAGGAGTTATAGAGGATGTTCTTGTTAAGATGAACAAATTTATCTTCCACATCGTTCATTGTTCTAGATATGGAAGAAGATAAAGAAATACCTATCATTTAGGAGGCCTTTTCACAATTTCTTTAGGACATTTGTATGATTGATGTCGAAGAAATTAACGATGTGAGATTATTGTGATCAGGAGATAACAATGTTCTGAAATCAATGGTATCCAAATAAAGAAAAATTTTATCGGATGGATATTTTTGATTATATAATTGAAAAGCATTATCGAGAAAAATGTAAGTTCATTTACGATGATAAAGATAAAGAATCCATGTTATATAATGAGTCATTAAATGAGAAAAATTTATCTAAAGAAACTCATCATATTCATGAAAACTGAAATTTTAGACACAACTAAAAATGATATACTTTTACCCTCGATTGAAAAAGCCCACGAGCTAAGATTGAATTACTGCACTTTTTAAATGGCAACAAATTCATTTAACTTTACATGTTATATCTTAGGAATTAAGTAAAGATCAAGAAGAGAAATTCGCTAGGAGTTATGAAAGAATTATAAGAAAGCTTTCAGTTGGACTATTGCAGATATAAATGGAATAAGCCCTTGATACGAATGCATAGGATTTTAATAGAAGAAAATTGTAAACCTGCTCTTGAACCTCGAAAGATTAAACGATTATGAAAGAGGTTGTCGAAAGAGATTTTGAAATGGTTAGATGCTAGAATTATTTATCCTATTGTGACCTCATTTTTGATGAGGTCTTCTCTTCTTCTCTTTAGTACTTGGGATACGGCACCCAGAGCTTTCATGACTATGTAGAGGACTAGAATTGGGGCCTGCCTAGAATTTCAAACCACTTCTTAGCTCTGCAAACTCCACAAACTTGACTGTAAACCCCTAATCACCTAGAGGTTGAAATCAAGTGTGGAAGTTTAAAGTTGAGTTCCTATAGGACTCTTTGGCATAGGGCCATACAGGTAGCACTGATGCAGTGAGGGCGGCTTACATACATACAGCACTCATACACTACACTCATACACTACACTCATACACTGCTTCATACACCTCCTAAAATGCATATACCTAACTTGACCTCTACGACTCATGTAAGTGATTCACATGGATGGTCCTTAACCCCAAGCCTTGGTAAGAGGGTTAGGAACAACATAGTGAATGCCTCGAATGAGTCATTACGCCAGCTCATATAAGGCTTGATGTGGCTTCATAACTCAACCAAAATGATTTTATTCCACTTATATTCACCCGATCTTGATTTCCAAATTTTCGATTTTTGACCCCGGGACCACCCACCCTTTGGCACCCTACGAAATGCCATGAAGCTACTAAGAAATTTCCAAAATCACCTAAATTACCAAAATTCCCAAATCAATCCTAAACATTCCCTCATCACTCAAAATTGATCATCCATAACCAAAATACCAAAATTCCAAAAACATCACAGCCCTATCGAATACCCAAAATACCCCTCTTAGCCAAAAAATCAAAAAGTCAGAAAATTTAGAAAATTCCAGAAAATCCCAAATATTCCCAATTTCATTTTGTTCAACTACACCATGGGCCAATTTTGTCAATTTACCCACTTTTATGAAAACCCCGATTTGACTATATTTAACCCCAAGTAAACCCAATGTCAAACCTAACCCACCCAATTGACCCAAATTCTGGTCAATTCAATTCTAAACTTCAATTCAATATCCCCTAGCACCAATCTAGACCCAATCCAAGCCTAATTTGATTGGCATTGGGATCGATTTCACTTTTGGCCTTAAGCCCGATTTGGACCCATGACCCAAACTTAGCCCAAACTCACCCAATTCAGCTCCAATTAACCCCAAATCTTTTCTAAACCCTCCTTGACATCCCCATAAACAAAACACTAACATGATTTGCCCAAGATTTGACCCAAACCCCACTCGAATTCAACCCAAAATCAAAAAGCCCAATTTTGACCTAAACCCAGGCTAACCCCGAATAGGCCCAAACCTCAAAATCAAAACCAAACCAAAGCCAAAACCTCTTTGAAACACTCCAAACATTTCTCAACATTTATTTTACATCAATTTCAACTCTGGCCCAGCTTTGGCCCATGGTAGCCCATTTTGGCCCACACTATTTGAGGTTATTTAAGGGTTTTTCTCAGGTAATTAGTGGGTAATTTAGGATTTCTTTCAAATGACCCGACAATAATCCCCCAAAATTTCGAAAATCAACTTATAGTTATTTATGCGTTCTTTAATGTTGAGTTACAGGTTCATTATTAGGTTATTCTCGGTTTACAGTAGTCGATATTCTGAGCCTACTTTCGGTTTTGGGTTTATCTAAGGTTATTATGGGGTTATTCTCTGGTTATTTAGGAGTTCTTTTAAAATAACCTGAAAATAACCCTAAAATAATCCGGAAATAACCTAACAGTTATTTAAACATTCTTTTATGTTGACTAACGGGTTTATTATTAGGCTATTCTCAGTATATACTTGGGTTATTCCGCTATATTTAGTCGTTAGTCTAAGTCTATTTTCGATATCTTAGGTTATTCTGGGGTTGTTCAAAGGTTATTCTCGCGTAATTGTCGGGTTATTTAAGATTTCTTTAAAATAACCTGACAATAACCCCCCTAAATTCCGAAAATCACCGGATAGTTATTTAAGCGTTTTTTAATGCTCAGGTACAGGTTCATTATTGGGTTATTCTCGGTTTACAGTCGGATTATTCTGCTATATTTAGTCGGTACTCTGAGTCTACTTTCATTTTTTGGATTATTCTAAATTCATGCTAGGGTTATTTAGGAGTTCTTTCAAAATAACCCAAAATTAACCTTCAAAGAAGTCCAGAAACAACTTGATAGTTATTTTGGCGTTATTTTATATTGTGTTATGGGTTTATTATTAGGTTATACTAGGTGTATGGTGGGGTTATTCAAGGGTTCTTTAGGATATCTACAAAAAAAATCAAAAATAACACCAAAATAACTCAAACTAATATGAGGATAAATAATGTACAACACATCAAATGATAACATTTCAAACAACTAAGCTCATCTCTGTCCTCTCAACGACGTTGCCATCCTTCTAGTAACCCATGTTCGCAGTCTCTTCCTTTAGAGAAAAAATCATATCCATCGCAGCTGTAAAGCGAACGAAAGCACGTACAAAAACGAATAAATCCTAATAGAGCAAAAATTTCGCGAAATCCTGACTAAAAAGAGAATGAAGATAGGGCCAAAGGATTTAATTGAATGTCCGGACCGAAATTTTCGCAATTTCTAGGGCCTAAGGTGGCCTTGGCATCGCTCACCATCACTCAGACTCCGGCCTCAAAGTCCAGCGTTTGAGGTGCGCTGAAGAAGGCTTTACCAATGGCTTCTCTCTCGAGCACGGCGGCCTCGCCTGTCGCTTCCTACCATCGATCATCGATTGAAAATCGATTCCAGTCGAGCCATTTGGCCGCCACCGTGACCTCCTCTATTTGCTCTTTCAAAACTCAAGGAGAATTCGTAGGGAGCTTATCCATCACTTTACGGTCTTCTTACTCCCCTGTTCTTTGCAAGGCCGTCTCCGTGAAACCAGCAACGGAGATCGAGGGGCTTAACATCGCCGAGGATGTCACTCAGGTACAAGGCCCACTCATTTTTTATTCCATTCAAATTGTTAAGCTGGAATTGAGCTGCAATGAAATTTAGAATTCTTAACTGTTTTTGTCGAGTACAAGAAGATGGTTTGATGTGCACTTTGTCACTGTATATGGGACGATTGCATCCAGAAGTTTGGAAGTGTAAGATTGATAGGAAGAAGGACGATAATAACTGTTTCGCAGATATATTCGGAACAAAGGACAGATATTGAGATGAAAGTGGTATATTTTCATTGCATATTTTTCATGATAAATAGTTAAATTTATGGTTATCGATTGATTAAACAGGATACTAAAATTAATATTAGGCAAATGATGCCTACGAAAATTAGGTTATTATCTTGATATTCGTGATGCTTATATTTATCCATGATAAGCGTATATCTCAAGTGGCAGATTCGCCCAAAAGGATAGCATTACGAGCATCGGATTGAGTTTAGCGTGGACTCACCCACCGAGTTTAGGATAGTAGTTTGTCAACTAAACGTAGAGATGGGTTCACCGGTCGAGGTCTAGGAGAATTCACTTGTAGAGTTTAAGGCATCGTGTCACTAGCAGTGAGGCAAATCCAAATGCCCCACCAAATAAAAAGATCCACCAAGGTTCAAAGATGACCTCATCTCTTGTTGCATAAGGCTCAAATGACTAACTAGATCAAATAGACTGTTACAACCATAGAGACTACTCGACCTACACCGCTATGAGATCCAAAGATTATTCTACGAGCTGAGCTTTGATACACATCAACTCCTAATTAAGAAGTCGTGCAATGTTGGACACATACACGTCGCTGATACTGTTCTGACACATGTTTGACACAACACAAAAGTGTTCAATTTAAATAATTTTTAGACAATGAAGAACACATGTCCTAGATTAATAAATTAAAATTTTTTAAAAATATTTTAAAACACACACACACACACATATATAAGATTAAAATTCTAAATGATTTTTTTTTTTTAATTTAAAAGGAATCAAGAAAGGTTCCAGATTATATGGACTGTGGTAAGAAGATGTGAGTTATTACAATAGTTGGATTTGAGACTCAACAATATGAGAATTTTAGAGATTGTGAACATTTCTGTTTTTGAGCCAAAGTTGAATGCTATGATATTTATTGATAATGATAGTGAAGGTGAAGTAGAAGTGCATTCCAACTAAGTCAATCTTTTTATTTCTTTTAGTAAATAGCTGATTAAGATGCTTTTAAACTTGATGTAATACAAAATAGTGCCTACTTTTTCTTTATCATAAACTAAACAGTATATATGGACCCATTAGCTTTTTTGAAAATAATGTTATTAAACTTTTTATTGTCTCTTTTTTGTTAATATTCTATTTATTAAATTTTAATATATTTTTTTATAATTTATAT
Organism: Papilionanthe hookeriana x Papilionanthe teres; assembly: GCA_022702705.1. Classification (NCBI taxonomy): domain Eukaryota; kingdom Viridiplantae; phylum Streptophyta; class Magnoliopsida; order Asparagales; family Orchidaceae; genus Papilionanthe; species Papilionanthe hookeriana x Papilionanthe teres. The sequence continues at coordinate 6,977,817 of CM040425.1, read as the reverse complement.
TAAAATGCATGTCCAATGCGTATTCATGTCCTATATTTTGAATGATGGAGGGGTCACGTATCCGTATTTGTGCATCATAGAAGTCGATTGATAGTCTTAAATTGAGTCCATATTAAGGCTATAAACTTATGGTCCTTTTTGCATTTTTTTTAAGTGCATTTTTCATTATGTAGCCTTTTTTTGTAGCGCTGGAGACCTCAAGTCCTTTTTTATAGATAAGGGATCTTGAGGAAAGCTAAATGCTCGGCTTTTACTGGCTCCCACTGTATTACCGTAACTTGTTGAGCCTTTTAAATCAATTTGCTTCCCCAGCTTGGATCTTTCTTTCCTTCTTACCCTTTACTTTTTTTTAGTTAATAACGTTTGGGTATGACCTATGGATAAAACAATAGCCTAAATCCTTTAAGTTATGGTTAGCATGGAACCCTGTTTAGAACTAGAAGGGATATTCAAAGATCTATTGAAGCGCCTAAGAGAGATCCAGTCAGAGAAACACGCCTTAGAGAGGATTTTGTGAACATGGATAATCGAAACTTTATGATGAGTAAATGACTAGTTGAGATGATAGAAAGACATGAGAGATTGGAGGGGGAACATGAAGAATGATTTAAGACATCCTAGATCAACTCCTCAGAGATCCATCCAGGGTACAATTGCTTAAGGAAACAACAAAATTGGTGGCTAGGAGAAGAATTTCAAGGGAAAGACCGAAAGAAAGTTATTGTCCCTTGATGAGACCTAATACTAGGAGTCTGAAGAAGAAGAATCAACTCCTGAACCCAGGCGAATTGAAGGGTGAGTTAGGAGAAGAAGGTCCCAATTGACAAGCACTTATGAGAAATCATTGAAATTTGAACTCCTCCCATATTTGAAATCCAGCATCTTGCTTGGGACGATCACTTTATTCATTAAAATTAAGATGATGTTTATCATACAATTTTCCGACGGTCAATGTCCTTATAACAAATCACTAGCATTTCTAAAGATGTGGAAAGAATGAGCAACTCTCTTTAAAATATTTTGACAAGATTTTAGAGGTAGATGTTAGAGATAAAAGATGGAGTCAATTGTGGCTCAAGTTGGCACAATGTCTTCAAGAAGGAAATTTTCATTATGCATTTGATTTGTAGAGTCTGGGAACCTTGGTCGTTTTGTTTGAACTTGTCAACACCTATGTGAACACATAAGGGTACAACATTAATGTAGGGTGTCTACCGAATAGTCCAATGAATGAGATTGAATTAAGAGGCAAAGACTACCTCCTGGAGACATACTTGTCTTAAGTTTCTAGAATTGGAGATTGCACACAACTTTATCAACCTATGTGAATTCATTGTTAGCCAAGTGGGTACCACTTGAAGAAGATGTGAGCACATAGCCTTAGATAAGGCATCGCCCCACAGTCACCTTAGTCAGCATATCAATGTTCGAGTTAGTCAAAATCATTGAAAATAACAAGTACTTTTTTCAACCATGGTCAATGAAGGCTGATTTTCATATAAGCAGCTTGGTTAAGTATTGTACATTTCACTGAGATCGTGGCCATTACATAGAGAACTATTGCCATCTCAGGAACTTTGTGGAATAGTTAAATCAGGCACAAAGACTTGATAAGTTTATATTAGTTTAACATGGTAGGAGGCTAGGCGAAGAACTGGCTGTAGATGAAAGAACTGGCTGCACAAGCCACATGCAGGAGTTGTATCTGTCATTTCAAGCGGATCTACGGAAGTAGTTCATTGAGCTAATCTCAAGCAACTGAAATCAGAAGAGATTAACACGATGATCGTGGTGTGAGCACCTGTAGCAATGGTACATACCACATTCTCCAATCCAAACAAGCCACTAAGGGCAACCTCTGAATTGACATTATTGTAGTGACGACTTTGATTGTGAACTATCAAATGGAGAGTATATTGATCGACACATATTTCTCAGCTAATATTAGTTTTTAGATCGTGTAGATGAAGATTAATAGAACTCACTTATCACAAATATTGGCTCGTACATGAAATCTTTGAAGAGAAGAGGAAAATTAAAGGGGGGATAATTTTTTTTTATTACTTAAGGAGGACTGCCAATTTGTGGCAATTGTCAATTTTGTTGTAATAGATATATCAATGACTTATAATGCAATCTTTGACGTATTAGTTTTTAATACATTCCAAGCAATCATCTTCACATATATTGGAGCCCTTAAATTCTTTGCTGAAGGACAAATTGTCATCATGAAAGGTGACTTGTATCAATCAATAATTTGCTACCTAAAAGCTACTAGTGGCATCCAAGAAATGGTGGTGAATGTGGAAATATAAGAAGAAATGAGCTTGGAGGCACTAGAAGCCGTTGAAGAAGTTCCTAGTGGAGGAGGCCAAAGTCGTATTTTCACAGTAACTCTTCACTTGAAGCTTGTGATTACTTTGAAGGAGTATATATATGCATTTACATGGTCACCGAGTGAAATGCTAGGAATGGATGCTGATGTAGTTTGTCATGTACTTAATGTCGACAAGAAGAGAAGGCTGATTAAGCAAAAAAAAATTAGGCTGATTATAGCTATTTAGCCGACCCAATCAGTAAAAAAGCACAAAAATTTTTAGATGCCAGATTTATCAAAGGAATGTAGTACCTAGACTGGGGTTCGAATATTAGTGATGGTGCTCAAGACCCATGTAACATAACAAATATGTGTTCACTTCACCAATTTGAACTTGACCCATCTAAAAGACCGTATCACTACCCCATGCGATGCTCTAATTGACTATGTGGTTGGCTACACTGTTATGAGTTTCTTAGACGACTTTTTAGTCTATCATTTGACTTAGATGCATCCGACCATCATTGATAATGCAACTTTTATCAATGAAGATGGTCGATATTATTACAATATCATGTTGTTCGACTTGATGAAATCAAGTGACTCATCAAAGTACAATGGACCATATATTTTGCAAACAGAAGGGAGAAGTGTAGGAATCTAAGTGGATGACTTATTGTTCAAGAGGAAAAGCACACAACAACACATACTTGACCTTAGAGCATTTCATTACACTAAAGAAACTCAACATCATATTAAATTCATTAATGCTCACCTTTGGAACGATATCAATCAAGTTTTGGATTTCTGTTGACATGGAAGGTTTAAATGAATATGAACAAAGCTAATGTTATCATAAAGGGGCCATTGCCAAAAAATCTAAAAGAATTCTAGGAATTGACTAATCGAATTGTGTATCTATACTGCTTTATCTCTAAGTTGGTTGAGACATGCTTGCTATTATTGAAAACTTTGATAAGCTTCAAAAGGTCTGATTGGAGCAAGGAATGCGAAAAGATGTTTTTAGAGTTTAAAGTTACTATTGACATAACATCCTTTCCTGTATAGTCCATAGTTCGACAATGATATGTTGTTGTACTTAAGAGTCAGAGAAGTGGTGGCGCTCGGTCATTCTTTGTCAAGAAGTAAAGAAGTAATAGTTATTCTACTATATTAGCAAGTTGCTTTGTAGAGCCGTGCTACGATACTTAACATGTATGTTGTTATCAATTTTTGATGTTACAAGTGTTAGATGTTCGTTTGAGCGCTATGAAACCTTGCTTGATGCACGTGTTGACTTCTGTACCACAAAAAATTTATTTGAAACCTTTCGACGCGTGTTGAGAGGCACGTAGCCAAGGTCATCCTGCTAGGCTTTGGTTTCGCTTAGGCGAAGGTCGGTCGACATTTTGCACGTCAGACGACTTTGATTGGGTTGATGAATATTATGCGCCACATTGCGCGCGAAATTAACCCGAATTAGCTTGTTTACTGGATAATATGTCTGGATGACCTCAAATGACGAAACGGACTGCACGAGTACGTCCAGAACGTCGATTTTACTTGGGAAAGACGTCCATTTCGCTACGGCTTCGTGGGTGAGCTAAAAATACGCAAATTATTGTTTTGTGCCCGATTGTTGAAAAAGAGGCCTGAATGACCCCGGATGACGAAACGGACCGTGCGAGTGCGTCCATAACGTCGATTTTACCTAGTTGAAACATTCATTTTACCACGACGCCATGTCCAAGCAAAAAATGTGCGAATGATAATAATAATAATAATAATAATAATAATAATAATATAATAATAATATTATTATTATTATTATTATTATTAAAAAAACTATAAAAACCTATGCTACGCTCCCTATTCCCTGTCGCGATACCTCCCAGCGCCGTCACTCCGTCTCGCGAGAAAACTCTAGCTCGCGCCTCTCACCACGCCGGCCCTCCTCGCCGGCAAAAACTGTCGCCACCGGATCTCCCTCATTCGCTGCCGCCCCTCTAGCTGTCGGAGAAACCCACGCACCTTCCCTTCTTCTTGGTCGGCCACACACCGAGCTTCGCCTCTCCCACTCGTCGGCAAAACCTGACTTTGCCGGACACTCATCGACGTAACCTCCAACCGCCGTTCGAGTCTCCTCCCCTTTTCTTCTTCTCGGTCGCCACCCTTTTCACGCTCGAAGCCTTATCGTCCAGCACTCCTCGCCGGCGAACTCCAGCACCAACATCCTCTTCTAGTCGCTAAGATCACGCCGGTCCGAGCTCTCCCTTGCTGGCTTCCGCTCTCGTTTCGAGCCTCCCCCTTTCCTGCCTTCTTCCTTGGTCGAGCCCTCTCCTCGACTTCCCCTCCCGCCGACGAAGTCTCTTCTAACGCGCTTCTTGCTGGCTGCTGCTCTCTTGCCGGATATGTGCGGACCAACCCCCTCTTGGGCCAAAATCGTGACCTAGCGGACATGTTTCTTAACTCCGTCATTGGCGATCCACCTCACCGACGACCCCCTCCTTGCCGACTCCCTTCGGTGACCTTGCTGCCTCCTCTTCATCGTCAGGGTGGCGACGACATCACGACATTTGGAAGCCCGACCTGAAGGTACATTTTGGTCTATTTTCATATGCCAAAATCATTTATTTTGGGTACTTTGCATACATCACTAGCTCCTGCTCGTTTATTTATTTCGTTTCGAGTTACGTCGTTGCATGAACCGGACGCCGAAAGCTTGGAGCAAGCAATGAGAACGGGTCCGCAACCGTTACGGTGGTGAGATTTCTTTGAAACTCCTAGCCAGCCTTAGGGTAGCGGTGTAGGTGTATGTTCGATCGCCAACATGGAGTGTGCACCGGCGTGAGCCGGCGTGAGCCGGCGTGACGACGTGCCTATGTGATGGATTGTTGGTCTTCCTAGAGCAAACCTTTAGGTTAGAATTTTCCATATGTGGCCAAGCACCCTCCGTAGAGTCGAGTGCCTCCCATTTGTTGTGAGCCTTTTCACAAGCCCCGATGGGTTGGAGCCCCTCACTCCGGATTCCCTAGTTTTTCTGGAAAAACTGAGAGGTTGGATTTGACAAAACGAGAGAAGCTTTGTAGCTAGATCGCTTTGTAAAGTCTGGAGGAGTTCGCGAAATGGGAAAAACTTTGTAGCTAGCACATTTCACGACGCCGTATTGAGTTTTCCCCTCAGAGATCCGGGAAGAAACTCTCCAAATTTCCTCACCAAAGCAAGTGGCGGCGATGCCACACATCCAAGGGTCCAAACCCTAGGTTTCCCAGGTGAGGTAGTTAGCACGAGCCTGGTTGGCTATCTACAAGTTTGCTTGCTTTGGACTGCACTGCATGTTTTGCATGGAGCATATGAGCACTTCACTTCGCTTTAACCGGCCGCCCCGGCCCTACAAGCATCTCACTTCGCTCTGATCGGCCATTCCGGCCTGGCGAGCATCCAACTTCGCTCCAACAGGCCGCCACAGCCCGACGAGCATCTCACTTCGCTTCGACCGGCCGCCCCGGCCTGGTGAGCATCTCACTTCGCTCTGACCGTCCGCTCCGACTCGGTTGATAGATCACTTGCATGGTGCATGTTTAGCATGTGCATGTTTGTGTTTTCCTGCTTGCATGTGGCACCATATGTGTTTGCATTTGCACTTTGCCTCGACCGGCCGCCACGACACTCTTGGCATTTCACATAATCTCGACCGCCCGCCCAGGTCCAGTCGGCACTGTACTTTGGCTCGACTGGCCGCTCTTCGGCTCGGTCGACCCACCATTTGCATGATGCATGTTGTTTTGTATGTGTGTGTGTGCCTGCCTGCTTGTATGATGCACTACATCTTGTATGTGTTAGCTTGCTTGATCATTATCATTTGCTTGTGTTGTACTTCTTTGGGTCACTACTTCAACGACATACCCATTTATTGGGCCCCTGCCTTCACGACACGCCCATCCTTTTGGGTTACTGCCTCAGCAGTACACCCACTTGTCGGGCTCTGCCTCCGCGGCACGCCCATCCTTCCGGTCACTGCCTCTGCAGCACACCCACGTTTCGGGCTCTGCCTCCGCGGTACGCCCATCCTTTTGGTCACTGCCTCCGCTCCCTGCCTCCACGACACGCCCACCTTTCGGGTCATTACCTCCACGACACACAAATTTCTCGGGCCCCTGCCTCCACGACACACCAATTTCTCGGGCCCTGCCTCAACGACATGCCCATCTCCAGGTTACCACCGTTACGATACAAACATTTGTTCTGGCTGCTGCCTCCATGGCACGCCCATCTCCGAGTCACTGCTTCGGCGACATGGCCATTTGTTTGGGCCCCTGCCTCTATGTCACGCTCATCTCCGGATCACTGCTGCTACGACACGACCATTTGTTCGGGCACCTGCCTCTACGGCACACTCATCTCCTGGTCATTGCCGCTACAACACACCCATTTGTTCGGATCGCTGCCGTCTCGATATGCCTATCTTTTCCTGTGTCATTGCCACACGACACACTCTTCATTTATGTCATCTGACTATCTACACTTGCATTTGCATGTTTGCATGGGTAGAGAGTCAGACTCGGTGGGTGTGTGACCCCGTGCCGGTCGCGATACCTTAACGAGAATTGCTTACTGGGTTGATCCCAGTGAACAATGCGAGTTAATTCATTGGGATTGACACAAGTATGACTGTGCTAAGGATCCAAGGGATTTAACTCGTGTCACCCTTGCATGTTACAGGCTCGTATTTAATGACACTTATTCCGAAATATAGAAGTTATATTTTTACTTGGTACATCCGTCATATTTTAAAACTATGCATGTAGCAAAATAAGCCATATTTGAGGCCAACACTTTTTAGAATCCATCTTTGGGTGACACCCTTTAGATCCCTCAGATCCTTAGGACGGGGCTGGTGCGGCGATCCATCAAAGTCAGACATACCCCGAGACTCACCCTGCACTTAGGCACTAGGTTAGGATACTTTTCGTTAGATGGTATGCTAGGCTAGGATTTAGGTTGCTAAGTAGTCTTTTTGATGTCTGATTATTGTTCTTTGCTGGATTGGTTGCCCTAATTAGGTATTCTTATTTGCATTGTGCCTTTGATGTGACTGCATGTTTCATATGTATGGTAGTGTGTTAGGGCGTTCTTCTGCAGGGAGTCGTGCCTCTATATGCACATATACAGATACCATTATTGGGAGCATGTGATGATTTCTGACGTTTTAACTTGTTGGTGCTATTTAGGTCCCCACTTATAAGGCACGACTCATTATACGTTATATGCATGTGAGCTGTCCCGCTAACTTTGTTTTCATGCAGGATCAAGTCTTTTCTCCGTCATATGTACTTTTAGAGTCTACGAGAGTCTTATAGCAGAAATAAGATACGGGCACGGGGCTCAAAACATTCGACGCGCGAACCACGTGGAGGGGACCAAGAGCTGATGCTCGTGCCATGTATCTTAATTCTGCATTTTACATTGATGTTTATAATTAGAACCAGATATATATATGCGGAGTCTGGTCGTTCTTTTCTTTTCTGGGATATGCCGTCGATCCAGTGGCACCGGTCTTTTATTATTTTATTTTGGCTTGCTTTCTTTCTGCTTTATTGCATGTCTGTATGCCTGCATTTCTGCACATTTTCCTTGTTTTCTGTGATGTAGGCTTTCATAATGCAATTTAGGCTCATTAAGAAACCTTAAAATTATAATTTTCTATCTAAAAGAAATCTTAAATAAAACATGCAATATAATTAAAATTTAGGATTAAAATATTCGAGACTTTAAAACCTGCTTTTACTTTCCTGCATGGCCTAGAGGCTTTATTTTTAAATGGGTTGCATGCATGACTATCACCTAAGTCATATTAATAGTGCCTTTACAATAATTAAGGACCGCCCAACATAACTGCATTCATATTGCATGTCCCTAGGAGAAGTCCCCGTGTTTTTTCAACTTGACTGACCCATCATATCTTTTTCTACATAAGTGGTTCTCTAGTGCGTCTAAGGAGTTATAAGACTCCCAACCTAGACGGGATGTAAGTTCTTTTGTTTGGAGCGCTTCCAGCTCTGTAGCTGAACCTCCGCTTCTCATTCTTTCCTGAGGCATCATTACCAGTTTGGTAGGTGTAAGATCCACCTCTTAGAATGATAGAGTTTTGTTCATCTGACTTTTGGGCTATCGAGGTTCCTCGTGGACGACTTAATTCACGGGTTGCTGACCGGGGATCTCAGGACGTGTTGGGTTGACTACCTTCACGACTAGGTAGACTTGGGGTCTTAGTGACTTAGGATGACGGGTCCGTGGTACCCTGACCTGGCTACATCTATCTTCTAGTCTCCTTTGACTACCCCTGTTGAGCCCTGTCTCTTCTTTTGACCTCGTTGGCATCATCTCGATAGACTGATTGTCGATGAGCTGCCGTCCGTTTGGGATTCGACGTTCTATTCTCTGCTTTTATGACCCAGATGTACTTTGACGTATCGGGATTCCCCATTAGGATTATACAGTTATTTCACAGGCTTCATATGCCGATGAGCCGCTACCCACTTGGGATGTGAGAGACTCACTCTCTGACTGATGGTTTAGCGAGAACTTAGAAGCATCAGAGCATTCCCTCTGCAAGATAACCTCCTTTGATAGCCCTGCGCTAGGTGTTACTCTCAGGCAAGCAAAACCTCTTTGGATCAAGAGTCTTCTTGGGCCCCCAAGATGTAATTATACAAGTGGGATACATCTCATTGGGAGCATTGATGACCCCAGAACAGGCACCTAAACCTAAACCTCTGGTCATGGGTAGCTACGCAGGCATTGTTTCGTTGATATTGGCCCAAGGTATCTCCGCCAGATCTTGTTTGGGCGGGCATACTTGACTTATCCATGCGAGGTTTACTACGCATAGGCTCTCCACATTTGCTTTTTCTCTTGTTTGTCGCTTTGTCTTATGTCCCACATTTTTCGGTTTCTCCCTTCTCTCGGTCATTTGTATGACCTATAAGAGAGATTTATTCAAAAAATGGAAGTATACGTTGATCGACAGACTGACGACTTCTTCAAAAATATAAGAGTGAAAAACGAATGAAAACAATGGAGATACTCATCTTCACACTCATCATCAGTGCTACACGACTACAATCTTACTTAAATTCAGCACCACCACCTTCATATGCCGATGAGCCACTACTCACTTGGGATGCGAGAGATTCACTCTCTGCCCGATGGCTTAGCGAGAGCTTAGAAGCATCAGAGTATTCCCTCTACGAGATAACCTCCTTTGATAGCTCTGCGCTAGGTGTCATTATCAAGCAAGCAAAACCCCTTTGGATCAAGAGTCTTCTTGGGTAACCCCCAAGATGTAATTAACCAAGTGGGATACGTCCCCTTGAGAGCTTTGATGACCCCAAAACAAGCACCTAAACCTAAACCTCTGGTTATGGGTTGTCTACGCAGACATTGTTTCGCGGATATTGGCCCAAGGTGCCTCCGCTTGATCTTATTTGGGCGGACATACTTGACCTATCTTTGCGAGGTTTACTGCGCGTAGACTCTCCACATTTGCTTTTTCTCTTGTTTGTTGCTTTGTCTTATGTCCTATTTTTTTGGTTCCTGATCTACCTAAAAAATACCCATTTTTATGCCTTATTTATGATTCAATTCTTAAGGATATTATGCTTTAATGAAATGTATGTTTTTGGATGTAGGTGATTAAAAAAAAGTTCAAAAAAGAAAAAGAAGGAAAAAAAACAAAAAGGAGCAAAATGGAGCTTATGGAGCAAAATATTGGAATTATTGGCCTGGCGCCTAGGCGCCAGAATCCGTGCTTGAGCGCCACTCGATACGGACGATGTTAAGATTTTTCGATGATTTTGGGGAGTTATTTTGACGGAGTTAAGCGTGTTATCGGAGCTTCTGAAGACCGAAAGTTACTCATAATATATACGACATGTGATACTGATGCATTTGGACACAAGGAAACGGTTTTAATCGCGAAGATGTGTGATCTAAGTGAAGAGGTCAGAAGACTTGGTCACGGAGTCCGGCGCTGGCGCCAGATCCCGGCGCTAGGCGCGATGCTACCTTCGTAAGATGCATTGAATTTGGACGAATTTTGAAGGGATGCCTTAAGCAACCCCTGGTCAAATTCGGAGCTCTATAAATAGGAGCCCATTCTACAGAGAAAATCGCACCATATAGTCCCCAAGCCCTTTTTAGCACCTTCTCTCCCCCCTCTAGTTTTACTTAGTTTTTTTTAGTCTCTTCCACACTTAGGGTGCCACTTTACTTTGTATCTAGTGAGTTTATTTTGAGTATTTATTGTGTGTTGTTGTCATTGTGAGTCTTTCATCATTGCTTTACGTCAGTAGAAGTTACGGTCACTTAAGGAACACTTCGTATAAAGTATTCGTACTCTGGCTCAAAGTTTTATAAATACGTTTTGTTGTGTGATTTCAATGTGTTCTGAATAGTTAGTTATCTTTCTCCTTTCAACTATGAAAAGATAATAAATTAATTAAATTTTGTAGGATAATTAAATTTAAAATATTGAAAACTTTGTGATGATATTAATACCTGATATTAGTTTACTTTTTAAATTGGCCATTTAAATTGTTAAAACTCGTTAAGAATTTTGAGACCTATTCGGAGATAAATTTTTAACTAGCTGGATATCATATGAATTTTGCAGTAATGAAGGCTTTATGCGGGTTATTCATGTGAAGTGCAAATAACAGTAGAGTATATGATTTATCGGGCGTAAAATTAATTGGGCTTTTAGAGTGACGCATTAAATTCTAATAATTTGGTTTATAGAAACGAACGGTGTCACTCTGGTAGGGTCGACCATAGCTACTCTTGACATCTAAGTAGTGTGAGCCTAGATTAACCCATTCTACTAATAAAACATCCCGAACCGATCTATAGATTAAGAATGTTTTTCAGCACTTGACCAAAGCGAAAAAATGTGAATGTTTCTATTTGACACAATTCCATAATCTAAATTCCCACAAAAGATAATTATTCTAAAAATCTTAGATTAGTTGAAAAGGAGAAAATCGTTTTTATACTTGCGTATCAATTTTAATTACTCAACTACGCTTAATCGCTTATAGTAAAAATTGTTAGTAAATTAAATTTGAAATATATATATATATATATATATATTTATATAAATTACTTTTAATTTGAAATATTCCAAAATATTTCTTATATTTCTTACTTTTTATAAAAACACTATCCCCGCGAGATGGATAACCGTGACTCCACTTGAGCCTCGTATTACTTCGAATAATACGTATACTTGCGTTTAAAATTGTGAATTTTACAATAACTATCGTAAAATCTAAATATAAATTCATAAGTAAAAGTAAACACCGCACATCAAGTTTTCAATGTTTATCGGTTAATTAAATATTCTAAAAAGCTGACATCAAATTTCGTAAGCATATATAAAGTTGCATCACATTAAGTTTTCATACACATGTAGATATAATAGAATAAAAAGTAAAAGAAAGATAAGAAAAATAAAAAAACACAAAAACAAAACAAAAACGTAACAAAAATATTTTAAATTTTATGCATAGTTTGGATCCGAAAGATTACTTACATTTTGATTCCAATTAGAAAGAACAATTAAAAGAATTAAAAAGGAAAAAAATTCAAAACATCAAGAAATGGCTAACTTAATAACAATAATCAAAATCCAATCGAAATTAATGAACAAAATATTTTTAAACCATTAAGGAATATTAAAACTCTACAATGATGAACTTAATGTTAGTATTCAAATTCCAAATCGTAGATGCTAATTCTTTTGAACTTAAACCTTCTATTATTCAAATGGTTTAAAATAATCAATTTGTATGAACACCTACCGAGGATCCAAATTTACATATCGCTAGTTTTTGAACTTTGCGTTACCTTTAAATATAATAATGTTTCTGATGATGCTATTAGGCTTAAACTCTTTCATTTTTCCTTAAAAGATAAAGCAAAGATGTGGCTTAATTCATTAACTTGTTTTATTAAAACATGGTTGGATATGACACAAAAATTCCTTGCTAAATATTTTTCTTCTTCTAAAACTGCTAAATTGAGAAATTATATTACTTCAGTTACGCAATTTGATGGAGAAATAATTTATGAAGCTTGGGAAAGATTTAAGAACTATTAAGAAAATGTCCTCATCATACGCTTACTAGATTTAGTTAATCATTCAAACATTTTATAATGAATGTATTGGATCACTTAGATCTATTATTGATGTTATTATTGGCGGTTTTTTAACGTCTAAGACATTCGAAGAAGCTTATATCTTAATCGAAGAAACGACTAATAATAATTTTCGATACGCTTCCGAAAGACTTAATCCTAAAAGTATGACAAGTATTCAAGATAATGAAGTCTTTTCTATTTTAGCTATCATAATGCACTGATATCTAAGAAATTAGATAATTTTCGCTATTAACATATCATACGTAAGTAATGATAATTCGCAAATTCGACGATTCTCAAACAATTGAAACTTTCGCAAGCTAGTGCTAGTAAAACTAATAACCCTTATTCTAATTATTATAATCTCATTTGAAAAATCATCCTAATTTTAATCTGAGAGTAATGAACATCAACAAATGGAATAATAATCAAGTTAATCCAAATCGGAACAATCAAGGAAATTCAAACTATGTACCAACTTACCCTCCTCGGTTAAAACAATCAACGAAAAAGTTGTTCGTAGAAGAATTAATCTTGCAACTAAGCAATCACTACAAAGTCAAAACACTGCTATTCGTAATATCGAGAATCGGATGAGTCAAATCGCTAATTTCATTAATTATAGACCTCGAGGAACACTACTCAAGCAATGTCGAAATTAATCCTAAAGAATCCTGAAAAGAACATGAACAAGCGAAAAGCCGTACAACTCTCGTAAGTGGAAAGGAATTAAAAGAGAAAACACGTGAATGAGATTGAAAAAGAGAGAAGTTGAAAAGATTAAAAATCTAAAGATACCCTTTCTCCAAGTAAAGATCGACATCGTAGTACCTATCGAAGTGAAGTTGAAAGACCACCACCACCTTTTTCTCAAAAATTAAAACAACTGTAGTTTCGACCATCAATTTTCTAAGTTCTTTCAAATTTTTAAGAAACTTACCATCAACATTCCTTTTCTAAGTCTTTGGAGCAAATGCTAAGTATGGCGCAAAATTTATGTAGGATATTTTAAGCAGAAGAGAAAAATCAGTTTTATGAAATCATATTGCATTAAGCGAAGAATGTAGTGCAATAATTCGAAGAAATTACATTTGAAATTTAAAGATCCTCAAGCTTCACTATACTACGTGCTTATTAGTAGAAAAATTCGTGGAAAGTTTTATGTGATTTAGGCAAAGTATTAATCTCATTCCATTTTCAATCTTTCGTAGGTTAGATTTGGAGAGATTTCTCCTACTATCTGTAATTCTTCAATTAAACTGATCGATTGATCACTTATTCTAAAGCGAGTTATAGAGGATGTTCTTGTATAAGGTAGATAAATTTATCTTCCCCGTGGATTTCATTGTTTCAGTATATTTGATAAGATAAATAAATACCTATCATTTTAGTGAGACCTTTTCTAGCTACCGGACGAGCTATGATTGATATGTAAAAAGGAGAATTAACTATGAGAGTTAATGATCAAGAGATAACATTCAATGTTCTGAAATCAATGATGTATCCTAATAAAGAAAAATGCTATCGGATGAATATTTTTGATTATATAATTGAAAAACATTATCAAAAAAATGTAAGGTCATTTCTGATGATAAAGGTAAAGAATCTATGTTATATAATGAGTCATTAAATGAAGAAACTTTTGCAATAATTCAAAAATGTCACAATTCTGAATTTGGAGGACACTTTGGAGTAGATAAAAATGCATTTAAAATTTTAAATCCAGGATTTTATTGGCCTACCTTATTTAAAGATGTTGGATATTATGCGAAAACTTGTGATCAATGTCAAAAAATGGGAAATATTTCCAGAAAAGATGAAATGTCTCTAAACTTTATATTAGAAATTAAAATTTTCGATGTATGGGGTTTAGACTTTGTGAGACATTTCGTATCATCATCTGAAACAATTTATATTTTATTAGCAGTTGATTATGTTTCAATAGTGATCGAAGTTCGTAGCTTTACTCTAACTATGATTCCAAAAGTGTTTCAAAATTTTTAAAGAAGATTTTTACAAGATTTGAATGCCATGAGTAATTATCATAGATATGTGAAGTCATTTTAAATATAAGCGATTCAATCATCATCGAAAAATTCGGAATTAAACGTAGAGTTGTGAATCGCTTTTCATCCTCAAACAAGTGGAATGATCGAAGTATCAAACGTAGAAATTAAAAAATATTGAAAATCTTGTTAATCTTAAAAGAATCGACTGGTTGATAGATTTGATTTCGCATATGCGTGCATAGTAACAATTTATAAGACACCTATCTCGAATGTCACCTTATCTGCTAATTTATGGAAACATTATTACTTACCGTTGAACCTGAACATAAAGCCTTATCAGGCGATAAACGAGTTCAATTGTAATTTGAATACTCGCGAGAGAAAAACGATTATTACAATTGGATGAAATGGAAGAGATAAGAAATGAGTCTTATGAAAATGCAAGAATTTATAAAGAAAGAATGAAGAAATTGCATGACAATGATTTCAAAGAAAATATTCGAGCCTGGACAAGAAGTATTATTATTTAATGCTCGTTTAAAACTTTTTCCTGGAAAATTAAAATCTAAATGGATGTGACCATTTATAATCGAGAAAGTATACTGCTTATGAAGTTCGTGGATATTAAAGATCCCAAAACGCGAAAAAATATTTAAAGTTAATCTGATTAAGATCGAAACCTTATATGGGAGAAATGAAATTAAATTCCAAAGAGACTTGCGAGCCGAGTCTACCCGATTAATTCGATTAATTAGGTCGGGCCGACGACGTTAAACCAAGCGCTTTGTGGGAGCAACCCATATTTATTAGTGTGAGTTAAATTATCGTCGTAATATTATGCCTTGGTCTCGACTAAATTTATATATAACTTCGAAATAGAATGCTAATAGTTCGTATTGGCTTAAGCTAAACATTATCTTGAAGTATATAGAATTTGATTTGGACCACTCCATGTCAAATGTGAGTAAAAAGGAGATCAAGTTAACCTTCATTTGTGATTCTTTGTGATTTGAATTTTTCATAAATGTGTTTGTGTGTTGATCATACCCGTTTGTTAGACCTATTTTTACGATCGAAACTTGCAAAATTTGACGATAGACGAATCAGAGTCGATCGAGGTTCCGGCGCTCAGGTGCCAAAAGTTGGCGCCTAAGCGCCAGAATGGCCTGCGTATCGATGATCCGGCGCCTAGGCGCTAGATTTCGGCGCCTAGGTGCCAGATTCCGGCGCCTAAGCGCCACGGTTACAGATCGTGTAAAAACCGAAAATCTTCAGTTTTTCACACGAAATCTCTTTATATATTGCCTTATCTTCGTCCCCAATCCCATAGAAATCTTAATTTCGATCAGAGCAATCCATTTGGGAGGTGTTAAGAAAGATTTGGAGACAATGGATAGAGGAAATCATGGAAATGAGGTAAGAGACAAATCTCCTAAAGATCCATAGCCTTATTTTAATGATTTTATTGCTGTTAGTATGGAGAAATTGTTTAGTCGATTGGAGAAGATTGAAGCGGAACTTCAAAGTATTGATAATCGTCTCCATGAGATGTACCACCAATACAAACACTTGGAATGACAAACCAAACTTCAATCTGATCATATGGCGGCCTATCATGACGCTCAAGTAGAAATGTACGCGAAGAACAAGTGGATCGATGAAAAAACGATTTTGGAATTTCCAAGGGCGTTGGCGTTCTATCCCTTCGGTCCTAGCGAACTTCATTGCGAAAGAGATGGTAATTGAAGATCGGTGTTAAATAGATCTTATATGTGTTTTAGGTGTGATCGAGTCATGTGTTAGTGTGTTGAATATCGAATTTGCGTGTTTGCTTAATTGTTCAATATGTGTTGTTGGATTTGAATATTTGCTTTGAATATGTTATTGTTTGTGTTATTTATAAAACGATGAATCTTGATACAGTCTTGTACTGAAATTTATTGAATTTGGAATGGAAGTTATGGATTGGAATTGAAGAATTTGGATACATTTTTGTGGATCTAAAATATCATATTAAATTGATTGTGAAAATGTTTGGATGATATAAATTGGATTAATACTCTCATAAGAGTAATTATGAGTCAAATTTGATAAGATTTGGTGGAAAATATAAAATTTAAATCTAATTTTTGGAAAGGAGAGTCTGGCGCCTAGGCGCTGGTTCGGCCTGAACCCGAAAACTCATCTTCTTAAACACCCCCACACCATTTTTGACGCCTAAGCTTCATTCTCCACAGTTTTTCGCGAAAATACCCCCTATAGATCCTATTTAAAGCCGAATTTTCAAGTTTTTGAGCTTGAAATCACCCGATTTCTTCATATCTACATTTTAAACTCATTATTTTCGTTTTTCACCATGGATTTTGCTTTCATTTAGAAAAATTGAAATTTTGAGAAAAATTTTAATTTTTAAGGTTAAATCCATGAAATGTTTTAGCTATTTCAAGTTTGAAAAGCTTAAATTAGTTTATTTTCATATATCCATTGAATTTATTTCGCGTTTTTATTTCACGTTAGTTGACACCCAAATCTAAGCAAGAAAGGAATGAGAAAATTTTGATCGTAGCAAGTTCGTCACTGCTGCTGCACACTTCCGATACAATGATTTTGCTACGAAGGAACGAGAAAATTTATCTCGAAGCGAAGTTTTTACAATCCTGGAGGAAGAATTGAGGATACAATCGTTGCGCTCAACTGACAACGATTCTGCTATTTCACTGCTGTTGCCGTTATCCCGGCTGTTAAAGAGTTTTATGCTAATTTCGTGGATGTTGAAGAATATGAGATTTTCGTCAGAGGAGTTGGAGTAGGATTCACTCCTGAACGTATCAACATTTTCTATGGCTTGCCGCCAAAACATTGTGTGCTATTACTCCTGATTGTCTCGATCTGAGGGAGATTTGGATATGATCATTGCCTACCTGACTGATAGTACTGGAGCCTGGAAGATTCAGAACGGAAAAAGCGTAACTTTTTCATCTTCTAAGCTTACTGGTGTTTCAAAGACATGACACTACTTTATTTCTACTCGTCTCCTTCCATCTAATCATCTGAGCGAGGTTACCAAAGATAGAACTTTTCTGAACTACTGCATTCAGGAGAGGAAGCCTATTGATGTAGGGAGCATTATTTATGATTCTGTAGAGGATACTGCACGTTCTAGCATTTCTATTGGTCTTGGTTTTCCATCTCTAATCTATTCTCTATGTGAAAGTGCTGGAGTAGTTGCTGAGCTTTTTGAGGAAAAGCTCAAGTCGACAAAGCCTATAGGAAGAGAGAGTGTCAGTATCTATGATCGACTTTGAGGTAAGAGTTTTATCGCACCTTCAGTTCATTACCTACTTCTGGTAGAGCTTCTACTTCTAGACCATCTACTTCTGCTGAGCCACTATCTACTTTTTGGGAAACCATGCATGATCAGTTTATAGAGCAGCAGAATGAGTTATTCCTAACTCATTGTAGAGTAGATACGATCGATAAGTCGATCGTTCATCTTTCTGAGTATACACAAAGAAAGAGTGATTACGATGCTGAGTATTCTGAGTCTTTAGTGAGATTTCTGAAAGGTGAGCACGATGTTCAGTTCCCTACTTGTCCCATATATTCACAATATGTTATCCGAAGGATATGGAGTTTTCTTTTGGTGATGACGACGATGAAGCTACAGATAGTGATTAGTAGCTTGACTTACCTCTGGAGATGTGTTGATTCTGTTTTTATTGTATTTCTTGTTTCTTGTGCTGTTTAGTGCGATGTTATTTGTTAGTGTTGATGTGAACATTTTATGTTGAAAATGTTTTTAGATTATCTGATGTGTGTTTAAGATCGAAATATGAATGAATTTTTATAAAAGTTTATTTCTCGTTTCAAATTTATCGTTATAGTGTTCATGAATAGTTAGTAATTTTGCATGTTAAAAAATAAAAAAAAAAAGAATAAATAAAAAAAAAATATTTTTTTTAGAAATTAACTCCTGCTCTGCAAAACTTTTCTATATATGCTTAATCATTTTTGTTATATTCATATTAAAATATGTGTAGAAGTAGAAGTTAGTTTTTTCTTAAGTACATCATTATTGTACTTAGATTAATTCCTCGTTTATTTCTTTCTCAACGCTTTAGAAATTTCACGATTCATATTTATACTAAAATCAAGTTTGGGTAATGGAAAACATTTATCAAATTTAAATATTATTTCGTCCTTAATGAACTAATATTTTTTTTAAAAATATATTAACATAACATAAGGAATGAAAAATCGTTTAAGATTACCTAAATTTTTGAATTTATAAATAATTTAGTAAACTTAACTAAAATTTCAAAAATTTTGATTGATTTTAAGAATATAATTATTTAACTTAAAGAATAATAAGATCAAAATTTTTCTATTTATAGTAAAGAGAATCGTATTTTGAAATACTAAGGAATCGAGATTATTCGTTGAAAATAAAAGATTGAAATAAGTTTTGAAAAATAATAAATTATTAAAAATGTCATATTTGTTAAGTAAGAATGTATAAGTTTTTGAAAATAAGCTTAAAGACAGATGAAGTTCAAAATTATTAATGAGCTTATCCAAAAATAAGTAATCCTCACTGAAAAAAAAGATTGAAAAACAATCAAAAAGAAAAAATATAAAAAAAAAGAAAAAAATAATGTGATGGAAGTTCGATGAAACGCCTAATAAAAAATCGACCTTGTCAATTATCTTATAGGAATAAAACCGATTACATTTTTAACTTAATTTCTATGTACAAATATTTTTACTAGAAAAATATTCCATGAAAATCTTTTTCGTAAATATACTTATGCGACCTTAATATGATAAACTACAATTATTCTCGAAATAAATAAAAATTCGAAGTCTTATGATTTGGTTGTTAAATGTTCTTTAATTAAAATTAAACTTAATTAATGAAATTTGGTTAATGATTTGCTAAAGCATTTATAAAACAAAAAATTATAAGGAATCTTAAATATTTTAACTTCATTCCAAATGTTATCTATTTTATGTAATTTAAAAAGTTACTTGAGGACAAGTAACATTTAAGTTTGGGGGAATTTGATCTACCTAAAAAATACTTATTTTTATGTCTTATTTATGATTTAATTCTTAAGGATATTATGCTTTAATGAAAGATATTTTCATGTTTTTGGATGTAGGTGATTAAAAAAAGAGTCCAAGAAAGAAAAAGGAGGAAAAAGGAGCAAAAAGGAGCAAAATGGAGCTTATAGAGCAAAATATTGGAATTATTGGCCTAGCGCCTAGCCGCCAGAATCCGACGCCTAAGTGTCAGCTCGATAAAAACACTGTTAAGATTTTTTGATGATTTTGGGGAGTTATTTTGATGGAGTTAAGCGGTTATTGAAGCTTCTAGAAGACTGAAAGTTACTCCTAATATATAGGACATGTGATACAATGCATTTGAACACAAGAAAACAGTTTTAGGACACATATGATACAATGCATTAGGACTGGAAGAGGTGTGAAGACCTGGTCACGGAGTCCGACGCCTAGGCGCTAGATCCCGACAGCTAGGCGCGACAGTTACCTTCTAGAAGATGCATTGAATTTGGACGAATTTTGAAGGGATGCCTTAAGCAACCCCTGGTCAAATTCGTAGCTCTATAAATAGGAGCCCATTCTGACGAGAAAATCGCACCATATAATCCACAAGCCTTTTTTAGCACCTTCTCTCCCCCTCTGAGCTTTACTTAGTTTTTTTAGTCTCTTCCACACTTAGGGTGCCACTTTATTTTGTATCTAGTGAGTTTATTTTGAGTATTTATTGTGTGTTGTCATTGTTGAGTCTTTCATCATCGCTTTGGAGTCGCAGAGAGTCAATGGATCACTCAAGCGAACACTTCGTATAAGTATTTGTACTATGGTTCAAAATTTTATAAATATGTTTTGTCGTGTGATTTCAATGCGTTTCGAATAGTTAGTTATATTTCTCCTTCAACTATGAAAAGATAATAAATTAATTAAATTTTATAGGAGAATTAAATTTAAAATATTTAAAATATCGTGATGATATTAATACTCGATCTTAATTTACTTTTTAAATTGGTCATTTAAATCGTTAGAACCTCGTCACGACTTTCGAGACCTATCCGAAGATAAATTCTTAACTAAGTAGATATCACATAAATCCTTGTGCAGAATGGGCGCTTTATGTGGGTTATTTAAGGCGAAGTGCAAATAAACAGGAAGATATGATTTATTGGGCATAAAATTAATTAGGTTTTAGAGTGTCGATTAAATTCTAATAATTTGGTTTATAGAGAGGAACAATCACTCAGTAGGCTGAACCATAACGCACTCTTGGACATCTAAGTAGTGTGAGCTTCAGATAACCCATTCTACTAATAAAACTTCCCGAACCGATCTATAGATTAGTCGATATTCGTTTCGTACCTCGATCAAAGCAGAAAGAATACGAATGCTTCTATTCGACACAATACCATAATCTAAATTCCCCACAAAAGATAATTATTCTAAAAATCTTAGATTAGTTGAAAAGGAGAAAGTCGTTTTTATACTTGCATTGAATTTTAATTATTGCTTACTTTACTTTATTACTGCTTATTGCTTACTTGCTTATAGTAAAAATTGTTAATAAATTAAATTTGAAAAAAAAATAAAATATATATATATATATATCTATATATATATATATTACTTTTAATTTGAAAAATTCCAAAATATTTCTTACACTTCTTACTTTTTATAAAAACACTAACCTCGTGGATGTAATAACTGTGACTCACTGTGAACTCGTATTACTCGAACGATACGTATACTTGCGTTTAAAATCGTGACTTTTACAATAATTATTATAAAATATAAATATAAATTCATAAGTAAAAGTAAACATCGCACATCAAGTTTTTGAAGCCATTCGCCAGAAATTAAATATTCTAAAAAGTGGTATCAAATTCTTGTATTTAAAAACATATATAAAGTCGCATCACATCAGTTCCTTCCTTCTCCCGGTCATTTATATGACCTGTAAGAGAGATTTATTCGGAAAATAGAAGTATACGATGATCGACAGACTGACGACTTCTTCAATAATAGAAAAGAGGAAAACAAACGAAAACAATGGAGAAACTCATCTTCACACTCATCATCAATGCTACGCGACTACAATCTTATTTCAAGTCATCACCACTCACCTTCGTATGCCGATGAGCCGCTACTCACTTGGGATGTGAGAGATTCACTCTCTTCCTGATGGTTTAGCAACAACTTAGAAGCATCGGAGCATTCCCTCTGCGAGATAACCTCCTTTGATAGCCCTGCGCTAGGTGTCACTCTCAGGCAAGCAAAACCCCTTTGGATCAAGATTGTTTTTGGGCAACCCCCTTGATGTATTTAACCAAGTGGGATACATCCCCTTGGGAGCATTGATGACCCCGTAACAGGCACCTAAACCTAAACCTCTGGTTATGGGTAGTCTACGCAGACATTGTTTTGCAGATATTGGCCCATTGTGCCTCCTTTCAATCTTGTTTGGGCGGACATAATTGATCTATCTTTGTGAGGTTTACTGCCTGCGTGTACGCTCTCCACATTTGCTTTTTGTCTTGTTTGTCGCTTTGTCTTATGTCCTTTTTCGGTTCCTCCCTTCTCCCGATCATTTATATGATCTGTAAGAGATTTATTCGGAAAATGGAAGTATATGATGATCGACAGACTGACGACTCCTTCAAAAATAGA
Source organism: Papilionanthe hookeriana x Papilionanthe teres (assembly GCA_022702705.1). Classification (NCBI taxonomy): domain Eukaryota; kingdom Viridiplantae; phylum Streptophyta; class Magnoliopsida; order Asparagales; family Orchidaceae; genus Papilionanthe; species Papilionanthe hookeriana x Papilionanthe teres. Next base: position 6,955,569 of record CM040425.1, on the reverse strand, counting down.
AGAGAGAAAAACGAACGAAAACATTGGAGAAACTCATCTTTGCACTCATCATCAGTGCTATGTGACTACAATCTTACTTCAAGTCATCACCACTCACCTTCTGAGATCAGTCTCGGCAAAATCCCATCATTCGAGATGAGTTCTCAAATGGTTAGTTGAGCATGCCGAGTTATAGATCTCTTTTGTGACTTTATGGGCAACTTACCAATAAGAGTTGAAGAAGACACACCAGTCGCAAATAACTTGCTTTGGAGGTTGTATGTAGACGTAGTTTCCAACCAGCAAGGAGTAAGAGTTGGCCTAACATTGACGAGCCCGTAGAATGTCCTTTTGATAAATAAAATTAACATCCTAATCTTAGCCGCTAACAATCAAGTTGTCGCAAAATGAGGGAGAAATTACTGGTTAGTGTCTTATGTACAATCCAATCCATCTTCTAAAAATTTAACTCATAATCACCAAATACAATGCTCTCAACAACAACAAGAGTTCGGGGCGGCAAATTTTTGGAGCCCAAAGTGTGGTGAGCCTATTTAAAGTGACAATTTTTCCATGCGAGTGAGCTCATAAGGGGAATGACTATAAGATGTGGGTAAATGATATGAATTAAATGAGAGCTTAATTGGCTGAAATAGCTGACTCAGTAAAGATTAACCCGTCCATGAGAGCGTCATCTATAGCACTTAAATCACATGCAAGGGTTAAATTATTAGCAAAATTTAAGTTGCCATTGAGAGTAAAAATCAATAACTGTTAACTTGCCAATGAGAGCGAACATCATCTTATATCTTAAGATGTTGATTTGCCCATAAGGATCACGAGAAAACGGGTTTGATAAATTTGGCTCAGTATGAGCTCACTGGATTATGCTCACCATGGATTCTCTAGCTAATTTGGGGTAGGAGCCTGCTAGCAGAACTTTGAGATGGACATGCCAATTGGGATCTTGGAGTAACCACCCATCAATTTCATGTCGTCAAGCCTCTAGCAACAGCATGGATCTATATGCCCACTATAAAGTAACATCCACCATGGCTCAAAGACGAACTCTTTTCCATTTGTACTAGTTTTATGGACCCACGAGACTGGATAGGCTGACTACAACTATAGAGGCCACTAGGCCCACACCATTGGTAGACCTAAAGACTCCCCCTCAGACTGATTGATAGTTTGAGTGAGAGATTTAGGCTATAAGTCTTCTATATTTCTTTATACTTTTTTTATATTTATTGTACATTTTGTAACATTTTTTATAATTTTCAAGACCACAGATTCATGTCTATAAGTAAATGTTCCTAGGGAGAGCCAAAGGCTTGACTATTCCTAGCCTCTGTTCTATCATTGTAGCTTCTTGAGCCTTTTCAGGGATCTAATTCCCCTACTTGTATCTCTCCTTCCTCCCGTTCGCTTTTTCTTTTGAGTTAGTAAGGTCCGTTGTGAGCCATGAACAAAATAGGATGCAACAATAAGGAAATTATTTGGTTGCTTTAATTCATTAGTAATCATGCTTCTATTGGATTAACTAGCAAATTTTTAGGTTTCTAATGAACCATTAATCTGGCTAAATAATGCAATAAATAGGTTCAATTATGAATTAACTAGTTGTTATTGAGGATTATAGCTAATTAATGAATCATACGTAGTTCATAAAATCCAAAATGTAGCCCAATAAAGGGATCTTCATGAGCTCCAATATACATTACCTCAGTGGGTATATCTTACTTGCAAAATCTTATTCGAGATCTTATGTCATGAAGGTCTCTAAAGCATGCAATCCCTAGAAGACAAATCAACTCTTTTAGCCTTTAGCACCTCTTGCTTGAGAGACAAGTAAACACAATCATTCATCCCTAGATGCCTTCATATTTGCAGAGGGCTGTAAGCATCCTCACTTGGAAGAATACTTAAGTGTCCACGTGCTTTACATAAATTGATAAGGTTGATCAAAGTTCTTAGATCCTTATGTAGAATCTCACCTAATTGATTTTGGTTGGTTATATTTTGGGTGTATTAATTCCTTTGCAACTCTTCTTGAGATCTCATGCAAGATACGCTGCACAAAAACACAACTTATTGATAAGTTTCGACGATCTCGTCTTTATCATTCCTCTCATGGTCTCCATACTACTAAAAGGTTCCTTTGGGTCATGCTTTAATCCTTTAAGTTGGCTATGTTTTTTCTTGCATTTTTGTAGATCTTTTCTCTTATGCTTTCTTGAATTTTGGCAGAGCTTTTATTAAATTTTTCTCTAGTTTAGATTCAGGAAACCTGCATAGGATCCAAGATAGTATTTCTTATCAGAGACTGTCAAAATGTTGATTAGAATGGAATCTTCTCCAAACCAACAAAAGCTCTTCTTTAATATAATAGCTTGTGTGCGTTTATATGTAGCTCTCCCTATTGAACTGGATTGTCTGAAGTGCTTAGAACAGCATTTTTAATAGCGAATCTTACGTCTATGCCTATGATAGCACTAGCTTTAGATACGGTTTCCATTTTTTTATTGTGAATGTTTTCTTCAACAATTTTCTTTCCTCAACAGTAATTTTTTCTTGCAGCTTATTGGGAAAACACCTATGGTGTACCTTAATAATATTGTAAAAGGATGTGTAGCGAATATTGCTGCTAAGCTTGAGATTATGGAGCCATGCTGCAGTGTGAAGGACAGGCAAGACTTCGTTACTTTGTTTGATTTTCTTTGAATGAAAACATATCTTAACAACACAGGTGACTGTTTACTTCTGCTACAGGATTGGTCACAGTATGATTGCTGATGCTGAACAGAAGGGGCTTATAACGCCTGGAAATGTAATTTAATAGTGGTTCAATTTGCTCTTAGCATATTTTCTCTTTCTTTAAGAGTTATTTTCTCTTACATATGATATGAATAACTGATAGAGTTACATAGTTCAATCCTGCAATTCAGATTCTAGGGTCATGCAATTTATCTTTTAGGTTATTCTTCTCATTCAAAAGCTGCAGCGCAGTTGGGACATTTACCTGTTGCCATGAATAGACTTGCATTGGATTTCTCTCCTATATCCTCAAGGTTATCTAATTTACTCTCCCAATCCATCTGTCTCACTCTCTCTCTCTTTCTCTCTCACACACACTCACATGCAGTTCTTAACTGGTCTTTCTACTTCTTCTTCTTCTTCTTCTTCTTCTTCTTCTTTCTTGTTCCACCTTGCCTTGTCCCTTTAATTTCTATCTCTTTATCATTCTCTCTGAGTCTTCCTTCTCTCTTTAATTACCTTTTTCTACTCTTCCTCTTCTAATGCTGCGAGCCATCTCTTTGCTTCCTTTCTCCTTTTTATCCTTCTATCTATTGACTATGTATAGTTACAATGATTAAGAAAATGCTTATAGTATCTGCTGACTATGTAAAGTTGCGATGATTGAGAAAATGTTTATAGTGGTGTTTTCAATATAAACAAATGAAAAATGAGTATTCATGTTGACGATCGTAAATGGTGCGACCCATCCTTTTCATTATTATTGTCTTCCTTTTGTTTCTTTCAATTTTGTTGACTAGTTACAATAATTAAGGAACTTATGATAGTAATATTTTAAACAAAAATGAATGAGAAATAAGTATTTATAATACCGTCCTCAAATATTTGTGATGAAGTTGACATTGATAGCGAGTCGTAAGTATTATTGTTCATATCTTATGTTGGTGTTTGAATATGGTTTTCTTCATTTGTTTTTGCTTATCTTTTATTCGTTCAGTGTAAAACTGACAGCCATATTTTGTCTAGAGCATATTAGTGGAGCCAACAAGTGGGAACACTGGCATTGGCCTTGCCTTCATTGCCGCATCTAAAGGATACAAATTGATTTTAACAATGCCTTCATCCATGAGCATGGAAAGGCGAGTTTTGTTTAAAGCTTTTGGAGCAGAACTTGTTCTTACAGATGCTGCCAAGGGCATGAAGGGAGCTGTTCAAAAGGCTGAAGAGATTTTGAAGAAAACACCCAACTCTTATATGCTCCAACAGTTTGATAACCCTGCAAATCCAAAGGTATTATGAAGCCAGTGCCAATTGATATGTTTCTTCTTAATTGTGTAAAATTTCTTCTCATCGTACTTGCAGATACATTATGAGACCACAGGTCCTGAAATCTGGGAAGATACAAATGGCAAGGTTGATATATTTATTGCAGGTATTGGAACCGGTGGAACTATTTCTGGTGTTGGACGGTTCTTGAAGAACCAAAACCCTAATATAAAGGTATTAATTATGCTTGCAAAAGTCTATTCTGGTATCATATAATTTCTTGCCGACATTCTCATTTGTTAGGTTATTGGAATTGAACCTGCTGAAAGCAACATACTGTCAGGCGGGAAACCTGGTATTTGCTGGAAAACTAACTCTTTTTGGCGTATTTTTTTTCCTGCACTTTCTTAATTCTCACTTCATTTGAATCATTCAGGTCCACACAAGATACAGGGCATCGGAGCAGGGTTTGTTCCCGGTATTTTAGACCTTGACGTAATTGATGAAATTTTAGAGGTTTGGGTCCTGATTCTGTTTTTTTTATCATTTTAATTCTTGTGTTGTACAGTAATGTGCTTATCTCTGAGTTGAAGTTGAGAAGAAACTGTGTGGGAATGAATATTAATACATTTAGTAATCTGAACTTTTTAAATATACAAGTGATAATAACGGTTGGCTGTATGTAGTGGGGAGGTTCTGTTAGGCGTGTACGTGATAAAAAGTTCATATTGTTACCATATTTGTCCAAATAGATTGAGTACTATTGCTTTAGAAGCCATGACATTAGATTTGGGTGCTATTTCTTCAAGTTGGAAGTTATGATGGATGAATGCATTAAGAGGTCAATGTTTGGATTATCTACTATATTTGGAAAACAACTTGCCATCTCCCCAGTTTGACTTCTTCAATGGGTTTTTACTAAATTATGGCTTTTTTGAAAGTACTTTACACATACTCTAAAGTGGGCCTACCTATGTAAACTGACTGGGATGAAAGCAAATGCTACCAACTCAGATCAATGATCACTACCATGCAACCAACAATCCTAGAACAACGATTTGGTTTCTATAGGTTAGTTGATGGTCATGAACTTATTGAACTTTTTGGGATTAAAGTCTTTTGTTGTTTGTCATTTGAGCTCTACATTATTTCTGTTCATTTTATGCAGGATTGTCTTCATTGTAGAGAAGGGTTTTTTCCCTTTTCTTCTTTTGGTGTGCATAGTTTGGTAGGTCCAAGTTGCTTTCTTTCCTTTTTTTAATTAGGGTTTTTGGGGTTGCTTTTGGTAGCGATGACATGCTTCTAACATGTCTTCTACAATGTGTGCCTCTTAGGGTGTGATGGAAGCTTAGTTGACTTTGTATGGTGATGCCATGTATCTCAGTATAAGCCATATTCTGTATAACTTCCAATGTTCCCAATATTTGTTGAGTTGTGTTTTGAGTTTTGAAGGATGGCTCAATCGAGCTTTCTTTTAGTTGGTGTGTAAGAGCAATCTTTCAAATTCTTTCTAATTGGTTGATTTAAAATTTCTACTTGGCTAGTAAAACAGTGGGAGAGCTTATAAAATAAATTTGCATTATGCTAAGCCTCGAAGGGCCAATTGCTCAACAAAAAGAGGGAGAGTATACTTGATCTCACATGTTTCCAGGCTTTTCTCCTTCACATTCCCTTTTTACTTGTTATTCTCATGCCTTACTTGGTTATGTTCATGACAAGGAAAACATGAGCTTGCCTATACCTGATTTCTTCCTACGCATGCAATCTTGCTTCCTTGTGCTCTCACAATTTGTCATGCCCTTTTGCCTTCTTCAATCTCCTCTCTTTCTCAAGAGAACCACTTACGCACCACAACTTCCTCTTTGCTTGCTACACTCTAGCTCTATTTATGCTCCCCAACTTCCAAGAGCTTGCGAATACCATATCTGCACACTTTCTTTCCCAACTTCAGCTTGCGCTAGTTTTTGCTTTCTCTTTAAAGCGTCTGTGTCAATCTTTGAAGCATTTCCTCTATTTCTAAAGCGCCTATGTCAGTCTCTCTCGAGCACTTTTGTCCCTTTCTCATTGACTTGAATCATTCATGTACATCAACACTTAATAATCTTTCTTGCTAAATTTCTCCATCAAACCTTAATGCTCGACTATATCAATTCAATAAGTTCACGACTTCTTACTTATCCAACCTCTATCCTATGTGTTCACCCTCGTGACCCTTTGGCACACAAATGCAGTAAAAAATTTGAAGGGTTAATGATCTTTGATCTTGTTAGTGTGAAGCTTCATGATCATAAATCTTTAATTTAATCGGCACATTTGTTTCTCTCTGCATTTGTTGATCTTTGATCCGACCAATCTTATAGCTTGTGCTATTTATTTTTTATTTGGGTCCATGGAAAATTTCTTAATTCACAACTTATGTGTTCTGGGAGCATTAAATACTCATTTTGCCCGACCATGGGATTTATATGTTTCTGTCATCTTCTTAAACACTAGTGGGATACGCAAACAAATAATGAAAGAAAGAAGAATTAAATGATTTTTTTTTTTGAATAGTTTGAAGGAATGTAGGTATCTTTGAATAACCTTTGACTTTTATTTGGTTATGTGAAGGCCTGGGAACACCTTTTATTTAGTTAAGATGAAGATTACTCCTATGATTTTTGATCTTTGATCGAACTAAAGTTTTTCCTCCCTTGATCTATGATTCAAGCTCCAAGGGAGTTTTCTTGCTTCTCAATAAATATGTCAGGCTGATGCCTCAATGATGGCTCTTGAGTTGTCTCTAGGAGAGGTTGACACAAGTGCGTGATGAATTTGACATTGTACGGAAGCTTAGAATTTTTTTGATCATCAGAGAGCGAACTAGTTTTGCCATCATCCCTGTAGTCGTAGGCAAGAAGAAAGTAAGCCTAGGGACATCGTTGTATGTTGTGCGGCTTGAGAAGAGAGGTGGTGATAAGGCGATCTTTTTCTGGCTTTATGTCATGATGCATATTATAAATTTATGCCAATGACTGAACATCAATTAGTGCTATAAACACCAAATTTTAAATGTGTCCATTAGATGTCTGCATACAATATCACTTGCCATGTTTAATGAGTATACAACCATACATTAAACTTTAGAGTTTTACTTCTCTTAAAGTGCTAATCATCTTTTTATCTGTCCACAAGCTCTGAATGCAAGGCTTAAAGAGAAAAGTGCTTCAATTAATAAGTACTTATTGTCTGCTAAGTCATGCTATGATGGGTTTGTTTGGCATATAAATTTTTGAATATTGAATTTAGAACCTAAGTGACCCTATTTTTTTAAAAAGCTACTAACAAATTTCTAAATGAAGTCTCTTGCAAGCTATCCAATGCACGGGCGGCTTCTTTGGCCACCAGTTAATGCATATTTTGGGCTCATTAATTACTTGAGCAAAGAAGTTATATCCAATGCATTGGTTGCTTCTTGTCCATCAATCAATGCAAAATCAATACTAATATTAAGTTTTGAACCATAAGGGGGTTTATTGTTCATACCCTACTCTTTATGGACAATGAATTTTTAAAGACTATTTGGCGTGATTGCAACTGTTTCTAAAAGTAGTTGTAAAATGTTTACGAGAAAAAATTATTTTTTGGAAGTTTATGTTGGTATTTTAGATTTTCCTCCTTTTTGAAAGTATCAACATTAATTTTTTTTGGAACTATCACACTGGAGCAAATTTTCTTGTAAAAATTGCATTTCGCTGCATTCTGTCTAATTTGGTTATGACGGTGCTTCTCAATAACTAATGCTTCATCGGCCCCAAGTCATCCTATGGTGGGTTCATTTGATATACAAAATCTAACATTGAATGAAGAAACCGTGTGACTTATGTTATCGAAGTCTACTTGCAATTTCTTAAAAGAACTTCTCCTGCAAGCTATCCAATGTGTTGGCCATCGATCAATACATAAATGGGCCCGTTTAATTACTTAAAATAAAGAAGTTATGTCCTATTCACGGGCTATACCCACCAATCAACACAAAATCACGTTCAAGAATAAGTTTTGGACAAGTGAGGGATTCATTGTCCTTAACCTACTCTTCGTATACAATGAATTCCATGGGTCCGTTTGGAGTGATTCTTGCTTTATAAAAGTTGTAAAGATGTCTGCAAAATAATTGTATGATTGTTATGAGATTTTTTCTTTTTTTAAATTGCTGTGGGTAATATAGATTTTTTTTCCTTTTTGAACATATGGGGTATTAACTGTGGCAAACACACTTTACAAATGTAGTCGGAAAAGGTGTTCATCTCCACAAAAAACTAAACAAAATTGTGGTAGCTATTTCTAAAGCTAAGCTGTGAAATTCTGCTCTAAATGGGCTTTAAATTTATTCTTTTTCTCTGTGAACACTGAAAATTCCTTATTTTTTTTCCCAACGTGTACATTCCTTAGATTTAGAAGTTTCTACACTTTTAATATTTGCAATGAACTGTAGTCAACAAGGATTTGGGAAAGAAAAATATAATGGTGATTCATCATCATCTTGGTTCGGAGATTCTCAAATATATCGTTAAGATTGTAAGGGATTGCATGTGATGGATGAAGCTTGACTTGCAACCCTGAAAGGTAAATTTTAAAAATTTCTTAGTTCTATTTGTATGGATTATATGATGCCTTAGATGATTAAAATTATGAACATAACTGTGTCTATGGAACAGATCCTTACATATCCATATCGACATATGAAAGCTACAAAATTTGAGATGGCAAATATTTTTGCCAAGATAAAAAAAAAAAGTGTAGATCATCTTTAGCCTTGAGATGAGCTGCAACTGACAAGACCTCTTTTTTTTGTAAAGATTTAGATGAAGCAAACTTCCCAAATTTAACATCGTCCTGAAACTAGTGGGTGATGATCAAAGAATAAACAAGACACCAATTGAAGGTTAAAAAGTGATGAACAAAGAATAAACATGACACCAATTGAAGGTGAAAAATAAATAGAGAGAGAGAATCGATAATTTGACCGTATTCACTGTTTCATTGGGGGAATCCAGAGTTGAAATTAAAATATACTTGGCATCTCTATGAATGTGGTTGTAAACTTCAATTATTTATCCTATGTGTCAAAATTTATGGTCCATTTACATAATAGGCTTTTTTATATAGGCTAGAAAATTGGGAAACCTTAACGAGCAAGATACCAAAATAACCCCAAAACATAGAATTCTCTCGTTATTGTTCACTTGTGAATAGTGATGCAATAGGAATAACATGTGTTAACTGCAGTGTACAATCCTTACTAGCTCTTAAAATTGCATTGCAACGTTCTCTCTAAGTAAATTCATTGTTGTATTAATACTTTTAATTCTGTTATCTTACCACTATTGCACTATTGTCTTGTTTCATTGATTAAATATAAGGGGTGAAGATAAGTTGCCTCCTCAACAAGTTGTATCTATGTGCCTCCATCTACAATAAATTTGAACTCTGCACCATCTTTCCTTTTCATCCCCAATTTACTTTGAATAAAATTTCTTATTTAATATTATTTTAGCATTAAACTTTTGATCCCTGAATCTTGGTCACGGCTTTTTCAGACTATGTATATTTTTTACGGTTCTTTTTATTCCCACTTGCTTAAAATTTTATTATTGGTTTTGGTGTTAATGATTATGGCGTTCATTTCAGATCTCTAGTGATGAGGCAGTTGAAACAGCAAAGCAATTGGCTCTCCAGGAAGGATTATTGGTTAGTTTCTCCGTTATCTTTTTGAATTGATTTTGCAGTGGCCATCTTTATTTTTTTTCTTCATCATTTATTGGTATATGTGAAGGAAGAATCTATAGTGTATGATACCTCTTCGTATTGTGGTTCATTCTGTTTATTCATCTTGGAGGTTGACTACTTTTGTACTTGCGAGATTACAATGCACTTTTTTGGTCATTAAAAGGGCTAAAAAATTGAAACTAGTGTAAACCTTTCTCTTGGGATTGACTTTTTGCTATATACCACTCTAAAATCTGTTGCTCTGTGTAGTTAGGAAATTTATTCATTTGATATTAATTATCTCTTTATTGTCTTTGTGCTTGAGATTCGTCATTAACATATAATCGCACTTTTATTGGCCTCATTTATGTATCATAATACTCGAGATTTCTGTGGTAAGTTGGATTAAGTTTGATGATGATTATGGATGCAGTAAATGCGTTATTGGAAGTTCTGTTAGTACAAATGTTAAGTTGTCTGAAATATCATTCTAAGGATACTCCATACTACTGTTGTTTACATTCAAAAGCTTTTTTCAAGTTGTTTTGTATCTCTTATCGTTGGAGGCAACTACATTTGTCGTTCACGGCAAAGTATATTGTTACCGATGTAAGGGGAAAGAAAAGAAAGACAAATACTGTTGTTTGTCTAAAGAGGTTGAACAAAATTGCTCTTTTTCTCTTTCCAAGTCATTTACTTGTTGATTCCTTCTGAAGGGTTCTTACAATTGTACTGAGTATGGGTTTCCATTAAAGCTAAAAAACTGTTGACCTTGAAACAAGTTTTACGGTTTGACAATATTGAACACATTGTTGAAAATAAATGTTATATATGATGTCGCATAAGAGGTTGGGTGCCTCAATCATGCTTGAAGTCACATGAAATATCACTTTGAAGACAACAAACAATTGATATAACAATGCGCAGATCAAGTCCAAATCACCTTGATTATCGCGAACTGCCAAAATGATGGTTGTTAACAAATAGGATCATGCGAGTGCGTCCAAAGCATTCATATTATCTAATGCGACATACTCAATTTGGATCCGAATCGTCTCGATATCCGTTGAAATTGCTTAGATCATATACAATCGCAAAACAAATTGCACGGATGCGAAACATCAAAAAATCCAAAAAAATGGGCTTTTAATTGTCAATTCGATGGAGCATGATGAAAATAATGGGGCGCAGACACGACGTCGTCTTGATCTGGCTCGAGTTATCTTGATCATCACCAAAATTGCTAAAACGACGCTCATTTACAAAATGTAGTTTAAGTTCGCCCGAACTTAAAATATACATAGCGAGGACACCCATATTATCCATGTTTTGTTTGTGAGCTATTATGAAAAAATTTGAGGTATCAACATGAAACTGAAGATGGCACATAAATTAAGGCATCCTAGAACTAAAATGTACATGACTCACATCTATCTTATCTTTATTAAACCAATCCTAAAAAAAGATCAAAATGCAATCCTATTTCTAGTAAAGCTTTTGCTGGCCCTATACATGTTGATTTGTCACCAAAATTCTTGCCAAATTTGGCTGCTCGCACTGACCCATATCCAAGAAAAAGAAAAAATTCCACTTTCAGCCAGTTCAGTCGTCGAAGACTTTGCAGGTTATCCTCCCACAAGAAAATATTCTTCTTGAGCTTAATGACTGCCAATTTTACTCTTTTATTTTGGGGAACATCTTTGTATTAAAAGTTCGTTCGATGGAGTTGCAGCTGCCGTATGCTTGACGTACGAATATTATAACTTGTACATAAAACGCTCACCTTCCATGCATCCTCATATGCAAGTGACAAATAAGTTTGGGAGTTTCTTGCGGGTTACCTAACGAGATTTAACAATATGTTCCGCATAACACAGGCGGTATTCACCGATCTGTTGGAGGAACAACACATAAATCATACACTTAATGGCTCATCCAGAATGATTTTGCGAGAGGCGTCAGCGATAACCTTCTACATATTATCGCAAAATGAATCGATACGAGGAGTTATGGAATGATTTCAACACTCATCCGAAACGATTTGCATATACTTTTCAATAAGGTTGAATTTACTTGTATGTTTTTCTTCACAAGTCATAAAACCAACACATCCTACATTCGAACGGATCCCTATAGTGATTTCATACGATTCGCGGTATATGACATACTTTAATGTAAAATTTTCAATTTATTATATTCAATTTTTAGATAAATATCGTAATCACGTAACTCTTCATTATCCTTTTAGAATTGTATTGGAGTAATCGATGGAACACACGATGCATGTGTATTAAATAATGAGAAGAGATCGCATTCGTTGGCCGTTTTAGGTCCTCGACGCAAAATGTCATGGCGGTATGTGACTTCAACATGTAGTTCGCTTTCTTCATGGCCGGTTGGGAGGACAGTGCACATGACAGTTGAATTTTCAAAGCTGCACCACGGAATAAAAAGTACAACTTTCCACATCCACCCATAAGTTCGCTTAGACTGAGCTACTAATTCTTTTTTTTCCCTCAATACTAATTCTGTAATTCACATCAGATAAATACTATTTGGTTAATGCTGGATATCCGTTGCAGTGAGGGTATCTCAAACCTTATCCTAATATGAGATACTACATACCTAATTTTATGTGAGTCAACAATGTCACGCGAGGCATAAAAGAAATATTCAATAAAAGATATTTCTCCTTACACAACATAATTGAGAGGACATTTGATGTTTGAAAGAAGAAATGTGTAATAATTTGCGATATGCTATTTTACCCGTTTTCTAAACATGCACGAATGGTGATTGCCATGATGACTCTTCACAATTATAATTGGTGGCATCCTTCCTGCAACGACATTAACTTCCATAGGGTGGACGAAGATCATGAGCATGTCCCTGCCAAGACATATGTGTACCTTCTTAGATAGTCTTTGTTACATGTTGAAAATGATGCTCTTGAGACCTGTACTAAAGATATTATTACTTGTAATTGTTGTCGAAGAGATTAACTGTTTATTGTATTTGTATTTTATACAGTTCATATTTATTTCTATTTCTTGTGTATTTGATATTAATTATTTTAGTTTTTTACGCTGTTTATTAGTGTTTTTTTTTTCTTTTGCATTTTTTTTTGTTTTTCTTTTCGTGGGTTTAGGAGATCTATGATGAGATGCTTGATGTTATGGGTTATTCTGGATGACCTGTTTGTCGCTATTAGTTAGTGTCACATGTGAAATTCTAATGAAGATAATCAAGTTCCTCTCTTTTTTTCGGTGTTATATTTTTTGTTCTTCTTGATGGTTAGTCTTTTTTGGTGATATGCATATGTGACACACACGAGCTTGACATTACGTGCGTTAAAGACAATTAAAAATCATTTTTTATAATATCTGCTGTCTTATTGTAGTGATAGATTCATCGGTTGATATACTGAGTTCTTTTAGACATCACAACTGCATAAAACCATAATTAATTATTTCTTTTATCAATTTTTACTTGTGCTATGTTTAATGAGAATATCTTTTAATTCATTCAGTAAAGATGAGCAAGAGGATTACTAGTACCTCCTTAGGATTGCATTGCTATTATGGACTTTAAAGTTCTCTGCTAACTTTACGTCAACCACATAACTATGAGAGACATTTCTATAGGTGCTCGCGGAGAATCTCAAAAAACTTCAATTTTTTCCGGTGGGTAGATAGGCTGGAAGATTCCACCGCTAAGTGTGATCGGACATGGAGAGTATTCTTATAGGACTACTTAGCTCGGACATATGTTGTATGCATTTAAAAATTAATATTATCATATTATTAAGTATTATTTTTGTAGTCTTTTTTTTAATTTTAGTAATCATGATACTCATTGTTAAGTGATGTGTATATTTTTTTATAATGTTCTACACTGAATTTTGGCTTTTAAAATATAAAATATATTGATATGACAGTTCTGTTGCAAACAACATTACTATACAGTGACAGAATAATTATTTGTCTAGAAACTGCTGCAACACAATCTTTTTCAAACTGCAAAAAACAGATGGAGAGCCGAACTTATTTACAAGCAATCTACGCGTGGCTAGTTTCTGCTTCACAATAGCTTATTATGAAATGCACCTGCCCCCAAACAGACTCTAAAAACATAATCAATAGCTCTAATGTACTATAATTTTCCTTCTTCAGATAATTTGTAATATTGGTCATATTGTTTATTAAAGTAGCTAAACAACGAAACTCTAAATATAATTTACATCAGTAGTTCTTTAAACTTTATTAGAATAAGCAAATGTTTCATTTACCAACACAACAAATCTTAGAGAGGTCAAATAGATGGAGTCGCGAAACTTTTTTTTTCGGGGGTAAAGAACCGGGTATAACTTTGCAGAATGTAGAACCTCAAATTAATTTCTTAAAACATAGGTTTCAATTTTATGCTTGTTTGACAGTTATGCCTATTGTAGGTTGGAATTTCCTCTGGGGCAGCAGCAGCTGCTGCTATGAAGGTGGCAAAAAGGCCAGAAAACAGTGGGAAACTTGTTGCGGTATGTCCAAGTGCTGCTGTTATTCAAATTATTCTTGTTCATTGTCTTCTTTGCTGAAACACAAAAAATGCTCATTTAATAACTTGAAAGAAGATTATACAAATTGTATGGCACAATATATGAATATTCCTAGATTTGTGACTCGATCTTAAAGAAACTACCACCCCTTTTGGTAGTGTCTGCATGCGCACTTTTTAAGAGTAAGTTGGATCTAATTTCAGCTTTTACATCGTTAGGAATAGGATGCTATATACTGAACTGTTAATCTTCGTACTAGGTTGTTTCAGTTAGAGAAGAATGTTCACGTTCTGCACGAAACAATTTGCTTAACTTTTCTCTTTGACTATGAGCCCAATATTTTCTAAAAATATTTGGATGCATGTCCATTATAGGTCGTTGGATTTAAAAAAGAAAGATTTACATACATACCATTCAATTCCTATTATTTACATATCTAACTTTTAAATTTTAATTTTTACATATATGCCGCCTTACCTGTATCTGAAAGGTGTATTTCTCTTTTTTAAAGCTTAAAATAGTGGTAGTTTTTATGTGATATGAAAGATTTGGTTAGGGTAAATGTCAAAAAGAAAGTTTAGATGTTAGATATGAAAATACATAGGAATTGAGTGGTATATATCTAAATGCACCAAAAACCCCTTTTGGCCCTTGTATCTGTATCATCACACTTTGAGAGAAAGACGGCGCTTTTTCCTCTTTAAATTGTCGGGGATGGGATGCTATATAGTAGACTGAATGGTAAGCGCTAGTTTATTTCAGTTCGTGAAGAATGTTTGAGCTCTGTGCACATCAAGCTGCCACACTTTTTATTATTATTATTATTATTATGATCATATTATTCCAATAATACATCAATCTGCTAAACTTTTATATGGGATTATGAGCTAATGATTTTCTATTGTAGAAATATGGGATCCTTTGAGATTATATGGGCCGGAACTTCCAACCCAATGTATTTTAGAAGCAATATTTCATACATAAAATGACTGATATGCCCTTCACAATCACCTGAACAGCATTTTTAGCCAAATCTTTTTGGACATTTTTGTATTTTTATTATTTTTATACGAAGAGATGACATTCTTCTGTTCGAATGCACAGCTCCATAATGCAAGTTTTTCTCGATCTCTTTATCTAGTATTATCCACAAGAAGGAGATCATCAGTGAAAAACATACTCCAAATTACATCCTCCTGTATATGTTTAGTAAGAGCATCCAAAACTAATGCAAAAAGAAATGTTCTTAAAGCTGATCCTTTATTTAATCCCACTGAAATAGAAAATATATGGTCAATTCTTCTGTTTGAGCACAAGTAACAGCTCTAGTATGCATATCTTTAAAGACTTTATAAGTCACATCAACATCTTTCTTTTTTAGTACTCTCCAAAGAACTTCTTTTGGAATCTTTTTGTAAGCTGTTTCTAAATCAATAAAATTCATATGCAGATCCTCTTTACTCTCTCTACTCCTCCATCAAACCTCTCAATAAATGTATAGCTTCCATAGTAGACTTTCCTGAAATAATTCAAACTGATTATGAGAAATCTTTGTATCGCGTTTTAACTTATGTTCATTTACTCTCTCATAATTTTAATGTATGACACATTAACTTAATTTCTCTATAGTTTTCTCATTATTGTGTATTCTCTTTATTCTTAAAAATGGGGACCAAAATACTTTTCCTCCGCTCATAACATCTTTTTAGTTTTTAAAATAATATTAAAAGGTTTAGTAAATCAATTAACTCCTAAATCTCCTAAATATTTCCACACCTCTATTACGATATCATCAGATCCTACTAATTTTCATCGTTAGTTTTCTTTAAAGCCTATTTTACTTTTTACTAATGCGACGGTAAAAAAAAATCGTTTATTATTAGTAATGATTTTAGGATCACTAAGGTTGATCATATTTTCAATAACTTCATTGAAAAAGATATCAACATATCTCACCAACCTATGTTGAGTTTCCTCTAAATAAAAAAATCCTTTGATTTTTATCTTTAATACACTTGAATAAAATTTTTATTTTTCTTCTCTTTATTTGACTAATTTATATGCATGTCTTTCACTTTCTCCAGTATCCAACATATTATAAATATCACTAAGATCAGAATTTTTATCATCACAAAATTTTATCTTAGACTTCGTACAGACCACCTTATATTTTTTCCAGTTCTCTAAGTTTTTATATTTAAACCAATTTTTATAATAAAAATTCTTATGTTTCATCTTTTCTGACACATTATTATTTCACTACAAATTATTTTTATTTATAAAAATTTTTTCTTTTGATTATCTAAATACATCATTTGTCACTTATTTAATAGTCCTTGATACTTTTTCCCACATTGAATTTGTTTTTTCATGAACAATCCAAATATTAAAATTTTGAAGCTTATTCATAAAATTAATTATTTATATCTTTTAGGTGCTCCTATCTAATTCTACGAAAAAGTTTAATTATATTTTTTTCTTTCAATTCTTCAACTTAATATCCATAATTAATAATTGATTTTGAGTATTAAAATTTTCACTTGGAATGACTTTATAATCTATACATTCTCGACGCGGTCTTCTTCTCATAAGAAATACTCAATACTCAATTAGATTTATTCTTATTAGTAATAATATGCTCATCTCTTTTTTTTAATAAATTAATCTAAAATAAAATCTAATATAGTTCTATCATCTTCATTAATAACTCCAAAATTATAGCGGTCATGAATGCTTTTAAAATTATATACCACTACACCAACATGACCATGTAAATCTCCTCCAATAAAGAATTTTTCTTCAAGAGGCATTGTTTGTATTAATTCTTTTAGGTCATTTCAATTTTATGTTTGAACCTATATTTAAACATAGTTGAGGAATATAAGCACGTATAATATTAAAAATCTTAGTATCAACAATAATTTTTAGGGCTATAATTCTATCTTTAATTCTATTAATTTTTACAATATTATCTTTTAAAAGTCATCTATAATTACACCTACACTTTCTCTAATGCGACATCTGCCTAAATAATACGTCACTTCGAAGGTAAACCTTGACATTTACACAATAACGCAAAGGATTCTCATGATTTATCATTCAACCATTTCTCAACACTCTTTTCTACTCTCAACTTCATAGCATTTTAAGAAGTTACATGTCACCCAATTTTTATGTATTTACATATATAACATCAAAACTTCAATTTTTATCTACATACCGCCTTGCCTATGTATTTCATTTTGAAGTTAATGGTAGTGTTTTTGATATGATACGAAAGATTTAGATGGTATAAATGTAAAATAGCAAACTTTAGGTGTAAGATTTGTAAATACTTAGGAATTAGGCGGTGTGTATGTAAATGCCCCAAAATTTTATTCATCTGCTGGCTCCTTCAATCGTTGTGTTGATCTGCAGATGATTTTTATGGATATTTTCATTTTGTAATGTTTTTTTATGCTTTACTTATTTGCTTGCTTCTTTATAGGTTGTTTTTCCGAGCTTTGGCGAGCGCTATCTTTCATCGGTTCTGTTCCAGTCGATAAGAGATGAATGTGAGAAAATGCAGCCTGAGCCATGATAACCCGCTCGCCAAGACCTTTTATGTCATTCAGGTACATCCCATGTACTTCTCGGTAGTATTGACAAAATAATAACAAATAAATAATAAATAAATAAAATGCAGAAAAAGTTCAGCATGGGAATAAATATTTTATTTTTAAGTTTTCTGCTTTTTGTTATTATTATTATTATTATTATTATTATTATTATTATTATTATTTTTCAAACCATAAGCGATTTGACTGCATCTCTAATGATTATTTGTAGATTTAATAGTGATGAAGGTGTTTTATTCATTGACTTCATTAGATTGGGTTTTTAAACGCTTGTGAATGGAATTAAGCAGTTTTTTTTCCTTTTTAATAACTAATTATTTTTCAGTTATTTTGTTTTTGGGAATAAAATTATTGTAAGTGCCAATTAGTTTAATTGATAAAAATTTAAAAAATCATTGCAGGTCTATATTAAATTATCTTTTATTTTTCAAATTTTGTTAAGGAATCAATCAACTAATTAAATATTTTGTTAATCATGCTTTAAATTAAAAATAATTAAAATTTTTTATGACATAAAAATATTAATTGTAAATAAAGTGAAGAATTTCAAGAGGTTAAATTTGAACAGTAATCCTATTGGAAAAAAAAGAGAAATGAGAAATAAGCTAGTTTTTTTTAGAAGAATTTTGTTCTGTTTGAACTCATGGAAATATTTACGTTGACAATAAGATTAGTGAAATTGGGGTGTGAATGTGCATAAATTAAAATTTGGAAGTTTTTAATTTAAAACTTGAATCATGTTTTTGTTTGATTAAATGAGTTTCTGATGTCAGGAAAAGTGCTGCTGATTCATTGCTCAAATGTGCCTAAATCAAAGAATTGAAGGATAGTTGAAAGTTTCGTAAAATTATTTGAGGGATTTGATAATATTTGAAATTTGTATGCACATTTCTATGACAATAATTTCAAAATTTCTCAATTTTGATGACCAGGGGCAAGTCATGTTCAAATGAATTAACATATATTGTTTGATTAAGTATTTATCTACGATTATAAAAAATTGATTCCACAAAATTGTCAACAATTGTCATACCTTGATTGTGTTTTTCTCGTTTGATATTTTCCGACCATCTATCAATCAATATTGCCTTATTACTATCAACATCTGATTGTCTTTGTCTGACTATTATTTTTCAATTATTCTGTCTTGATCACCATGACATGATCATGTCTTGTTCGCTACCGTTCATTACCAATGCTAACATATAATAACTGATGTTATTTTGAACATCGTCACCCTCTTTTGTTGCTTCTATATAAGGCTTAGCTAGTGTTTTACACTATGATTCGATCTTCTCCGATTGAGTAGAATTTGAACTCTTACAATTACAGTTATGCAATGATGATCAAGAGATAATGGTGATAAAGAGATTAATCACAGTTGTGCAATGATGATCAAGCTATAATCGTGAAGCAATGATAGTAAGATGTGCCGTTAAAGAAATATTAGTTAGGCAAATGATGGTTGGATGATATTGATGGAGCAATTTCATATCCGATTGATGATATCAATTGGGAGTTGATGGTTGTTAGTAGTGATCATTAACATCAATTTTTATCTTTAAGCTCTTTTATTCTCTCCTCATGAAAATGAAGGTCAATTTATAAACCATTTAGGTAATTTTATCGTAAATCTTGAAATGTTTCATCAAATGACATTTATTACTTTAATTATAGGTTTCCTACTCATTTCAGTGCCTTAATAATATAGAAATTGAGCGGTTTATTTTGATTATAATTTGTAAATTTCGGAGATTATATGGTTCTATAAATAGTGTTAAAAAAACTTCAAATTATGTTCTAGTGCTTGATTTGGGCTCATTTGAGCTTTGAAACAGAGCGCATTTGGTGCCATTTAGCTGATCTTATAAAGCATTCGTCTAGACTAAAATATTTCTAAATCTATCTTCAAATAATAATTTAAATTCCAAATGTTCTGAATTTAAATATTTCATAAAGATTTATATTTGATTTAATACTTTTTTTTTGTCAATATCAAATTTATTCTTCAACATATTACATTTAAAAAATATATTATATGATGTGAGAGAACAAAATATACTTGCAACCAAGTCATTTTGCCTTGTGACCTAAGCCCAGGCTTGCTATAATTAATTGCTAATGAGTTCAACTCAATGAGCTAATGAGGCAAGCTTTAACCAATTCTAAGTTTAACATGTTAGCTCATATCTTAGCTCTTTTAAAATACAAAGATAAACTTAAATTGTAACTATAAAATTACTTATAATACTGATTTTCTTAGTTCTATTTTCAATTAAATTTTACTATTTTTACCTAGTTTATTATTTTTTAATTACTTACAAGTTACAAATTAGCTCAAAATTCAACTAATTGTGCTCGAATATGCAGCATATTGGTTGAAAATAAAATAAAGAATTTTAAAGTGCTTCTTGTCGTAATTTTAATTAGTATTTTTAACCACTAATTAACGTAACCAGTCATGATTGGGCAACAATTATTTTCTAATTGTTTTTTTATTAAAGTTGGGACATATCGCACAGCTGTAACTTGAAAATAATTATTGATATAAAATTTTTAAAGTTGAGCATCTTCGTGAAATCTGGACAAATTTCTAATTTTATAAAGTGGAATGTACAATGTGACTAATTATTAGAATTTAGGGGTAATTACATCCATACCACACCTAAGTACTTATATATCACACCAAAATTTTACTTTTTTACTTTAAACTTCTTAAAATTCATGCACCTTTTAAGTGAAGATGGCCTGTATGTAAAATTTGTAGGTGTTAATACATAAGAATTGAGTGTAACTATTCTGAGAAATTATTTTGAAGTGTTGTATTGTATTATTCCAAAGTTTTATGATAAACTTTTGCAATGATATTAGATCTAATTTTCATTATTTGTGATAAAAGTAAATCTTATTATTATTATTTTTATTCAGGTTTGTATTTTTTATGAGATTAGATAAATCTTGGATCTCAAAGCACCCAAAAAACTTAACAAATAATTCAAAATTTGTTGGGGATTAAATAAAATTTCGACAATTTAAGTTTAAAATTAAAAATATTGCCTAACCACAACTTTTCCAAATATAACAATATTTAAAATAAAAAATTGTTTATTCGAAACGAGCTAAATTGGTCAAGCCCAAGGTGGAGGCTGTTGACTTGCCTCCACTTGGACTAGTGAAGGGGCTAACCTCAGGCACCAACTATAAGAAAATTGGCAAATAGCAGCACACATTTAGGACGAAATATCCGTAAAATTTGCCCACAAATTATTGATGAATTTTTTATTAAGAATATTGCCTACTAATTATGTATAAATAATCTAATGATAACATCTCTATTAATGGTATTTCAATTAGGCCTAATTTAGGCCTGGAATTGAGTCATCCTTCGGTTACCTTTTCACTCCTCTTGACTCGATGTTCTTTCCATGTCATATTATCTCTTATTTCTCATCAATGTATCTAACGAGAGTGAAATATGTAATATTTAGGTAGCAAATTTCCCATATTTTTGCATCGTTTTGACTAATATTATGCTTGAGAAAGATATTTTTGTCTTAAATATGTAGGGGACAAGGTGAATGGAGAATTTGTAGCAAAATAGAACAAAGGCGAGCATAATATAAAAAATTCAGACAAGCGCACCTGCACTGGCAATACAACGCACATAGTGCACCCACACTGTGTTCAGTGCCTCCGCGCTCAATGTAAAGCACCATACCCACGCGTCTGCAGCCAACTCATCCGTTCAACCTTAAGCATAGCCACGCCATTCCCAGCGCACCCACGACATACAAAATGCACCCGCGCCATCTTCGTGGTGCACCCGCACTAGTTCACAGAAACCTATTTTGGCAAGAATTTTATTACCTTTGCCGAGCTTTTCCTATAAGTTAACTCATGAGGCATAGCTTAGGGTATCATGGGCGACTGGAGGCTGTAAGAAAGGTAAGGTTTTTATTAGAGAAAGCTTTCCCCTTAGGATTCTCTCCTTACTTAGTATTGAAACCTCAAGAGGAGTTGCTTCCTTTGAGTTTCTTGTGAGTTATTGAGAGATCTATTAATGTATAAGGGGGAAAGTGGATACTCTTATGGAGAAGACAAGTTTTATTGTAAGTTTTTTACTTTTGTATATCTCTTGCAATGAAGATCTGCATGAATTTTGTATCTGTGGTTTTCTCTATAATGAGTGGCTAGTCTTTTCTTCATGTCCTTGTGTTGTAGGGGTAATGGTTTTCTTCGTGGTCCTTTGAGTTGTTTTCCCTGTAGTGTTTCTCGTGTTTCATGGCCTATGTTGTTGGTTGATCCCGGATATTTATGCCTACATTTTATATTTGAATTGATACTTCTCTTTAATGATATCTCTTTCTTCATAATGACGCCAAAAACTTGATGCCAATATAAATAATAGATTTAATTGATATTTGAAAATGAGATTCTACGCAAGTATACATATTGTTATCAAGTAATATAGAATTTTCTGATTAAGTATCGGGATATCGAACCCACAGGGATAGTGTAAATAGAAAAATATCTTTTTTGTTTTTAAGAAAGATTTTACTCAAACTAAAGATAATATTCTAGGAAAGAAAATTTGATTCTTTTCGTTACTTTTAATAATTTGAAATGAAAGTAAACAACTACTTTAACCAAACTTTTATAATATGTAAGTAAATGCAACGAAAATATCTTTTTTCTTCTTATGAATTAGTAACAAGTCATGAAAATTATTGTTGTGGAAGTATATAAATGTGTTGAGCCAAAAAAGAGCAATTATATTCTTTACCCTTACTAGAGATGCTATAAAGAACATAAGTTAATCTATTATTTTATAAATCTTGAAGACGGGTTAGGCAGGAAAGATACTACCTCTCACTCTAGAGTTTCCTCGATTCCCTCCACCTGGGGCTAACATCTCGTATCAAAATATAAAATAATAAATCAAATTAGGGGCTTTAGCCTGTCACTTTAAAGTCTTCTAATTCTACAACCATCAAAGTATATCTCCCTATTTATTTGCACTTAACCATATGGATTACATTCTCACCCATATAATTTCATGTGATTTTTTCCAATTGTTGATTGAGACAATACAATATCGGTTCTTATATGTTCTCACAAAAAATTTTAACATCTTAATTGGCAAGATCAAGAAGTAAATGAAGTGCAAGGTTTTAAATCATCACAACTTCTTCCAACATTGAAATCCTATTCGTCACACAAAATACTTCCATAACTTTATTACTTTATCATATTAAGAAAAAAGATAAAGAAAACTACTCAGAATTCATGGAGAAAATACAATCACAAGTTAGTTTAAAAGTTGAAATGATAGTGAAAACACAAGAAGTCTTAATTAAAAATCAAATGTGATAACAAAGATAAAGACTTATCTGAAATCCTCTCCACAACACTCTTGAAGTTTCTTTGAAAACTTTGCTTTTTCCTTATAATGTTTCTTAGAGGTTGGCGCTCAACTCTGAGGACTCCATATCTCACTTCCTAATATAAATTATAGAAAATTAAAATAGTGAAGTGGAATGGTGTGTAAATGAAAGAACTCTCCCACGCCAATCGCACACTCTACAATTACCACAATACTAATCTCTAATTTCCCTCTCTAAAACTCTAATTTAACACACACTTGACAACCCCCTTATTCTGATCTTCAAGTCATCTTTTAATACTTTTCCAACATGTGTCTTTGTATCTCTTCAAATTGTGTCCAGATTCAACGTATCTTCCAAGAGATGCATCCATTCAAGAGTAATTTGAATTGAATTTGGTGCCAATAGGAAGTTTACTCACGTTCTCACCAAGATATGCCTAAAAAACCTCTTCAAAATCACGCCAAAAACTAAATAACTCCTCTTTTACAATTGCCGCGTGTAAGCACGAGTTCCTCACGCTTAACCGCGGCTCTCCTGGCGTGTAAGCTCCAACTCTAGGCCCATAGCCGCAGGGCGTTGGCGCGTAAGCGCGAGTTGTGGCGCTTAGCCGCCATAGATCACTTCTTCAATTTTCTTTATTTTTGCTCTAATTTTGATCCATTTTCACTATTTTCATCACATTAATCCATTTAATCATACCTGCAAGAAAAATAAGAAAATACCTTCCATTAAAGTGCAATATCATCAAAATAGGTATAAAAATGTGCATAAAAACACTATATATTTTATGTGTATCAAAATCCCCAAACTTGAGATGATATTTGTTTTCAACTAACATTAAAATCTTATAAAAATTAAACAAGCAAATTATGTGATGAGTTTCTTTAGAAGTTTCTAAAATTTTGTTATATAAATGTAGTAGTCCAATTTAGAAAAAAATTATAGTAAATGAGACCAATTTAAAATTTAAAAATCTCTTAAGGAAAGGTTAATGAAAAATATGAATTCCTATCTTATTCAGAAATAAATATTTTTAAGTTTTGAAAATTATTTTTAATAAAAGAAACTTAAATATTAAAAAAAAAGTCTTGTCCTTCTATTCTTCCAAAAATACAACTTTTCCAACTAAAGATAATTACAAAATATTCATCATTTCTTCACCAAGAAATTTATAGCTTTAAAATTTTCATCTTTAGTATAGATTTTAACTAAATTTGCTTATTCATTTCAATAATCAAAATTTTACTTCCCTAATATAACTTCATATACATAATTATTTTTCAATCAAAATCCAAATTTTATTTATAGCACATTTGAGAACAAATAAAATTTAAGTTTTTTTTTTTAAATTATTTTTCATTCCCCCCAAACTTTAAAATTTTTGTTATGATAAAACATTTAAGCATAATAAAAAGATACATGGTAGGAATTGAAATCTCTTAGTATCATGCTTACAAGAATTTTTATTTCCTAAATATGCAAGCATAAAAATTAAAATCAGAAATGAAAATAACTAGATCACCTTTTAACTTCACATTTATAAAAGGAATTCAAAAGATTTCTAAAGTTGTGGAGGAAATACAAGTAAATTCACACACACTTAACAAAAATCCACAACTAAAATATATGGTAGTAAATTGAATAGTTAAGTATAAAATTTAATTAGTGGATTTTAATAATGTTTTAAACCTTCCTAAATAGTTTCTGGAATAAGTTCTAAATTAACAAATAAAATTTACTACACAATTAACTAACACAATTACTACCACAAACATTCACATCACATATCATAAACATATAACATCCACAACTAACATAAAATCAATTTAAAGTAGCTCAGAAACATACAATACAGTTCTCTAAACAACCATAAATTAAAATAAACAACACAACAGATTAAAAAGGTCCACACAAACAACACATAACAAAACATAACATAAATGAAATATTAATCCTAATAATCTTTTTCTTCCTCTTCATCATCCCCTTCATTCTAAGTACGGGTAGCCACATATGGGGTAAATTGTGGATGAGTGGGTAACACAACACTAAAGTCACCTCTGATTAATCTATCCATGTAATTGTGGTAATTCATCTCATACTCACTTTTTTTTTTGAAGATAATCCCTAAGATGATTTACTTTCCCCTCTATATCGTGAACTTGATCCGCAGTGTAATTGGTATTGTCTTTCATTTTCTGTAAAAACTCAATCTGCGAATAAAAAAACTGACCTGAAGATGCATGGGATGTGGAAGCACGAGATATAGATGCAACAAAAGTAGATGCACTGGATGCCCTAGAGAATCCTTCTCTCCAGCCAAAAATTGAGTGCTCAATATTTGCTTTCACATTTGCACTAGTAATAGGCTTCAGAGGCTGAAGGACCTCTTCCTAATTCTCAGATCTAACACCAGCCTGCTCACACAATGAGTGTATAAGAGAAGCAAATCTCATACTTGCAGTGGTGGCAGCTCTGGCAGACATCCAAATACAATCATAAATAATCTTTCCAATGTCGATCACTTCCATCTGCTGAATACAATAATTTAAAGTGGTTTTTTCTCTTGTCACCTCGCTTAGAGATTGGTAGGAAGAACTTGGATGATATGAAATAATTCCATGCTTTGGAGGTGGCATTCAACTTCGAAGAAGGGAAGTTAACTCTTCTCTCATTAGTGATTTGCCATAATCCCCTCCCATCAGTCAAAGCAAAAGTAATATCATCCAATTCTTCCTCAGTAGGATTATAATTCGAATAGAAACAAAATGTATTCGGTGGCAATAGGTAAAATTCATTTATTACCTCAGTAGTAAAATGTACCAGTTGTCCTCATACCAAAACAAAGTTTTCTTCTGATTCCGGGAAGTTTGCATAAAACTCTCGAACAACTGAAGTAACAGCTACGACAGTGAAACAAAAGAATCTGCCCCAAAAGCGACTTATAATCATATCTTTTATTACTCTGCCATGTTTATCAAATCCTCGCTTTTGGATCAGTTTATGTGACTGGAAAGCTTGAACATAATGATCTTGAGCTATATAACTAACAAACTTGTCAGAATCGAAAGTGACTCTCGCTTTGCTCCTCTTTGGTGCCATTTCTAAAATTTGTATAAAAATCACTATAAATTCCACATTCAACTTAAAATTACTAAACTTAACTCCCAAAGGCTTAAACCACTAAATCCAAGTAATCTCTAAAGCTTTTTCACAAATTTTCACATTAATAGTAATTTTCAGATTTCTCCAAATTGCACTCAAATTATATGTTAAAAATAAAAAATTTCTATTTAAGAGTGGTGCTC
>CM040425.1:6908400-6928459 GCA_022702705.1 Papilionanthe hookeriana x Papilionanthe teres | reverse complement strand
GGTTGGAAGTGGATTTGCACAAGCTGTTTTTGTATTGATCTTAGGAAGGGTCCATCATGGAGCCTAGACAATAAGTTGAGATGCTATTCGACCGTTTGAGAGGGATATCAGAAGAAGTATTGGAAGCAAACTTCATGAAAGAGTTGAAGCCAGAGATTTAAGCATCCCTTCGTCTATTGAGAACGTGAGGATTAGGGTAAATTATGAAATTAGCTCAGTTGATTGAAGATAATGCATTTGAACGGTATAATTGGAGTAGCACAAGTTGAACACCATATCAAAATGCGACAACCACTTCTAAAAACTCAAATAGTGGAAGTCCAGATGGAGGCTCCATGGGACATGAATAATGGGCCTTACAGAGACAGATTTAGGAGAAGCGTCCAAAGGGGTTATGTTCTCGATTTATGAAGTGTTTGTCCCATGATACTGTTCTAAGGATCATATACTTACATGTTCTCATAGTGTGTGACGAGGAGACATAAGACTTTGATCCAACAAGATTTTCTTTTATCCATCTTGAAGACCATGTGTTTCTTTGGGAGGAGAGAATTGTCATGCAGGTGCTTAGGGCAATTCAATCTTTTATTATTATTATTGTTGGGTATAAATATGATTAATATGTTTAGGGTTGATGTTTTATGAGATTGTGTCTGGAGCCTTGGGGTTAGGGTTGGGGATAGATATTATACATCTTCAATTTTAGATTTGGGAGTACCTCTCGAATTGTAAGTTATCATTTATGTATTCGAGTTGTGTTCTTTTACTTTGGTTAAATAGAATTTGTGCTTTAACCTAATATCTGCTATAATTCTTATCGCACCATTGCCAAACTAAATACTATCAGAGTTTTCTTTTCAGTAGCAACAAGGAATGTGGGCTGCATCAATTTGACATAAATAATGTTTTTCTAAATGGCGATCTGAAGTTTTATTTGGAGATGCCACTAGAACTTGAGAATGATTCCAATAGAAACCTCATACGTAAATTCAATAAGTCTCTCCATAAGCTTAAGCACTCAGCAAGAGTGTGGTTTGAAAGGTTCGCTAAATTTTAAGATCTAATGAATATTTTCAAGGTCAAACTGATCATACTCTGTTCATAAAGCACGCCTAGGGAGGTAAGATTATTACACTGATAGTATATGTAAATGATATAATTTTTGCATATGATGATGAAAAAGGGATTCTCAAGATCAAGGAAGTGCTTGTTACTGAGTTCGAAAGCAATGACATAGAAACCTTGAGATATTTTCTAGGCATGGAGGAAGCAAGTTCCAAGAAAAGCATCATTATATCACAGAGAAAATACATCCTAGATTTTCTAAGGGAGACAAGGATGATTAGATTCAAACTTGTTGATACTCCAATGGATCACAACAAGAAGTCTAATAGAGGAGAAGGAAGTGTATTTGTGGATAAGGGAAGATATCAAAGATTGATTGTAAAACTCATATACGTATCACACACAAGACTAGAGATTGCATAACTTTTTTAGTATTATGACCCAACATATGAATAACGTAAATGAAGAGCATTTGGAGATGTTGTATAGGATTATGAGATTTCTTGAGAAGATTTTTGATTATGGATTAATTTTTGAGAAAACCAGAAATAGAGAGGCAGAAGTCTACATTAATGCAAGTTGGGTTGAGGAATTCAGTGACAGGAGGTTCACCACAGGTATTGCTCTTATATATGGGAAATCTAATTACCTGAAAAAGTAAGCGGTGGTTTCTAGAAGCAGTGTTGAATCAGAGTGTTGGGTCTTGCCTTAGGAATATGTGAATGGATCTGGATTAAAAAAAATATTAAAGGAATTGTGGTGCACCTTCAATACGCCTGCACAAATATTTTGTGATCGTCAAACAGCTATCAATATTGTCAAGAATTCAGTGCATCATGACAGAACCAAACATATTAAAATTGATAGGCATTTTATCTCTGAAAATGTTAAAGGTGGAATTATACATCTGAGCTTATTCCCGGCACACTAGAAAGTTATTGATGTCTTCGCCAAAGCTCTTCCTTTAAGCAACCTTCTCAGAATTCAATACCAAGTTTGGTCTCTACAACATCTAGGACCCAGCTTGAGGGGTAGTCTGAAAAGCTGAGAAGTTCATCTCTTCCCCATAGTGGGCTGGCTGATTGCTTCACAAAATATCATGGAAAGATTTGATTAGGGATACGTTTGGGTGCACATTTCCTAGTTTTATTCCTTTCTTATTTTTTGTTTCTTTATTATTTTTTTTATTTCAGAATTAATTTTTTTTTTGCTGGTAAATTTGTAAGGGATTGTATTAAGACATGTGAATAATGAAGTGAAATAATTTTCCTCTCTAAATCTATTTTCCACACATTGATATATATGATAATATGTTCTTTTACTAGACTATTATCTTGGAAAGTCACTCTTATTCTTTTCTAATATTTTTATAATGGTTCTTCTTTTCTTTAGACAAAATGGTGCCCAGCTCCAGGGTGCGAGTTTGCTGTTGAGTTCGTTATGGGTAGTAGCAGCTACGATGTTACTTGCAATTGTTCGTACAGTTTTTGCTGGAATGTTAGTTCGAAAGGCTTTCCTGCTTTTGATTATATCAATTATATTTTTTTATAAAAGAAAAAAAATAGTTGTAGATAAGTTTTTTATTGGAGTTGGAATCTTGCAGTGTACTGAGGAAGCTCATCGACCAGTGGATTGTGCCACTGTTGCAAAGTGGATACTGAAGAACTGTGCAGAATCTGAAAACATGAATTGGTAGGTTTCCATACACATCTTTAGTGACTTTAGATATGTTTAGTCATATTCATACCGTGCATTTAAATTTTAAATCCACTGGCCCATTAAAATGGAAGTTGTTGAAGAAACAATGCTTTAAATAAGTGGATGGATGTATCATATTCTCTTACAGAGGAAAAAACAGTATTGTATCTTCTCACTGATTATTAAGAATGCACAGCTTGGAAGGTGAGCTGATCTCTTTATAAGTTTTAAACTTGAATTGAAATCGTTTGCTGCTCGATAATATTGTCTTTTTTGAGCCAAAAGCGATTAAATAAACTAGCAGATACTCTTCCTAATTAAATTTGGTGAAAGCATATTATCAATATATTCATACTATCTGACAATCAACTACTAGTTTTTCTTTATCGTATCTTTTGATTGAATGTCTATGTGTCTCTTGATTAGTATATGATTAACTATTAGTGGAAACAAAACGCCTATTGAAAATTCTCAATTTGTGGAAATCCATTGAACTGCTTTTATCATCCTTTTACCATAACTGGTTCTCCACTGTCTTTTCTATCATCTAAACCATCTCATTTTGTGTCACTCTCTGGTTGGAACATGACTTTTGTTACCTAAAATTGGAATTGATTTATACATGTGCAACACTTAAATAGGAATGAGTAGATATGTTGGCACTATGTGGGATTAGGCTATTCATGGTAGAATTTTTGGAAATCTTCTTTATTAAATTTATTAATTTTACTTTGGTAAGAGTAGATATGTTAATGCCTAACTTGTTAGTGTATTTAAGAACTAATATCATTGCATCTAATGTATTGGAAGAATATGCTCTGAATTATTATTGGAGTTATTATTTTTCATAAAAAAATGTTTTAAGTCTTTGGTGGTACTTTTGTAACTTCGTGATTTTTGTTAGCCTGTCAATGATGATTTATTATTAGTATTATTATTATTATTTTGTCTCACTGATGAT
Organism: Papilionanthe hookeriana x Papilionanthe teres; assembly: GCA_022702705.1. Classification (NCBI taxonomy): domain Eukaryota; kingdom Viridiplantae; phylum Streptophyta; class Magnoliopsida; order Asparagales; family Orchidaceae; genus Papilionanthe; species Papilionanthe hookeriana x Papilionanthe teres. Next base: position 6,924,735 of record CM040425.1, on the reverse strand, counting down.
TAGTTACTGTTATTTGTGATGATTTTCTTTTATTTTGTTACATTCTACTGGTGGTATCACTTACTAATATTTTTCTTTTAGGAAGATTTACATACATACCACTCAATTCGTATATATTTACATTTGTAACACCGAAACTTCAATTTTTACATGTATGACTCCTTACCTATCCGTGGAAAGGTGTATTAATTACTGTTGTTTTTACTGATGATTATTTACTGTTATTTTCGATGAAAATATAGTGTTTTTTTTGTTGCATTTACCATGGTACTACTTAACTAATATTTTTATTTTGAAATATTTACATACATACCACTCAATTCTTATGTATTTACAAGCCTAACGTCTAAATTTCAATTTTTACATGTATGCCACCTTTTACCTATGCATCAAAAGTTTTATTTCGCTTTCTAATAGCTAAAATTGTTGGTATTTTTGATTTGATATGAATGGTTTGGGTGTTATGTAAAATTTATGTGTTTGATATGTAAATACATAGGAATTGGGTAGCATGGATGTAAATGCCCCTTTTATTTTTTATTTCTGAAATTCTATATCTTCATTCCTGCAATGGTTTCCCTAGTCCTGCTATTATGTGTTTTGGGCAAGGTTTATGAACTTTGTCATTCTTCTCCGGTCCAATACTTAAACAAAGCAGGCGGCAGTTTTGGTTTAGTTCTGCTGCATGGTTTAATTGGCGTAACAGAAGATTTATGCTCGATTTGATAACAACTATATAGTTTTTTTTTATGAATGTTCACAAATGTTTGCAAAAGTAGCTATAAAATTATTATGGTGAAGAGAAATTTTATGAAAGCTATTGTAAGTATGATGATTTTTTTTTTTTCAAAGAAGTTAGATGCTTTATATGTCGACAATCTGATGTTCCTGTTATGAGAGTAGATGTTTAGATTAGATTTTTGTTAAGAAAGGTAGGGGTCGTCCTAAAAAGATTTGGGCATGTTGCATAAAAAATGATCTTATTTTTAATGAATTAATTAACAACATGACACTCAATAGGACAAAATGGAGAAAAGGATTTATCTATCCAATCCTATTTGGTGGAATAAAGGCTTCTTGTTTTCGTTTTTGTCAAAAATGTTAGATAATAATTTTCTTACAACTACTAGATTCAGCAAATCTAGTTGTAGTAAGTTAAGTTTCTGAAACTAACGATTTGCTACTTTCTTAAAAAGCTGCCACAAGCCGACACTGGGTCTGATGTTTTACAATTTTGTTGATCTTTGATTTGATATGTGTGTAGGCTATAACTTGAAAGTTTATTTGGCTAAGCAGTTTTGTAAGAGGAATATATACATTGGCCTTGGTTTTTACCCCTGGTCCATTTTTTGTGCATTCTTACATGTGCTTCACTTTGGCAAAAGATTGAGGATCATGCTTCTTAAGCCTTATCTTTTGCAATGCTGCAGCACTTCTGTTACCCTCTCCTGGCATGCGACGGTGATAATCTGAATTTATTCTTTGGTTCTACTCCATTCCACGTTTGCAGAAGTGCTACTGTTTAGCTATTTCCTCAGAGTTATTGTGTGCTTCATTTGGAATTGCATGTGCAAAATGTTGCAGTCTGCTATTTATCTTTTTCTCCTGATTTTTTTTTATTATTTTTTTTTGAGAATAGCGGAAAGTGCCTAATTAATATTTAAAATTTGCTTATACTGCTGCATTAACAATGAAGTTTCTTTCTTTGTTTCATGCATGCACACCATATGTGCTTGGGCTTGTGCTTGCGCTGGGGTGGATGAATTTTTTAGAGCGCTGTTATACTTGATTACTTAAAGTGTTTATATACATATCAGACTTTATAAATCATTATCATTTATTTTTAATTTAATTTCGTCAATCATACTATAGAGAGTATGTGTATGCTTTTGAAAGTCAATATTCCTTTGGTAATGTTAAAAACAATGAATTTCATGGGTTTGGTGCAATGGAACAATTTGATTTGCTTTTGGGTGCTCAGCTTGATAGGAGATTCTACTGTGATCTGTGTTGGCTGAGATGAGAGTACTTAAAAGATTGTTCACCTAGTTCTTATTTCGAAGTTGTTAATATGTAAGTTATTTGTTTTGCCGTTACAACTCTTTTTTTGATGGTTGAAGTATTGCACTTCACTCTATTGCCCTTGGCGTATTTTGGGCACATGATTCCTCAGTGCTCTTTGATCTGATTGTTTCCCTCTAAAACTAATGCACTTTGAAGAAATTGAAGATTTCTCCTTGTGCTGTTTCACAATCCAAAGTCATATCCATGTCTCCCGTATAGCCTTCTGAATTGATTTTATTTTCAAATGCCTTTTCTTTTATATGCTTCATTCAGGATATTGGCCAACTCAAAACCTTGTCCAAGGTGCAAGAGACCGATTGAGAAAAACCAGGGATGTATGCATATTACATGCACACCTCCGTGTAAATTTGAATTTTGCTGGTAAATATTTTCAAACTTTGGGTTTGAATTTCTTTTTTTTCTTTTTTTTAATGTTTGCATTTATGTACCTACTTAGATGCAGCCTTTTAGATTTTTTTTTTCTAATTTTTTTTGGGAAATTTTTCAGGCTGTGCCTAGGTGCATGGTCGGAACATGGGGAAAGGACTGGCGGATTTTATGCATGTAATCGCTATGAAGCAGCAAGACAGGAGGGAGCAGTATGTTTATGCCAGCCACTTTGTTAATTGTTGCTAGTTATGCATGGCTATGAAGCTTTTGGATTTTAAATCATATTTTTTCTGTCTAATTCATTTCAGTATGATGAGTCTGAAAGGAGGAGAGAAATGGCTAAAAATTCTCTTGAAAGATACACTCATTACTATGAAAGATGGGCTACAAATCAATCTGTATGTGAAGTTTGCTTTTCATTTTTATAATTTTGTCACCTTTTTTCTTGGCATCGTCTGGCTGCTGAATTTATTAATGCCATGTGAAATTGGAAGTATCTCCATTTATTATCTCTACCTTGCATCAAAAAGTTTGTGTTAGTTATTGCTCTAAATTCTTAGTAAATTCTTTGTTATTGTCTTTGCTAAATGTGTTGTCATGATGATGCTTAAATTCAGTTTTGCACATTTACCATGTATGTTTGATGTATATTCAGTTGTAAATAAAAAGTTTCCTGAGTTGTGATGAAAATAATCTTTGTAGCCTTGTTTAGTAATATGTTGTATAGAGTGTGAATATATCTTCTTTCTTTTTCTCTCTGAACAATGCGAATATAAGAAAAATATTAAGGTTGGGCATGTTTTGTGTAAATAATCTTTTGTATAGAGACAACATAAGAACATTCTAATTACTTTCTGAGAACATTCTTACACTATCTCAAACATTCCATTTGTATTTTATTTCACAATACTGAAGTTCAATATACTGTGTTTAATATATTTTGCTACTTTTTTGGATGATTTGTAAGAAAGTGATCTGAGAGATTTTTATGAGATAATAGCATGCTAGTTGTTTTTATGAGATAATAGCATGCTATGTGTGCTTTTAATTGATACTCATTTTATTTAAATGGCCTTAGTGAGAAAAATTTATTACTCATGTCTTATTTTTCCTTTCACATTGTTAGAGCGTGCAATCCAAAAGTGATCATAATTGAGCCAGGTGTGCCAGTTATAAAACTTATTTTTATGCCAAAACTTAACCCTATAGGAGGGGCCAGTCATCCGGCATTTCTACACTAATATATTTGTTAAGACGTTTTCATATGGGGGTTAAAAGCACTACTTAGTTACTCCTGTACCTTAGCACTATTTTCTCACTTTAGAGATCCGCATTTCGATTTCTCCCAAACACATTCTTTTTAAAAATTAAGTATCATTACATGAAGGTCCTATTCAATCATTTAGATTAGTCGTGGGAGTCACTTACTATCGAACATTATGCAGCCATATGGTTGAAGAAATCAAATATCCATATGAGGCACAATTAACATTAATCATTTGATTCCAATTGAATAATTAGTTCTGACACAGATTGTTAGGGAGATTAAAATAGAGGGCCAAAATTGTGTCAGACATGCCAGTGATCAAATTGATTTTCAACCCAAACGTGCAGACTAATTGGAGTGGGCCGACTGTTTGATTTTCTTATACCAGCATATTTTAAAATTGTTAGATATGAGATTAAACTCAATACTCTTATGCATCTTAACAAAGCTATTTAGAATAGGGTCTGTTGGGGTAAAACCAAATATTTATTTATTTTTGGATGAAATCTTGTTTGAACGTTGCTTAGGACTAATTTATAAATTTGGATAGATTAAAGTTAAATTTTGAATATGTCTTTTTAGTTCTTATAAATAGAAGATTAAAAGATTTGTTTGTGTCGAAGTAGTTAGGAGCCATCATTTTGTAATTTTTTTTTTCCAGGGTAGATAATCTGCTTACTATGAATGAAAAAGGCAAATTCCTTCTGCGGGATTTGAAAATTCCTGTGGAGTTCTGGTTCTTATTGTTGTTGTGGCTGCTGCTGGTTTTATGTGTCATTGTGTTTTGCCCATGGTTAATCCCTTTGTGTAAAAATTTCTTTTTTATTAATTTGTTTTAGAGTATATTGAAAAATACAATGACTAGAATATTTAAGATTGAGAAGTCCGATGACCAATAAATTTTGGGCTTACAAGGTGGTGTTTAGTCTAAGTAAGGACTTGTGAAAAAACTCATGGGTTTAAATACGTTGAGACTATGAAGAAGACCAAAGAAAGTGGGAGATTTGATGGATGAAGCTTGGATGAATGTCTTTGAAAAAATCATCTCATGTGTTGTAGCACGATTTAAAATTTTTTTTACACGAGTACAAGTCTCTCAACAAGTTTTATCGTAGGCAAAGGTTATAATTGCTTTGCATGCATAATGATACATTCTTTAAATAATATCCTAATGTGTTTAATTTTATTATTAGCTATTTAAATAATATTGATAATGTGGATCAAACATAACTGTTAATGTACTATTCGTCTTTTGCTTCTAATTATTTTTATGATCCCATATTGTATAGAGGAGATAATTAGCGTGAAGCTGGCATGTTTTTCCTAAAGATGCTATTGCTAAGCTTAAGGGTCTAAGAGATGAAAATTTTGTTTAGGGGCGTGATTTGCTTCTATTGTAAGAAGATAGGGTATATCTAGAAATATTGCTTTGCTTTGAAGGTAAAGGAACATATGCAAATGATATCTGCAAGGTGGGGTCAGTTGGTGTTGGGAGGGTTATGACTCAAGTTGAATTCTTTGGATATAACGAAAGTAAAGATTATACTTGGTATGCATGTCAAAAGTTAGGCGCATTAGATCACATTTTAAGGCCTTTATTTATTTATTGCTCAGGATTTGATGAATATTAATGTAAGGCTTAATGATGATCAAGCTTTGTTTCTATTGTAATATTCACCATATCTTATAAGCATTTTAGTGACATTATGATGTTATGTGAATGACATACAGTCAACTCACATGATGTCAAAAGTTACTTTTAGATGAGATATTATTATTAAGCTTGAGCGTGTGGTTGTTGAGAATTCTACTAACAGGCTACCAGGTTAGCGTAGGTCTTATGAGTTGATAGAAGTTAGCCTTGTGGAAACTGTTTGGAAGCAACGGACTTCTATTTGAAGAGAAGGCACAATAAGAATGATTATCATGCTTTGCTGAGGAAGGAGTGGCATGAGAATGGCAGTCATAAGTAGATATAAATGCTACTGCTGCTACAAATTTGTCTAACGATGATGATGTGTTTTACTCTAGATATAGAGATGTCATATATCTTTTAATGGAGCTTTGATGTCCGTAATTTCTTTTTTTTTTAATCCTTTTGTTTCCTCTCTTTATTGTAGTATTCTTTTGTTTTTCTTGAAAGATTTAAAACTTATATATATTGCTGGATTGGGTGTACTTAGGTTTGGATAAGAGTTTGTTCTTAGGTTCCTTCTAGTTTTACATATTTACGATTGCTTTTTAGTGTTGATTGGATCCTCTTTTAATTCTCTCCCATGTAAGCTTGTTTTAGCCAAACGTCACAAATATTGATTTTTCCGTATTTGGTCGGTTTTGTGATTATTTTGTGTGTTTATTATATTCACTTCTAGCTGATTGTTTTAGCCATACCGTGTTTGGTATATTTTGTGATTATTTTCTGTGTTCATTGTGCTATCTTCTAGTTGATTCTTACACCTAGGGGTGCAGATGAGTCAAGTCAAGCTCAACTCACCATTAAGTTTTTGATTAATTTTTCAAATTTGAGTTTGAGCTCAAGCTTGAGCTTAATATTACGAGTTTGAATCCGCTGGTTTATTATGAAAGAAAATAATAATTCAAGCAATATTATAATAAAATGACTAATAAAATGAGGATTTAAAAGATAAATGATATAAGAGGTAAAATATCAAAATTTTTAATTTTTTTAATAATTTAATATATTTAATCTATTTTAATATTAATTATTTTTTAGACGAATTGGTTTGCGGGCTAGTATGTTGAGCTGGGTTGGATTGAGCTTGGCTTATTAGTTCATGTAGCCGAGCCTGACGGGTTGTCTTTGTTACACCCCTACTAACACAATAGATAGGTGCTTTTCTTAGTAATTCCGAATCCATCCTATTGGATTCGCAGCTGTTATCACCAATTTTTGGTCAGATGGCTGTTTTTTCACCTGGCATAAGTTTTGTTTCCGATTGCCTTCAACTCCTGATATTAGTAACAAAACTAGACAGTTTGGCAGAGATGGGATAAATGGATTAAGGAGTTTCACTTTTGGTATTTCATAAACAAGAAAGGCTGTGTGACTGTGAAGTGCAAACTATGGGATCCTCGAATTTGTTGATATGCTCTATAAACTAAATTATAGTAGTAATAAATATATATCTTTTTGTTGTTTGAGGTTCGGTATGATTCCTGTTTCTCAAATTTAATTCTACAGTGGTATCGTTCATGTTTTTTTTTCCAGCTTTTTTATGCATATAAATTAAATTAGAAAATTAAACCCCATTGATAGAGTATGGCATAGAAATAAATTTTACCTGTTGTAGCAAGAAAAATCCTGGGTTTCATTTTGGTTGTTGACCTCACTTTTGGTCGAGGTTTAGTTTTCCCTCTTTAATAGCCTAGGGTCTAGCCGTAGGACTTCCCTGCCGACTATTCCTAGAAGCGGAACCCTCACCCTTAGAAATTCTGAACCCCTCTTTGCTCAACTTGTAGCTCCACGTACTGATTCTGATCTCTAGCATGTAGCAGGTAGGATTGATATGTGTTAGCTTGAGAGGAGTCCCCATAGGACTGCCTAACTTTAGGGTTGACCCTGGGCGTCGTTCTGGAGCCAGTTCGCTCATTGTCGCTCCCTTTTCCCCCCGAGCCGATTTGAAATCACTTCGAGCTTTTTTTAAACCCTTTTTGGCGACCACCTGCACCATTCTGATTGATCGAACTCGAGTCAAAATTTGTGACGAGACCGAATTTCGATGCAATTTTGACTTGACCGTCGACAAGGATGCCTAGACGATCTCAGATGACGAAACAGACTGCGTCGATGCGCCCGGAACGTCGATTTTACCTAAAATGGACGTTCACTTTGCGACGATGGCATGCCGGGGGCAGAAGTTGTGAATTAGGGCTTAAAATATAATTGTAATAATAATAATATTTATATATTTATAAATTAAAAGGCTCCGCCCTAGTTTCCTTTCTCTCGTTGGATCGACATTCGCCCTCTCCCACTCGCACTATGGAAGTTTCGTTCGAGCTTCTCCTCACGCTCGACTCGGCTGACTCCATTTCTCCTGCACGAGCACGAGAGAAGCTTCGACGAGCCTTCTCCCGAGCTCGAGCGTTCTTCCTTTGCGGCCGTTTCCTCCTCGAGCTGCACACGATCACTCCTATCTCTTATCCCTGCGCGAGCAAGTTGCCCCTGTGGCATTTCCTGCGCGAGCGTTATCTCCCGCGGCATTTCCCGCGCGAGCAAGTTGCCCGAACCTCTGCTGCGCCTCTTTGCAGCATTTTCCTCCATCCTCCTGTACCTTCCCCGATCCTACTCGACTCTATAGGTAAGGAGCGGCATTCCTCTTCCCTTCTCTGCCTATAAAAACCTCATTTGGGTTGACATTTAGGGTTGCCCGAAAATTCTTGTGAGGAAGGGGAGGTGCTGTAGGATTAGTGCCTGAGTTCTTGCTTTTCCTTGTGTGCTCTCCATTGTCTGGTAACCTTCTTCCTCCCCTCTCTTTTTTTCGGTTTGGCCCAGGGAAGCCGTAACTCCTGCTGTTGGCTTGGCTTTCCCTGTTTACTGTCTCAGTTGGGCATTTATGTGCTGAGGAATGCTTTATCTAGTTGCATAAGTGATGATTCTTCTCTCCCACTCCCTAGTGGCATGTTAGTAGGTTGTTATATTTAAGTTTGAGGGGTTTTTATTACCTGAAGCATGTGTAAAAGTGGGGGCATAGCTTGATACTAGTTCCTTCCTTTGCTCTATTTTCTTAATATGGTGGAGGTATAGCATTGCATCAGCTTCTTTTTTCTTTTGTTTAAAGCAAGTTGAGATTGATGAAAATATAATTTTGGGGCAAAGTTAGTTTCTCTTGCTAGCATATGGATGGTTTGGTTTTAATGCTTTAAGCTTCATCTGTTTCAAAAAAAATAAATAATATATATACTAGAGGTGGTTCGGAAAAGGATTCTATGTGTGTTCTTATTTAAAGCATGTGCTAGTCTTTTACTTTTGATGTATTAAAAGCATGAGCTTGAGGTAGGGATTAGTCTTTTTTGCAAGCATGTTGAGATGGATATTAGGATGTTCCTTGCTTACTTTGGCTTGGTATGAATTATGGAAGGATTTACTTAGTATTGTTTAACATGCATGTGGGGCTCATCTCTTACTCCTAGCTTTTCCTTACTAAAAGGCATGTTAGGGAGAAGTTTATTTTGATTTTGGGAAAGTCTTATGCTTGTTCCTATTTGAAACATATGGTGGCTCTATATTTTAATATATTAAACATGTTGAGATGCTTATTTTAGCCTCATGCTTGGTTTGGTTTCAATCTTATTGTGGCTCATTTTAACCTCACTTGGAGGCTTGGTTAGCTTGCTCTAGCCCCTATCCGAGAGCCTGCTTTGATAGGTTATACTTGTTCTCATTTTAATGTTTTAAAAGACGTATTCATGGCTTGATTTTGGGTCTAATGTTGGCTCGGCTTTAGTCTTGCTATGGTCTAAATTTTGGATTTGTGTCGGAGTTGATTTCAGTTTTGTCATGGCTTGATTTTGAACCTTGTGTTGGCTGGGTTTCACTCCTCTAGTGTTTTCCTGTTGTGACTTTGTGTTGGGCTGTAGTTACGGCTTTGTGACGATCCTTTTATAAATCTTATGCTGGGATTGTTTCCCCTTTTTCTACCCTGGCCGAGAGCCTCTATTTGGACTTATTGAAGGATTCTTATACTTTTGTGATATATTAAGTTATAAATTAAATTGGAATTTTGGAAATTTTAATGTTGGCATGATTTTTTTTGGAAGTGCTAGTGTGGGCCTTTGCTGCCCTGGCCGTGAGCTATTCCCTCCTGTTTGTGCCTTGGCTGTGAGCTATCCCCTCCTGTTTGTGCCTTGCCCGTGAACCTTAGTGTGATGATTTAAATCATGGTGGTCTTACCCCTTGCTACCGTTACCCGTGAGTTGTTTGTGATGATTTGAAGCTCCCTTTTGTTTGCTCTTGTGGGGAGGAATTGAGCACCATATTTGGGACAACCTATCCATGCTTTATTTGATGAAATTGGAGTTGATGTGGATTTTTAGAGAAGCTTGTTCATTCACTTTCTTATGTATTGAAAGCTTGGTGTCGGGATGACCTTCTTGTTACTGTTGCCTTGGTCACGAGCCTGTAGGTGGTCCTATTGGGAGATCTGTGTTTCAAAAGCTGTCAATTAATTTGAGATTTGGAAAATCTTGATTTTAGCATGGGTTTGGAGATTTTAGTAGCGGATTTCCCCGAGTCATTTCTTTCCTGTTTAATTTAAGAGGTTTTAAAAGATTTTCAGATTTCATTTTTTAAACTTTTTTTTTTTTTGGTCTGAATGGAAGGGACACCCTCTTTGGGTCGATCCAGTTATGCAAAAGTGAGAAAATGATATCCTCGGGATTGATTCAAGGATCTTGGGCTTTGTTTTCAGTGTTCTACTCTTACTTATTTTAGGGGCGTTTTAAACTAACCCTCCTTCCGCTTTGGCTCTTCTCGGATTTGGAGGTGGGTTAATCTCCTTTCGTTCCCCTTCCCGTTGATTGACCTATTTTCCCCGCTTCACTCGGAGTTGGTTTTATTTTTTGTTTTGGGGCAGTGACGGTGTTGATGATAAAGACACCTGGTGGTAGAGTAGAATGATATCCCATCCTACGACACCAGGACTCGCTCCAGGGCCCCGGTGAACTGTAGGATGACGGTATCATTCACCGCTATAAGGTAAGCGGGGCACCCGTACCTTCTTAGGATGTTAGTGATCCTATACCCGACGAAGTAATCGACTCGTGGACAACCCTAATTTTCAAAATCTGATAAGAACGGATACTACTTTCACAACAAAAAATATATATATATTTTCACTACAACTAAATATTGATACAAACTCTCTTTTGTATGCCTGAAATCCACGTGCATGCTAAAAATATAAATTTTAAAACCATATTATAAAATTTGGTTGTCACACTTGTTGATTATCGGTTTTAGGTTAAGGAACACCCTCACGAGTTAGATTTAGTAGGACACCTTCAGTGAGTAGCGAGACTTCTATACACTCGGATAGCAGAGTAGCGCTTCGACGACCCTCGAACAGATCTTACATGAGTTCTGAGCTAGCTTCGAGCAGAGTGCTTGCGGTTTTCTTTAGATTTTTGTATCATTTTGATGAAGCACTCGTGGTCCTCTTTCCGGGACTTTCCTAAGGTTTTGATGATCTTATTTTGTTTTGCTATTTGTTTTTCCCGAATTTTCTATCGTGAGTCATTCGCTGTTCTTTCTCGGGTTTTCTGGACGATATTTATTTTCCTGCCTGGCTTTCACTTGTGTGACACACTCCAGCCTGCTACATTTAAGAAAATAACGAATTTCTCAGGTATACATGTTTGTTTATATTTACAGCGTGTTACTTTCTGTACCTGCTACTATTCCTTTTAGCACATTGTACCATACTCTACTTCACGTCTTTCTTGTTTTCCCGTGTCTATATACCCTGCTACACATCTGTACTAACATTTAAGCATACTTTGCATAGGATGTTTAGGAGAACTCAACCATAGTGCCACCTGAGTTGACATGTATGACTTGCCACCTTAGAAAACTTAACCTCGTCACGGCAAGGAGCCTGGAATTAGCATTGTGGGCAGCACGATCATCTTCAACAGTAAAACATGTCTACGTTAGCTAAACCATTCCTTAGTAATTAAACAACAATCCATAGGATTTCGAGGTTGTTCGCCTAGTGCGACATTAATCTTCAACTTCTTTTGTGCCTTTGTATAGCTCTGCTGTACAATATAAGCCCCAATTCGTTTTAGGAATCTGAGGTTGTCGTTCGTCACGACCTAAATCCTCATATCTTCTAGACTGTTTGTGTGATCGTTTCACACAAATGTAAGCCCTAATTAAATAAAATTGGCAGGATGAAACATTTAAATAATATCTCCCCTAAATTTAAGCCAAACCATAGGATAGCTTGGGAAGTCACCGAGGTTCGCCTCCGGATCTCCGACATCCCCTAACTCTTCTTCCTTTGGATTCTACAATAAATGTTCCAAATTTGAGCCAATCCCCTTTCACACCTCTTCGTCCGATTTCGTTGAAAAGTCCTTTTCTTTTGACCTCTTTGAAGATAATATTTCCTGATTTTTATCGAGAGTTTTCATAAGTGACCTTGGTCATTTAAGATGTAATTGATTATAGAGTCACCTTTATAGGTAGCTTTTCCGAACCCAATTTAAAATAAACCCTATTTAATCCTCGTATTAAATAAGGAAGCTTGTCGGCAAATAAAATGGTTTCGCAGACTAAACTGACGTCATATATTTCTTAGTTTATTTGATCGAGCCTCACCCTCAAGTCTTGTGTTTATCCTTCGGGATAAATACATGTCTTGATGTACAGTGCTCTTTCATCTAAACTATGAAAAATATGGGGTTAGTTTGATTTTATATTTTTCTAAAAATTATATATATATGCAAATTAAAACGTCCTTCCGAAGCGGGTGACGGGATTTCGATTCCGGCGACCGACAGCTTCCTACGGGCAACTCCACACCCAAAACAACGCCGACACTCTGGTGAGTGAAATTATTAAGCGAGTCATGCTTTGATGTCGATCTTTACCAGGCTAGCTTTTATCATTTTGCTTATTTTGAAGTCACAAGGGAATTCTTCGATATTGTTCAATTCATAATATATATTTTGTTTTTAGTTATGAATTTAATGCATTATATTGTAATTTTATAGGCATGCTTTGACGTTATTTGGCTAGGCTAAATTATGTAGTTGTTTTTGTTTAAATTGATTTTTTTGTTAGACTCGTGCTAATTTGTTTGTCTTCTCATTGGCAGTCTCGACAAAAGGCACTCGCAGATCTGCATAGTATGCAAGTAGAAAAGGTATTGCATACATTTCTTTATAAAAAGTCTATGCAGCTTAGCAAGGGAAGTGATTGTACTGTGGAGCTTTCATGATGACTGGCTACAGGAAATTTATAAATATGAATGGAATAGTGGAACCGTGGACCTGCTGCCTTTTAAGCTTTTCATGGATATATTAACTCACGAGTCCCATTGACACGCTGTTTTAAAATGAGAAAAGTGTCAAAATGATCCTCTTAACTCTTTTCAGTGTTCATTTTAGTCCCAGAGTTTATAAACTTGTCAATTTAGTCCTAGTGAGGAGTAGTTTAGCCTCCATTAAAAAAGTATAGAGATTAGTTTAGCACTTATATAAAATTTGGGACCAGAATGGCCCCATATAAACAGTAAGGGGACTAGTTTGACACTTTGCTCGTTTTAAAACCATCAGGGATTCTTGCTTTTCACTCGTGTGACTGCATGCTGAGGGATCTACTTCTAATACCTTTGAGGATGTTGGTGTATTTTGCACCAAAGTTTGGCTTGCGACCAAAACAAATCTGGCTTGCTAATCTGCTAGGGAAGGATATCAATGCCTTTTAATCTTTCAGATAAAGTTCTGTTATTCCATTTATCCATCTTGATACTAGGATCTTCTTAGGAATGCTTGCTCTCTTTAGTGTATGGATTGCCGACTTGTTGATAAATTATTATTATTATTATTGTTATTATTTTTTATGGCTTTATAACTTATATAATTTGTTGAACTTATGATAGCCATTCCTTGCCATCTTAAATTAACCATTTTTATTTGTTTTCATGAATAATTGTAGCTAGAGAAATTGAGTGATAGACAAAGTCAACCCGAGTCACAGCTCAAGTTTATAATTGAGGCTTGGCTACAGGTCAGTACAAACTTTTTATACAATTATTCCTATTCACTGATTGTTTTCCCGTGTTCTTCGGTTTGTGCCAAAACCATTTCACAAATTTCCCACTGAAATCCTTTTACAGATTGTAGAGTGCAGGAGAGTTCTGAAATGGACGTATGCATATGGTTATTACCTTCCCGAGCATGAACATGCAAAGCGGCAGTTTTTTGAGTATTTACAAGGTTCATAATATTTTGTGTGTGTGTGTGCATGTGCATAGTTTGAAACAAAACTAAAATTTTTAGTTCTTTAGGTGAGGCGGAAGCTGGTTTGGAGCGTCTTCATCAGTGTGCCGAGAAGGAGCTCCTAGTTTATCTAGAAGCAGAAGCCCCTATGAAAGATTTCAATGATTTTCGCACCAAACTTGCCGGGCTCACTAGGTTTTGTCCTCATCCCAAAGCTTGCCTTTGCATGTTTTGAATGATTTTAGATTGACTTGATTAGGGTTGTCAAATTGGTTTCAAGTGTCAGGTTAGGTTCTGACCCGAAATTGACTAGCACCCAACCCGAACATTAAATGGGCAGAGTCTAACCTGAACCCAACCTGTCTTCAACATGCCTACCCGAATCTAACCCAAATAACTCATTTAATATAAAGATATAACAACTATTTTGGTCTATTTCGGTTCAAATTTGTGACGATTCTGAGTTGATGAGTTGATTTTGGCAGTTTTAGGTCAGTGGATCGGTTTCGGTTTGGCAGGTCAACCCGAGCCCGAGCTTAATAATTAAATAGGTTAGGATTCTTAAAACCTAAACTCGACCCGAAATATTTCGGCTCAACCTGATAATTGAATTTTTTCGAGTCGAGTTCAGGTGCCGGAACAATTTTTGACACCCCTAGACCTGACGTTTATTAAAAAAAATCTATTTCTCTTCCAGTGTGACCCGTAACTATTTCGAGAACCTTGTTCGAGCATTGGAGACTGGGCTGAAGGATGTGGGGCCGTCCAGTAATCAGGCTACATGTAGCAAGAGTTCGAGCTCGAAGAATCTCGTTGTGGGAAAGGGGAACAAGATGGGAAAGACGAAGGCAACAGTGACGAGCTCCAGGTCAGGTGGTCGTTCCTTAGATGACGGAAATCTTTGGTCTTGTGAGCACTGTACCTATGCTAACCCTAGATCTGCAAACACGTGCCAGATGTGCGAACAGCACCGGTAGTTAGGGGACCGGTTATTGATGTTCTTTTTCTGTTGTAAAGGAAACTCTCATCCACCTCCCCATCATTTGTTCCGAATGACTGTCAAAGTTGTGATTGCCATCCCTGTGGTGAAAAGGGTAGAAGAAAGCAGTTATTGGAAAGGGGAGGTGAAAGATCTCTTCATCATGTATTATAGGGTATCCATCAAATGTTTGGTTACTTCCATTCCCCTGTACAGAAAAATATTTATATGGCATATAGGCTGGTTTGGTGTCCTATTTCCAGCAAGTGTTTATTTGGCCTCGTAGCAATTTCAGCTTTAAAATTGGTGACTTTATCGGTAGTACTTGTTTTGCGGAAAAAGCTCTTGATTAAAGGGTGTGTATTGTGTAAAACTAACTTAGAAGTGTATTGTCGATGAACATGAAATTATGAAGGTATTTATGTAGTTCAGAATCCTTTGTAACTGTGCTTTCTTTATTTTTTACACCATTTGTGTGATGGCGGTCTAGCAAATTTGCTGTTGTAAAATAGAGAATTAAGAGGCCGATTGGGATTATTTTTTATTTGTTTACTCTTTGATTTGAAATAAAATATATTTAATGTTTTGGTAAGTCATTATATGCTTAGCTGTTTTTAAAAATATTTAAAAATTATTTGGGCTGTTTTTAAATGCAAGTTAATTATTTGTAACGGTGGTTGAGTCGTGTTTGAGTAACTGTTTGTTTTTTTTGGCTAAAATGTATCTTCATTCACTGCTGTTTTAAGATTGGGAATGTTCAACGGATGCAATGCATTTTCTTAATATTAATCTGATTTGACTGTAAAAAGCATATGTATAAGAGGAGCAAATTTCTTTTTCAAGTTGAATGTAAAATTTAGATTATGTTATATTGACTATAATGTAAGAAGGTTGCATCTCACCATTTTCATTTTTAGAATTAACAACGTTATTAATATTTCCAATGTCCTCATCTCTTTAAAATATCCCAATAAGTTAGCGCTAACAATATATGATATTTGATAGCTTGATATAGAAGATGAAGAAATATCACAATCAAAATTTCATTTATCTTCAAAAATGGGTGACCAATTGATAGATATTGTAATTTCATCATATTTTTCAACCAAATAAACAGAAAATAAGAACTACAAAAATAAGTTATATTGCAGCAGAAGAAGACAATTTGGCCTTTAATATCGTATTGTGGCGCTTTGCTCCATCGTTCTGATAGCTGTAACTTATTTACGCAAATTTGATCTAACCTTTTCCATGCACGAAGCTTACAGTCTTCACCACTATATCAGGGTGGGCCAGTGTCATTTGAATTGTTGATCAAATGAAGACCATTTATCTATCAAGTATAATTTCAATCTGCAAATATTTATTATTTAAGAATGTTGTATGTGAAATTTTAATTTTTTTGCTAGATATTGTTAATACATTTAAATATTAATAATGTTGCGCATATTCTTGTGAGACAGTGTTTATTTTTATTTATTTTTTTTTATAAGACATGTTGAATATTCTCATTGACCATGACGATTTAGGAGTTGTTTGGTTGCAACCCGGATTTAAGTTAAATAAGATTTAGTAAATATAGGTTTATCAAATCAAATATTATTTGGATTAGTTAAGATTAAATCCAATTAAATTTGTATGGTGTATGTGTGCTTTTCTTCATAAG